>JAPFBL010001618.1:8477500-9077500 GCA_026182355.1 Hermatobates lingyangjiaoensis
CAAATGATGTGAGAGAACTATTCTTAACTTACCAATAAAACAGAACTTTTTGCCTACATTTCGAACATAAGTATCATACAATAAATAAAAATTGAAATGGATATTCAGAAACGTATGAAGAAAATAACAGAATGCTTAATCTACTCATCATTATCAGGACATTAAAAAAACATACATATATTTGGATGGAGTTTTAAGAATTGAATTATAAAATGGTGAATTGACATATTTTGATAGTAATTGGGTATTTATTTTATGTATCCAGATCCACCTATCGTCATTTCAGTTATCCTCTATTGACCAGTAAATAGTAATATTATAATTAAATATTAAAATGATTTAAACTAAAAGAACAATTAATCATACTGTTTCAGGAAGAAATGACTTTAAATATCCTAAAAAATAATGAAAAAGGTAAACATATTAGTCACATACTAAACATCGTTTTGTTATAGAAATCTGTCCTATATCGTTAATCGTAATTGTAAAAATCCTACTAATTTGGCACGTAGTGCCACTTCAAGAAGGACTAATTACACTCAGGGAATCATTAGTATAAAACATACCAAAGAATTAGTACCAAAGATTACCTAAATATCCTAAAATTTATATTCCTGATTTTAAGCTTTTACTTTACTATATGTAAAGTATAGTGATCTTGAAAAAATTTGATCTCATGATTTTGACGGAATTATATATTTTGAGGTCCACAAAGTCGTTTCATGAAGTTTTTCGATTTTCTGTGTGTGTGTGTGTGTGTGCGTGTGTGTGTGTGTGTGTGTGTAGGTCTGAGGGTGGGTTAGTGAGTGTGTATCTAGAAACTTGTAGACGCTACTGTCCACAATCTTTAATGGATAAAATTAATATTTTACTCAAAAATGAGCTTGAAAGTGTATATTTGCTATGTAGTTTAGGAATAATTGTGCATGATGAGAAAGTCACTTTTTTTGCCAAATTTACTTTTAGACAACTTTTGTTTCACTTAAACTACTTACTTTAGAGTCTTCAAATTTTTGAATTATCATGGAAGATACAAAGTGAATAACTGGAAACAATCCTCAAATTTTAAAAGACTGCAATTTTTTTTTCAATAAAATGTAAAAATTTTCACTCATAATTCCATCTAAAAAACTTTGAGACCAATATAAGCAATACCGTCTGATGGATCAAAATGAAACTGTACCTAAAAATAGATTATTATGTTGGAGATGAGTTGAGGTAATTTATCACAAAATTACATTAGCTAAAATAGTGTTAGAGTAAATTTTCTGTTTTTAGAAATGTTCATTGACACTAGACTGCTTATTAAGAACCAATGAAATGCTATCAAAGCATGGAACAAAAAATTTGCAATTAAAAAAAATCCTGATATTTCAATTACAGCAACGAATATTATGCCTATAAAAACTAAATATTTATAATGGACTAATGTACCACCTGATATACTTGTCGTATTTATTTACATTTACTTACATCGACTTTGAAATTTGTTGAAAGAATGAGCTGAAATAAAATTGATGTTTACTGTTTAAGAGGACTATTGAGAAAGTTATGTTACATATTTAATCTAACCTCTGTAGTACTGACAATAGAAATATATTTACAACAATAAAGAATTTATGGAAATTGCAGCAACAATATGAGCTCAATGCTTTTCTTCGTGTTTCATGTTTTAAACTACAGCTTTTTGTTGTGACATTATGTTACATATTTAACCTAAAAAAAACAATGATTGTTCAAAATGCATTATTGTTCCTGGTTTTTTTCACATGAAACATATTTGTGTGTAGAATAATCTGATTAATTTATCAATTGCGGTTAAATAATACAGAGAAACTTATTTAACAAATAATAAACTAAGTAATAAAGAATGTAAAAGAAAAAAGGAAATGAAAGAAATGACAAAAGGAAATAAAATCGTAGTGAAATAAGCCAGTGTATAAACATTATCAGCTAGAGGCAAATACATAAAACTAATATAGAAAATAGTGTGAAAAACGCTGATATAAAACGCATTTAGTAACAATTTCAATTTTTTACATGTATGTTTTAAAAGTAATAAAATCAGTATGGATAGTAAAAGTAAGGTAAAAGAAAGCCTGAATATACTACTAGTAAAATATTAATTGAAAAATATAAAATAATTTTTAAAAAATAAATAAATTGAAAGCCTATTTAAATTTTTCATATAATATTCTTTAATGTTCTCGACTAAGTGTCCTAAGATAAAACTTTGAAAAAACTTGAGGCATTCGTTAGCCAAGTCACAACAATTGTCCATTAAAAATAACTATATACATTAGGAAAGTTTTATTACTTTTTTGCCTAAGTTATATGATTATACCTCATCTTGTTTCTTTTTATAAAACATCATTTGGAAAAATATATGAAAATGGTCAATAAACTAATATAGCATCCCAGGCTACAAAAACTAAAGTAAAAATTAAATAATTAAATAAAGCAAAAACGAACGAAAATAAATAGAAAGAGAAAAATAAATATGTAAGTAAACGTATTTTTTTCAATGTTTTATTTTATTTTGATTTTTTTCAATTTTTTATTTTTTAAGTTTATTTATTTTATAAGTACTATTAAGAAAGTACCACAGTGGTGTGGAGAGGTCAGTGGAGATCTGCTGCATAATCTTCTTGTAGCATTCGTTGAAAAGCAGACCATAAGAATTAGCGTGGGTGACAACAAGTGAATTGGAGTGATCACAACAAACGAGAGGTCTAAGTAACACGAATCACAACGAGTACACTATAGTCTGTAAATACACCTTTTGGATGTAGAGGAGCCATGTTGAAGGAAGGCAGAGTATAGAGGGAAATGAGTTGACAAGAGAGTGGGTCAAGCAGCATCAATTTTCATGAATCTTCGGGCTAATAAGAGTGATAATTCCACCTGAGAATCATGTCTCTGTAGACAAATAGGTTGGCAAGGTTAGGGGGGTGTTAATAGGACAGGCAGTGTTGAATAGGAAGATAGAGAATGTAGAAGGAGAAATTAGAGTTTGAACAGACCCTTGATGACACGTTTAAGTTAGTAAATATCAGGAAAAAAAGGTCGTCACAAGGTATGCAAACTCATTTTGGGGGAAAGTAAGACAGAGTGAAAATTTATGGGTGTGTCATCAGGGATCAGTTTCCTTTCTTGTAATGTCGGGGAATAGTCACATTCCATGAAATTAGTTCATAGTGAATTGAGGTGCAAGATTTGTTATTATTAGTCCATTGTAGATCCAGTAAAATAGATGGACAGGGATCTAGTGAAAAATATCTTAAAGCGAAAAGCGGCCATGCAGGTAAGAGTGAGGGTTTGAGCGTTCAGCGTGGATAGAATGTAACGAAAGTATTGCTCTGGAGAGTAATGTCGATGTCAAGAAATGTAATTGAACGCTGTAACGGTAATTGTAACGTTGCGCAAACATTGTGGGTCTGCACCTCCATGTTCTTCACTGTAGGAAATTCGAAAATGGGGCTAAGATTTTCCAACCATAACAATTGATTTTTGTCAACTTAAGTATGACTCTGAAGAAAACTAAGATCAAATCTCTATAGATTTAAGAATCCAAAGTTAGTCCTACTATCAAGTTTTTAATCGTATTTCTTTCCGTTTTCAAACTACATATGTATATTGAAGTAAAATAAAATCAGATTTCAGTCGAATTCAACTGGATCGGGATGAAGTAACTAAAACTAAATCAGCGATCTGCATAACATTATATATGCAAAAAAATAACTGGCTAGATAACAGTGAAACTTGATCAAACCAAGGGTAATAATGGGTTAATCAATTTTAGAAGCACCATCAGAGATTGCTAGTTAAACCTCAAGTCATCAAAATCATAGCTCTATTTGAGAGGAGCAGCTAAAGATGAAAGTCGGGGCCTGAATCAATAATTTTGACCTAACCACCTTTCTGTTATCCCTTTATGGACCTACTCCTTTTATCTGAATGGAACTTTAGTTTAGCTATTTCAATTATTATTCATATTAAAGCCAGCCTAATAGTTAAAACACATACTTAATTCTATTTATAATTTATAACTATTTAAACAAGTAAGATAAATAACATTTAACCATTTAATTTGCTGTTATACTATTTTATTTCATTAAAAATCTAAATTAGACGCAACTATATCAAATTTATCAATAATTTTAAAATCAGAGACTGTATATTTTTACTCACAGTTGTAAGGTAATAGTCAAATACACCAGTTGTATGCTGAGGTAAGAAAAAGCACCAGTAACACAAGATTAGTAAAAAAAATAAAAGATCTATAAAGGAATGAATTCCAGAATAAAATATGCTTAATGTAAACAGTGCATTTCAGGTGAAGTATAGTGCATATAAAGTATACTTCTATTCCTGTAAAAATAAAAAAAAAAGTTTTGAGTGGCCTACACTCAAAATTTCTATCAGTAAACATAATTCAAACTCGTGAACCACCAACTGGTGTTTTGCGTTGTTTGCATTTAAATCAATGTATTATTATTAAACCACAAGAAGTGGTTTACAGAGTTCCGTTGTGGTCGTGCCAGCACTAGTGATGCTGAACGTTCAGGTCGACCAAAAGAAGTGATCACGCCGGAAATCGTCGATAAAATCCATGAAATGAAATTGAATGATCGGAGAATGAAAGTGCGAGAGTTGGCTCATGCTGTAGGCATCTCAACTGACCGAATACATAATATTTTAGACGAATATTTGGACATGAAAAAACTTTCCACGAGATGGGTGCCGCGATTGCTCACACTTGACCATAAGCGCATTCGTGTGACCACTTCAAAAGAGAGTTTAGCGATCTTCAGCCGTAATCTGGACGAATTATTGCACCGTTTTGTTACTGTGGACGAAACATGGATCAATCACAACACGCTAGAGACCAAGTAACAATCGAAGATGTGGGTTGTTGTGAGCGAACGTGGACCAAAGAAAGCTAAACATAGTCTGTCAGCCAGTAAGGTCATGGCCACAGTTTTTTTGGGATGCACGTGGTGTCATTCACATCGATTACCCCGAGAAAGGTAAAACAATCACCGGCGAATATTATTCAAAGCTATTGAACAGATTCGACGTTGATATGAAGCAAAAACGGCCGCATTTGTCAAGGAAGAATGTGTTGTTCCATCAATACAATGCACGTGTACATACTTGTCTAGTCACGATGGCCAAAATCCACGAATTGAGATACGAACTGCTACCCCATTCAGCATATTCTCCCGATTTTGCCCCCAGTGACAATTATCTGTTTCCAAACCTAAAGAAATAGCTGGGCCGTAAGAGATTTGAGTCGAATGAACAAGTCATTACCGAAGCAAACGCGTATTTTGAGAGCTTTGAGAGAACGTATTATTTGGAGGGAATAAAAAAATTAGAAAAACGCTGGACTAAATGTATTGAGCTAGAAGGTGACCATGTAAAAAAATAAAATGTTTCTTTGCCGAAAAAATTTTGTTTTTTTTTTCTTAAAAAGTCACGGACTTATCAAACCGCTCTTGTATTTACAATAATCTTGAAATTAATGATGAGTCTGACATCTTACAAACATTATTAAACAAAGGACTGAACTCACGGGACGCATACGATCTGCAGCAAAATACTGTTATGTTGTCTGATAAATAAGCTAATACGTATTGTTACATAGAATAAAAAAGTTTATTCTTCTTATTACAATATTACCCAAAGATAATAAGATTCATAAATACACGAATGCATATATGCATTATTAAGCTTTGTTCCGGGTTGCAGCATACAGATTGATTAGAGCACTTTATTAGACAAATCCATCATATCATAGAAAGCATAATATATTACATGTTTGATTGCAGTTGACTTTTTAGATGAAAGAACTTTATAGTTCCTACAACTCATATTAAGTCACTGAAAAACTTCAACTTTTTTTATTTAACATCTAAATGTCAGTTTTAATTCAGTAAATTCAGTTAAAAAATTTCTAAGGCAATATGGACAATGTAATTATCCAACAATTATAGCACTCGATCCATTATCTCAGAATGAATATTCGGTTTTTATAGCTTTATTGTTTTTAGCCGTAATTGAAATTCTACAAATTATTTTGTATACTTTGCTAGTTTTTTCTTCATTTTTTGGGGAAAACTTCACTGTTCTTTAATGAGCCGCTTAGCGCCAAAAAACATTTTCTGAAAAGAGAAAATGTACTGTATCACCCCTTTCGTTAATGTAATTTAAAAAAAATACCTCAACTCATCCGCCATACAATGCTCTATCTTTAGATATGATTTTATTTTGATTCGTCAGACAGTATGGCTTCTATTCTCATCAGAAGCTTTCAGATTGAATGATAAGTCCAAATGTTAACATTTTACTAAAAAAAAAATCCATTGCTTCAAAAATGTGAGCATATTCTTTCAGTTATTGCCTTTGCAGCTTCCAAGATAATACCAAAATCTCAATACTCTAGAGTTAGTAGTTCAAGAGAAAAAAAAATCCTGTCTAAAAATGCATTTTAACCGAAAAAGTACGTTTCCCATCATGCATGACTGCGCTTAAGCAATAGGGTTCATCTAGCTATAAGGCCTAACATTTTGTAAAATATCAATTTGATCCATCAAATATTATGGACTGTAGCATGTACACAAGCTTTTGGAAATAACCCCAACCACCTACCCACCTACCCACCCACCCACACATACATAGTCATCATCAAAAAACGTCATAAAATGGCTTTGAGAACCTCAAATAATGTAATTCTGTCAATATTTTAAGGTTGAATTTTTTCACCATCAGTATAATTTACTTACAGTAAAATAAGAATATTCTATTTTAAACTAGAGAATTCATCAAGATGAACAAAAGAGCAACATATTACGATATTTACAGCAGATTATAATAGTTTAAACTATTTTAACTATACAAACATCTCAAAATCAATTGTTAATGTAAATCTGAAAATTTACCAAAAAAGTTAATGTTAATTACGAAAACATATGAAATATATGAGAATATGATATGAAAAACTCAAGACGTTATTTTTCTTGCAATTCAAAATCTTATTACATATCATTAATTAAATATTGGTACTAACAATAGCAGAATAGAAGAAAATACCTGGTTTGAGACAACACACCATTTAGATTTTCATAATTATACGTATTCAAACACTTTTTAAAAATTGGACAAAATAATTTTGAAAAAATGAATACATTGTTGTCTTTAGTTTTGAGAAAAAGTAATTAAATCAATAAAAAATAAGAATACTACTGTATATAACTTTCAAAATTATAATTTTTTTGTTACGCTTAGTAATGTAACCGTATAATGTTTTCTTTATTTCTCACTAGCAGCGCTGGTTACAATTCAGAAGTCAGATTATTTTGACAACAGGAGTATTTTTTTCTATCAGTTAATTCAAATTGAATCAATTTTGAAATGTATTATACATGTTTATACCACTTGTTCTATCCCAGAGCAGTTAAAACGTTTTACACTAAGAATAATTTTGCTATGTGGATCACATTCTGTACATGTAATTTACAATTAAACATACGTATAAAATGTCTCAATGTATAACACTAGCATGAATATCTTTCCGCACAAAATTAAAATGTAGAAGTATGAATTGTAATGCATTAATGGGAAAATTTAATTAAAGCAGTATTAATGAATGTCTGCAATGAAATAGCAAGAACTCTATTACCGATAAGGTCAAATAAATCAGTCTGTCAAATGATACAGCTACTGGGAGCATAGAAACTCAATTTAAAACGTTGAATTCAAGTTCATAACAAAATAAGGAAGCATCTCCAATGTTTGAAACGCACATAGACAACAATGGAATACATTTAAGCAATTCATCAAGAGAAAGGGAAAACAGAAGACTGAGAGCTGAGACAAGTCAAATGGAGCAGTAGAAAATTGTATATCAATCAGGATTAAAAAAAGTAGATTGTTAATTAAATCACAAACTTAAAAACATATTAGTAAATTAATTAAAAAAATCTGGAGTGGCCTACACTCTACTTTACTATAAGTAACTTAATGTCAAATTTCTTGAGTATATAAAACATAACGTCTCATTTAAGCATAACATAAATATCTAAACGGGATATAATTATTCGCATTTCATTCGTGTGGTAGTACAGATAGTGATTGAAGGACATATCAATTTATAAGCTTATTTTTGTACATCACAAATAATTTATTATTTGCAAATAATTTCATTAGTATAACTACAGCAGTACTAACATTTTTGAAAAACCAAAGTGAACATTTCTTGAAACGATTTATTCTCCTACAAGAGAATGGCTTTCGTTCAAACAGCCAGTGGATTTCTTACATTGTTTACTTGACATCCTTCTACATTGAATATTGAAGTAAAATTTTAAAATTTAAAACAGGAAAATACCCTTTTTTTTCTCTGAAAAACATCTTAAACAGCGAAGAAAATGTTATTTTAAGGTGATTTGTTAATTAAAGATGTACGATAATTACAGTTATTAATTTCTAAACGAAAGATTTATATTTTGAATTATCTTTTACATTTTTGGTTTTTAACAGAATTATTATACTGGGAATTTTATGGCTTCTTAGTATTTAATAAGATCATTTTCCTTCCCCTTTGTCAAATAACATATATACGATTTTTTTTTTAATGAGTGTTATCATTTACCTGCACAATATTATTCCTCTTACATCTCTTATAAGTCAATAATATATTTTCATTTTTCCATTAGAAACATCAATTTCATCTTAGTGGATTCGCTCAAAAAATTTCTAAGTCAATGTAAACAATGTAAAAAAATACAAAAAATTCGACAAGTATAGCAGGTGATCTCTTAGTCTAGGATAAACAAAGAGTTTTTATATCGTTATTGCTCTTTTCCGTAATTGAAACTTCATGATTTTTTTTTTATGAATTGCTAATTTTTTGTTCCATTTTTGGTCAAATTTTCATAATTTTTTAACGAGCCGTTTAGCGTCAAAAAAACATTTTCTGAAAACACAAATCGTACTCTAACGCCCCTTTAGCGAATGTAATTATAGAAAAAAATATCTCAACTCATTGTCCATATAATGTTCTATTTATAGACATAGTTTCGTTCTTGTCCGTCAAACAGTATGGCTTGTATCGCTCTCACAAGGTTTGAGATTGATTTATAAGTCAAAATTTGTACATTTTATTGAAAAAAAAATATTTCCTGTTGATATAAAATTTTGAATATATTTTTCGTTTGTTTCTTTTGTAACCTCAAAGATAATGTTAAAATCTCAAAACTCTAGGGTTAGTAGTTTAGGAAAAATAAATGTTTTAAAAAAAACGGTTTTTGGCAAAAAAAGTGACTTTCCCATCATGCATAATTCTTCCCAAACAATAGGGATCTTCGTCTAAATGGGGCCCATTTTTGTGTAAAATATCAACTTGATCCATCAAAGATTCTGGACCGTAGCGTGGTAACAAGCAATGCTAACACACGCACCCACCCACCCACCCACCCACCCACACACACACACAGACATCATCGTAAAAGCTTCATAAAACGACTTCTGGGACCTCAAAACATGTAATTCCGTCAAAATCTCGAGATCGAATTTTTTCACGATCACTATACTCTACTTATAGTAAAGTAAAAATAAAGAACAAAAAAATAAAAATTGTAATAATACAATCATGTACACAAAATATATGGTAAAAAAAATAAATACAAATAAAGAGTATGAAATAACGAATTGATATTAAGTCAGCATAGAACAGAGAAAAATTAAAAATATAATTATTAAAAAAAAACGCGCAAACTCCATGTCCATTGTTGTAGAAAAATGTATGTTCTAATTGAACAAATAAATAAAAAGAAATTAAAAAATAAAAATTAAAATAAGAGGTAACCAAGTAACTTTTAAGGTTTATGGCTGGCACACTAAAGCCTTTAAGGGGCAAACGAAAAAAAAAACTTAAACATAATTTGATAAAATAATAAATAAATAAAAAACATAAACGTAACACAAAATCATAAAACTGCTTTTAGAAACAAATTCAATTACATAATACTCATCCTATGAAACAATTTCAGTATTTAACAACCAGAAATAAGAAACTACTTTAAATTTTTGCATAAATTTTACTCTGTTATTTGCAAAATAAAAAAAAAATTACAATAAAATTTACCATAATTTTATCAAAGATGTAAAACTTGAATGCTAAAACTATTCAGCATATGCAATAGTTAAATGTATATTGAGGGGAAATCAAATTTTATAAATAAGTTACTAACTTATTGTCATAAAATATAACACTATCTATTCATGACTCTATAAATGTAGTTATATTTCTGATTAATCTAATATGTAATTTTGCATATATAATGAGTACCTAATGATCTGAAATCTCACAATTTTAGAAAAGATATATATATATAAGAGGTTATCCACTATATTACAATGCTATCTTTAAGAGAAGAATAAAATTGCCTTTATTTATAAGAGTGGCCATAAACCTTTGCTATCATAAATCCTGTAGGCCTATCAGCTTAACATCCTTTATACGGAAAGCAATGGGTAAGGCTCTAGGACAATGTATTAAAGAGGAGTCCCTATCGACCAACTCCCTTCAAAGGATACAATATGACAATCAAAAGAGCAAATCAACCCAGCTTTCTCTAAACTGCCTGATAAAAGCAAAAAAGACTTTCAACTTTAATTCTTTCACCAATATCATGATTACTGCATTTATCGAAACAATTTGTTTTGCAAAAGGTCCTTCCAATATGTAAGGTTCCAATATATATATCAACAAAAGATATATATATAATATATATATATATAGTTACTTGCCGTTGCGTCTACAACGTGCTTGGTCTCCCATTCTCTTTTCTCCTGAAGACGGATTACCCGAAAATTTGAGTCTGTAAGTGTGTTTCCCTACTTTGTTTGTTGCTCTTTGTTAATCTCGAACTCGTATATATATATATATATATATATATATATATATATATATATATATATAGTTACTTGCCGTTGCGTCTACAACGTGCTTGGTCTCCCATTCTCTTTTCTCCTGAAGACGGATTACCCGAAAATTTGAGTCTGTAAGTGTGTTTCCCTACTTTGTTTGTTGCTCTTTGTTAATCTCGAACTCGTATATATATATATATATATATATATATATATATATATATATATATATATAGTTACTTGCCGTTGCGTCTACAACGTGCTTGGTCTCCCATTCTCTTTTCTCCTGAAGACGGATTACCCGAAAATTTGAGTCTGTAAGTGTGTTTCCCTACTTTGTTTGTTGCTCTTTGTTAATCTCGAACTCGTATATATATATATATATATATATATATATATATATATATACAAGGAAGCATCTCCAATGTTTGAAACGCACATAGACAACAATGGAATACATTAAAGTAATTCATCAACAGAAAGGGAAAACAGAAGACTGAGAGCTGAGACAAGTCAAATGGAGCAGTAGAAATTTGTATATCAATCAGGATTAAAAAAAGTAGATGGTTCATTAAATCACAAACTTAAAAATATATTAGTAAATTAATTAAAAAAATAAAGAACAAAAAATAAAAATTGCAATAATACAATCATATACACAAAATATATGGTAAAAAAAATAAATACAAATAAATAGTATGAAATAACGAATTGATATTAAGTCAGCATAGAACAGAGAAAAATTAAAAATATAATTATTAAAAAAAAACGCGCAAACTCCATGTCCATTGTTGTAGAAAAATGTATGTTCTAATGTATAAAAACCGATCCGAAACGAACAACTAAATTTCATTATAAATGAAAACAAAACTAGATAAATTAAAACTACACGCTTAGAATCTCCAATTTTTGATTTAAACCGTAATCAGTGGAGATATGAGAAGTAAATGAAGGGCACAGGTGCAAATATGGTTGGATACCTAACCGTTAGTGTTGAGTTCTTGTATGTTATAGACTAAGTGTGTGCTTTTCTTATTTTTTTCTGTGTGTCTTTATCTATATTGAAATCACACATATATATATATATACATATATATATATGTATTCATATATATCGTATTCATATATATATATATATATATATATCTCCACTTAAAATTCGAAAAAACGATCCAAACTGGAAACCAAACTATTGGCTTTTTTATACTGATATTGAAGCATTTCTTTAATAGTCACCTGCCAGTGTTGTGACATTTCATTGCCATTGATTGACCAGTGGGTGATTTGCATATCGCAAGTCGCTTATCTGTGTTACGCCATAAATACATAAGGCTACTTCCAAATCATTGTTGGGAGACATAATTTCAAAGAAAACAAAAGCATATTAAAAAAAATGGTATCGATTAAAACCATTAGATTAAGTATAATGAAGGATTTAAGTTATAAATTAAGTTGGTATTGCCATTTTAATGCGTTGGTATTAAAAGTTTAATCTCCTAGTACTTAACCAAGCACCTATATCAGTGGTTTGTTATCTTGCAAAAGTCTAGATAGCAGTCTTTTGAAATTAGTCACTTTTTGATATGATATCACAAGGGTTTTCAATACTTCCGTTCTTGCCTGTTAGTCATCAATATTTAGAATAATTTCAAATTAATGAAAACTACGATGTAAAGTGATTTTTTATTTGTGAGTTGAGTTTGAAGCTTGTGGTATGTGAATGTATGTGCATTTTATGCGCTGACGCGTGCGTGTAGACGTGCTCTCCCGACTGAGAGGTGCTCTACTTCCCGTTAACTGTACACGTCACTCGACATTCGCTCAGCAATATGATTAACAAACTTATTCCACATTTCATACACATATCCCACAAAGCTGCTCCTTTTCCCCTCTGACGCTCCTTATTAACAGAATTCTTATTAATAATCATCACACTCGATAGATCAAATTTCGTTCATTATGTATACAATAAAATCAAAGAAACAAATGTATTTCTTTTCGGATTTTAAGTAATAATAAGCAATAAACAATTTTAAACATGTAAACAATAAAAAAATATTTCGCAATAAACAATAAACAGAAAGTATTGTACACTAGATTTTTTTTTTTATTTTTTAGTAAGTAACGTTAGCTTTAACAGTACATGTTTTAGATAAGAATTTGCATACTAATTAAGTTCAAGAAAAATATTTTTGAATGTTTTTATTAAAGATTTATTGAGAATACAACACTTTTAAACGATAACGTGTTTTTTATCCTACTAAGAAACTTCGTAGCCTACTACCAACTGCCCACATTTATTTCGAAGGTAACAAGGAATGGATTGCTAGTGAAACTAATATCTGCAATCGTTTAGGATTATTGAATTATCTAAATGATTGTTTTCTGATCCCATATAAGAGAGATCATTAGGAAATGTCCATTAGTATCAATGTGCGAACTGTAGCTCTGCCAACTACTAATATGGGCTAACTAGTCTCCGTCCACTATCAGTGCTTGAACTTTTAGTAAAATTGTCTCTTTTTTAAGGCAAATGTCTTAAAATCATTCACGAGTTCAAAATCTAAGAAGAATAATACACGAAATAATGAAACACACTTACAAACTCAAATTTTTGGGCATCCGTCTTCAGGAGAAAAAAGAAAGGGAGACTAAGCACGCAGTAGACGCAATGTGCGTTAAAACATTTGAAATATCAGAATTCAGCAGTTAAATTATTTGCAGCTGAGAACAGTAACTATGTTTAAAAGTTATTTCAAAATAAAATATATAACAAGGAAATGTAGATTAATAATATATTTTATCATTAAATATTAGTGCTCTTTGATTATTTACTCATAAAGCCATTGTGTTTGTTTAAAATAGATATTTATTTACCTAGGGAATAAATAGATCTATTATTTCCCAATTGTTTTAGTTGATTACTGAGGCAATACCGAAAAGAATTTTAATTCCCGAGGCGAAGCTGAGAGAGATAACTATGCAAGGGAACAACAGCTTATTATTCTGGAGGCGATACAATAGTTTATTTCCAGAAAAGGCTTTGAGATAATTTATTATGTGTTAATTAATATAAAAACAATTAACAATAACTCTTAAAAATGCTAAACATAGGTTTACGAACACTCAATAAAAGTATTATGTAAACAAAACAGATTAGAATAATTAGCTAATACAGCTAAATAGCAGACTTGCCAGCTTGTCTAACTCTTCCCGATCTCATTTCACTTCATATCTAAAAGTCGATATCGACAATTAATTAGATTGGACAACCTGGATTATTCCCGTTTTTTCATTATTGCCTTGTTCTTTTTCATTATTCCCTCCTTTTTTTTGTCATTGTTGCCACTTTTTTAAGTATAGGGATTAAATGTCATACATTATTACACAAAAATTAGATGTAAAAAGTTACTTCTCGTCCCTTCTGGAGATAAAATCTTCAATACAGTTGAATACCAGATGTTTTGTAATGATACCTGTGATCCAGTTTTAGAAATTAAAATAGCCAAACAATATGTAAATGAATGACTATTTCAGTTTTCTTTGCGAGAGTACTAACATTTCAACTAGAATAGAGAAAACTGTTAATTTTGTGCAAGAATAGTTAAACACTACCATCAAAAATAAACTATCTACCATCAAGTTAACAAATTTATAAAGAATGTTTAGCGGTAAACGGCTAATATCATTAAAAAAGTATGACTTTTGAGCTTCAATGGCATACTATGTATAGTTTATAAACTTAAATGATTTAGAGGAGGCAAACGATGAACTGAAAAATGTTTGAACTAAAATTCTAAATATATTAAGAGCAAAGGCTTACATATAGACATAAGAATCGCTATCTTACATCTTTTTAAATTTGGTAATTAATTCAAAGAGAGAACCGTTTACACGGGGGATACGTCCCAATAAGTTTCTGCTCAAAACGAAACGCGTACTACATAATTCATCAACAATGGGGATAAGTAAACCAGAATATGCAATATGAAAATTCGTTACTTCTTAGTTTCATGTCTTGATATCCATCATTTAATATTTCCTATTACTATAATTAGACTCATTATGACTAATATTGATTTTTGTTCAGAAATATATATTTGTAAGCTAAAAAGGGGTCCCAAGAAAGAAATTATGTATATGATGAGAAAGGTTCACCCATATTTGGCATTGTTCGGTTTTTATGAAGAAGCCATCTAACAGTGTTGGCGCTACTATTTTAATGAATAAGCAGTCGTCGATAGCACTATACAATATCAATGAGTACTTCATCAATATGATACTTCATCATTCAAAGTAACTATCACCATATGGAAGTCAACATTAGAACAGTCGACTTTGAATACATAATTATACATAATCTTCATGTATAATATGTAAACTTTCAAAAAAAAAAAACTTATTTGTAAGGTTGTAGTACAGTCATTACAGCACTTTTATATTTCTTTAGATGGCATTTTCTACAGTTATTTTTCATCAACATACCGGTTCTCTTGGGCTCATACGCGTGTGTCATCTCCTATAATAATTTTATAATACGAGTATGAAACAACATTAAGCGGGATATTAATGTATTTAGTAACAGCGTAACGTATTTATTTTAAATTCAAAGTTATATATTATATCCATTTCATTTTTCTTTTTTAATAATACACATTTACCACAATTTTGACATCCGTAAAAAATCTGTACAAATGTATAAAATGAATTTAAAATAATCCTATGAAGAAATAAATAAAAATATAAATACAATTTCAAAACCAAATGAAAAAAAAAAATCACAAGACCTTATTTCATTAGATTCTCAAAAAAAGTTTATAACTTTGTTATTTTTTAGAGTTATTTGTTACAATTATTTATCTAAAAATTCAAAAAACATATATTTTTTTTTCTTTTTTTAGTAATAAAATACTATATATTTTGATAATTTTAAATTATTTATAAATAATTTACATGCAAATTTCTTAAAAAATTACTAAATCAGCATTCATTTATTAAATTACAACAAAAATAATGGTTAAACATTGATAAATGTTATAATAAGAGAAATATTTACTGGTCGAATTTTAAACAATTATCAGAATTGTTTCAGAAGGTCAAATTAATGACAGAAATAAAAGTGTTTAATGTATATTAAAGCTTCTGTAACGTATAGGTCTAATATGAAATACACTTCATAGGGGGTTTTATTTTTCTTAATGGCAGATACGTTTCAGGAGAATTTATAACCTTTTACCGGAAAAGATAATAAATCACTTTAGTGCCCAGCGAAATACGAGTGCAGAATCAAGCAAACGCCTCATCAGAACTGGGAGAGATGATTAGGATATGAAAAACTTCTCAAACACCTTGAATAAACAATATATACTGTGTTTATTCAGTCTTAATCCTTTTATTACTCTTCAAAATTAATTGTTTAACTTGTAGTTTAATCAATAAAATATATATTAATGAAAAAATATATGCCAACACAAATAGAACATCTATGATTAAGTTATTTATTTCTCAACAAAGACACTAACATAATTAAATTACACAACTTTTTTTTAATTTATTCACTTTTATCATCTTCAATTGAACAATTTGTTCAACTTTCATTAAAATCAATTAATATTTAATTGATTTAATTATTTAATGTTTAATAATTAAATAAATAATGAAGCATTTTAAATTGGGGTTATAAGTAATCATTGCTGGATTACATCTGGTTTATCATGTTAATGAGTGCCGACAAAATTTATTACGAACTAGACAACCCGTGTCCCCTTGTCTTACTGAGTATTAAGAAATAATAGCAACAGTTAGTAATATGCATTGACTGAATATGATTGACAGGAATAACTGTTATTGTTATTTCTTGTTACTAAGCCATGAAAACAAAGATTTTTATATGGTCCAAGCATTTGATAAAATATTCTTAACATGAATCAAGATATATACAGAATAAAGATATTTAATAAAACAAAAAAACCACTTAAAAGGAAAAAAATGTTATTTTATTACAGAAATAAATGAAACATTAATTCAAAGTATATACACAATCAAGCATATTTAAAACTAACAACCCCTGAAAATTGAGATACTTCATTTTAAAATCACATTAATGAAAGGAATGTGTCTTTATAATATTACCTTAGAACACTTGTATTTATTTGACATTTTTGTTCAAGTTTGTATTCCTAAAACTATTCACTTTTAACCTCTAATGTAATAGTTTATTACATATATCCTCAGAATTTTAAACATCTGTTTAATGTTTAACTTCCAAATACTATTGTTAAATCAAAACTTTGGCATTAAATTGATTTGAACGAGGAAACCTGAGTGATTCCTGATTGTTGTATATATATAACATAAATAGATTTTACATCTGTCAAAAGTTTATTTTACTTAACTTATGTTGGGAGAATTTAATTTTCATTCTTCTTCCTGTTTAATGCCATTATCTATAAAGTAATATTTTACTCAGCGTTTTCTTTAATATTTATTTGAATAACTCGTCATAAACTGTAAATAACAGGTATTCCAATTTTCAGCTGTGTGAAAATATTTAAACAAGAACATCAGAATTTTATAAGGATATAGATATAAATGGTCAGCTGTTTTAAAGAAAAATTAAATTATTATTAATGAATATTAGCTGAAGGATGTAAAATGGATTTACTTTCTTTAGTAACATGCCTACTGCAATGGTTTCTTTTTCGTCCCATTACCTTGATACCTCTTACTTTCTCTCCCTCTCTACATTAGCTCACTCCCACTTTTATTTCTCACTCTCTTTTCCTGCTCTTTCTCTGCCTGTCATAGTCTGCCTGCTTTTATCTATCATAGTCTTTCTCCCATCTACTCAGTATCTCTCTCATTCGTTATCTCTTTAATGGCTAACCTAATCCAATATTTTCTTTTTCCTTGGACACAACTCCCTTCATTTGGCTTGCTTAATAGGATAATAAATGCACAATTATCGCAGTATTGTCATTTTGAACTAAAAATGTTCTAAACTACCCTGTGTGGGTTCAAAGAGAGCTTCTATCACCCCTTAGTTCAAACAGTAAACTGAATTGTGGTTCTAACAGTAGTGTGATATGCAAGATTTTTGTGTGCTATAACATTTTGGAATATAAATTTATAAATGTCTATAATTTCTAAATGTTTATATTCCAAATATAAAATATAAATATAAATTTCATCATTTGTGTTTAGTAAAACACTATAATATTATTTTCACAAAAAAAAGGACAGAATAAAAATCATGATTTAAAGAATTTGAGCAGACAATTGAGATACATACGTATGACTCTATCACACATCCAGGGATAACACCATGGCAGCACATGAACGTGGTGAGGGTTGGGTGATTTGAGCAACACGCATTATAAAAAACAAAAAAATGGTAAACGAAATCTGAAATTCTTATGGCAATTATAATTTATGATATTAATTCATCATTAACAGGAACTAAATTATAGGGACTTACTATATTTGAAGGCATAGGAGCATATATGCTTTCAAATAATACATGGAATCAGAATACCAAGAAAGAACTTTGAAGTAAGAAAATAGCTTTTCCGATTAATATATCGTACGTTATCTGAAAATATTAGCTCACGAACTATTATTTTTATTGGCGTTTTGAATTCCATATCATAATTTAAAAAATACTTTTCTTTTTTATTCTCATGAACCATTAAAGTTATCATTTGTGCTACTAAGTTAATTTTGAGGACACTCATTGAATAAGCTGTGCTGCTGAAACAAATTGAAATATCTGACTTTATTAAATCTGAAATGAAACAAGCAGGGTGGGAGAGAAGCACACATGATAAAATCGTCTCAGGTAGAAAAGCAGTTGTCACGCCACTTACTCAATGAAACTCCCAACAGATTTGTAATACAATGTAAATAAAGCAGAACCGTGAAAATAAATGAAAAAGAATATTAGAAACATGTTCAGCATTAACAAAATTCCTTTATTAGAGCTATGGAACTAGTACTCTGTGAACTAATGAAATTGAAAGGTCACAAAGATGGTAGTGTAGCTGAATTTAAAATATATAATAGTAAAATAAATTCCATGATATGAAAAGTAAATAAATATACGAAACATATTCTTTTAAAGAAAAAGTGGAACAATTGTAATTTTAATATTGATAATGATTAGTTCGAACAATAACACGAGCTAAAATAATCCATTAAATACAGCAGTAAGCTAACAACAGTATTGAATGATACTTGGTCCCAGAGAGAAGTAGAACACCAATTCCTACTGTATAATTTATTATGATATCTACTGGTATGATTTAAAAATAATTTAGTATTTACTAAATTAACAATATTTAGTGGTATTAATTTCAAGTATAATATATCTGAAAAAATTGTTTAGTATTACAACTGAATCCAGTATTAATTGTAAAAAGATGATAGTGATTAAAGTGCAAAGGTCTAAGAGGAAACTCTAATGAAAAAAACAGATGCGAACTGAGGTCAGGGAGAAAGCTTTTAAATTGCTAGCTTATCCCACCTAATTTTGCTGACCACTCCATCCATAGCTGTTATCCTAATAATGAACCCAAAATATACTTCACCATTGATCTAGGGCAGGGCTCCCCATCCTTTTAGGGTTTGTGAGCAAAATCTAGGATGTACGATACATGTGCAAACAAACCTAGAAATAAAATTACCAAAGTAAATTTAATTATAGACATTACACTTTACTTGAAATTATATCTGATTGGTTTTGAAAACTTGTAAAAAGTGATTCTAAACCTTGCAATAATGCTTCTTTAAAACTGCTTCCAATATTAAAAGAGTTTTTCTCTTTGCCAGTACATGACAACTTCTGTAGCTTGCAATAGTTTCCTCTCCTGATTTATCAGAAGCATTTCTAAAAAATGTTTGCTGCTGTGATAATTTTTTACATAATTGATTCAGCTTAGACAATCATAAAATCAAAATCAAAACCCTTGGTGTTTGTTTTATAATGTCTCTCAACATTGACCTTTTTAGCTACAGGCACACAACTTTAACACAATAAACATACGATTATCCATTAGACTCAATAAAACAATATTATCTCTCCATTCCTCTTAGTAACTGTAAATAAAACTACGTTACTTTTATTTCTTGAATAATCATAATGGGATGGGATACTGTAATTGAAATACCAACAAATAAATCATAAAAATCAATAAAACTACCCATGCACTATTGCACCAAATTGCATACCGTGTAAATTAAAAAAAAAAAAAAAATAGCGATAACCTGCAACTGGTAACATCAGGGTCGCTGAAATATTTTATATAAAATATATAGTTAGAAGACAAAAGTTTAATTTATTTACCTTAATTTAGTTAAAATGAAATATCTTTGCCGTTATACATTTGAAACTTTTTTTTTAATGATATTTTCAGCGTACACTTGTATAATTTCATTTTTTAAACCTCATTAATTAAACAGCATTACGATAGCCACGCAGAACATGTTCGTAGGTAACATGTTGCCCGCGAGCTATGTGTTGGGGACCTCTGATCTAGGGGAAAAATATAAAAATATTGGTGGGTCATTCAGAATATATACAGCTATAGAATTGTTAAAATTTTAAAGAGTACGGCCATAAATTGCATAATTTGGAAATTTGACGTCATATTTCTAAAGACTGGACTGACGATGATAATATAGACTGCTAGTTTTGTTTAGAATTGTAAACATTTGAGCTATTTCTAAGACGCAAGCGCAACTCGGAATGAAAGGGATATTTGAGCCGTTTTCTTTAAAACTACTGTAAGTCTATTTTGATAAAAAGAAATAGGTACAGATAAAATATTCATAGAAAACTGTACACATTTTTATCGTTACCTAATTTCTTTGTAAAAATGTACCTACACTACATTCAAGGAAAACGGCACACATGACGATTCCATTTTAAGAAAAAAAAAAACAAAACCAATTGACCTTTAAACCGTACGACAATCTTTATAAATGTACAAATATCATGTTTTAAAAACTAATTAATTTCTATTTAAAAAAAATGATAAATTCTAGTCAAAGATCATGCGTGAAATTATACAATAGAACCATGAAAACTGATACTCTATTTTAATAATTATACTTTTAAAAATTAAAACTTCACAAAATAATCAGAAACAATTTTTTTTAAAACACAAAAATTAAGCACTTTTATTATTTTTTAACAAGAGCGTTAGTAAAATTATAGACTTCAAGTCATGTATTTTCTTCCCTATTATTAACGAAAGGAGAATTTTTTTATTTCTATCAGTTTGATCTATTTGAAAAAAGTGATGCGCATTAGCTATACAGTGTTGATTCTTGTATAATATCACTGAACATGATATCATTTAATCCCTCTGAGCAGTAGGTCACAAAATATCGGAGCTCGCAAGTCACTTTGGGAACCATTATGCTGCGCAACTATTTTTAAATAGCTGCACATAGCCGTGTCTATTAGATATTACGTCAAAGTTTTAACTGTCTTCTTGCCTACCTTTTCCAATAAACCTTTATGTTTCTTCTATTTCATTTATTTTCTTTTTACATTTGATATGAAATATTCATTGTTAGTACTAATATAACTTAAACTGAACGTTAGTCTTCTAGATATAAAAGAAATGTTGGCTAGATAAACTGAATTTTTCGTGTATGAAAGGTTCTCACTTTTACCAACTAATTAAAAGATAGTTGCCCTTTGTTGACTTCGATATTATAAGAAGAAATGTTAGGCTTTTCAGTAGTAAAGAGTTGCAATGGAGTACACATGTGTATTGATAAGATATCATCAACGTATTAAAGATATACAACAGTGACATGGTTAATTTAGTATGTATTAGAATTAATAATAATATTATTCGTCATGCTTCCTATAATATCTGGAGAGTTTGATCGGTTGAGGGTTCTTCTGGTTCCCATTTTTAAGAGCGACTGATATAGATACAACAGGCTTAATGGTGCAGATAGCAGGTGTAAGTTGTCGATATAAATTAAATATTCACCATTAATGGTAGGTAAGTATCAAAATAAAATCAAATAAGATGCTCTGATATAAGTGTATATATCACCATATCTAGGCTTAAGTGAGTATTCCTAGAGAACAAGACGTTAGTCCTCTTTTACTTGCTCTCGGGCCGTCAAGAAGGCACGAAATTTCTTGATTTATGTTTTGTAAGTAAATTTTTTTTACTTTTAGTTTAATACTAGCTAGGTTTCTTGTTTTTTTCTTTTGTTTTTATGTGATGTAGGGTCGTGGAAGGTCGCCTCTGCGGGACCCACACCGGGCGTATCTCGGAGGCTAACATTGCATCTATACTCGGCTAGGGCTTAGTATCCTCTAGATGCGGCGAAAAATATTTCACGTTAAAAGGCATCATTCTGTTCTGTTATTATTCGCGACATTGCTGAAGAAGCAAGGTACGCGCAATAATACCAAAACAGGTGTAAGTTATCAGAAACATGAAATCCATAATCAGTTACTCTTGATACTGGGAACTATTCCCATAATATTCCCATAATTCACTATTGTAAATATTATAATGTGTATGTAAACAAAGTTCAAAGAAAGAACACATATAAAATAGTTCATTAAAAACTCAGGACTATATTTCTACTGCCTCGTCATCAGGTAGAAAAATGCTAGTCACTTCGAAGACTGAGTTGTCACTTGTCTTCGAAATGACTCACACCTTTCTACCTGATGACGAGGCAGTGGAAATATAGTGGTGAGTTTTATCTTTTTATTTGTGTTCTTACTGTAAATTTAGTTTATTTAGTTTGTGAAATAGTTTCATTTAATCGATTATTAGTTTTTACATGTATACACATAACAAGCTTTTGCAATAAACATGTGACCAAAAAGAAAGAAATTAAAAAAACTTTTCATCATTTCTTATTGCTAATATTAGAAGTGCATGAATTTCTTATTGTCCTTTGTACGATGATATATACACATATGTATAGTAATAAAGTTACAACTAGAAATCACTCTAGAAAAAAGAGACTAACACTCCCCATTTTCAATCATTTCTGCTTTCATGCCATCTCCAAGAGAAGAGAAAAAGTAAAAGAGGAAGATAGACAGGAGTGGGGATGTGAAAGCGTCCACTCTTGTGACTCCTCGTCTTTTTCTTTTCTCCTATCCTCAAGATAGCAAGAAAGCCAAAATGATTGATAATCATGAGTGTTAGTCTCTTTTTTATGTTTTATAGTTGTAACTTTAATTGTATATCTGTTTGGACAGTCTGTTTTTAATGCAAAGTGCCATATATATATTATGCAATATTAACATTAAAGTACCTGCTCCACCAGGTACTTAAATCACATTTAATACTTAACTATCACTTAATCAGTATTAAAATGCATTTTAAATAATATTGAATATCATCCTAGATTATCTACTTCCTGAAATTTCTCTAACTAAATGAGAACTTAGAGATTAACGGCCTTTAGAAAATGTTTTTGTCACTTGACAACTAAAACCTTTCAGTAAGAACTTTGTTTGTCAAACAAACTTTTCTCATTTATTAATATAAAATTAACTGCAGAAAGAAATAATAAAAATAATCAACTGGATCACTTTTTTTTTTGTTTTGAAAAAACGAAATTTATGTTTTTTGATATGTAAAGAATATTTCTTTTCAACTGTTAATTAGCATTCAATGGACTAGTTTAAAAGTAACAATTATTTAGTAAAAAATATACAAGACAAGTATGAACCTATAATGTGGCAACTCTTTTGTCTTTTAAAGGATAATTTGTTTCTGTTTTACTTATTGTTGCTGTTTTTTTCTTCGTTAGTGAGGTAATTATTGTCTTGTAAAGACAAACACTATAAATAGAATTGGAATTTATCTACTGCTTACAACAGTACAATACTAGAGACACCTATACATGGGAACAAAGAGGCATACAAAATATATGCAAAGACATGGTTTAGAATATACCTCTAAACAGGTTAACAACTCATCAGTTTTGTAAAACAGTGTCCGTTATTTTATTGCATAGCTATGCAAACACAGCACTGTCTACTTTTAGTATTCTTAAGTCAATAATATTGTTTAGTCTGATACAATTTTGAGAACTTCTATATCTCGCATAGCATTTCCTTCCGTATGAAATTCTACCTCAAATTCTGTTATTTGCCTTAAGTGAATTTACTTTTTTTCATATTATATGCGTTACGTGATTTATTTTTGGGTGATTTAATTATCAGGTGAAATGCCCTGGATATAGAGATACTTTCATCAACTGACTGAAAAACCACAATAACAGAAAAAGCCAAAAAAAGGAATAAAACAAACCCTAATATTACTGTGGTGCTTGCTGACTACCAATGTAACACCTGTTACAACTATTAAAGTTTCTTGAGACTATAAGCATACATAGAAATATTGAACAATTACTTAATGAAGAATCAATAAATGCAAGAGAATTGTCGCTTTATAATGTCTTAGCAACCAGATCATAGTAATTAGGTCATTTTATTGAGTTTTGACTATTTTTGGCTTTGCGTTAAATATTCATGTATTCATTATTCGTATGTATCTTTATCAACAAAGATCAAAATAGCTTTCATTCCTATCTATAAAAAATAAACAATTTCAAAGTAAAACTGGAAGGATTTATCGCATAAAAGGGACCTAAGATGGCAATAACAAATGCCCTGGGAATATTTAGGTATCAAATATACCAGAAAAAAAAATATCCATATAATTACCCAGAAGGTGATAAATTTTAGTCCAACTATTGACTAACTCGTAGATGTTTAAAAAAGACAAGAGAAAATACATAAACAAGTAAGTAGAGGGACAGAAACAGTATGCATACATCAGCAACTTCTCTTTAGATTGTAATTGTTTATATTAATTATTATTTAATTACTTAAGTATTTTATAGGAATTAATGTATTAATTTGTTTAACTTTTGTTTTTTTTTTCTTAATACAGGAGAATTTTGAAACTATTTACGGACAATACAACAACAGTAACAGTTGTGCTACCTAGGCTTTCAGATCAGAATACTATTATAAAAAAAAAACTGAAGAATTATAACTTTTGTTTACTTCATAAGAAATATAAATTGTTCATATATTACATGATATTCCATTAAAATAAATAAAATGTTACTAATAATATTTTAAAACGTTATTAAAAAGTAATTACTACTAATACAAAAAAACCTTAAATTAATAAATTATAAATTTCACTAAAGTCATTTAAATAATCAGTTATTTTATTGGAAATGTAGAATTCATCCGTTGATGTTTTCAGTGTTTCTCACCATCAGCGCTAGTAGAAAGAGAGGCATTGGTTACTTTGCTATCTTATTTTTTACTAAGGCCAAAATCTTTGTTTTTCGCCTATCAGTGTCACCAATTTCCATCAAATTTCATATTTATAAACTGAACATTGCTGACTTTATAATACATCAGTCAGACTTTATAATACATACACGTTTTAACTTGATGTACAATGTTTACACAGGTTACGCCCTATTAAATGTAAACTGAATGCCAGCAGAGGACAATATTTAACAAAATCATTTGAACCATTCTTATTCTTATAATAACCATGAAATTTGGTTATTACAATATATTTATTTTGGACATATTCTATTCAAATACATATACTCAGATATACACACAGACATTCAGATACATAAACCCTCAAAACTAATACCTAGATATTCACACACACACACACACAAACATAATGATAAACCAAATTTGAAAAAAAAACAAAAGTTTTAAGAGAATGAAGAAACTTCTTTGCTACCTATCAACAGATAAATAATTTTAAAGTACAACAGGAAAAATGAAACTTCAAGGAAGGAAGTTTCTCTGTTAAAAATCCAAAAACAAATTCGTGCCCAAATATAATACATATCTACATAGTTATGTAAAAGATAGGCTAGAGTGATAAATGGGTATTGTCACAATTACTTGTGACAATACTTTATCATTACAAATACTTCATCATTGTATGTATGTAATATATGTTACATTGCAAAACATTACAATATATCCTACGACTCATAGATAATTATTTGCTCTATATTATGCCTCACTGTAAGCATTAAAGAAACAATTAAGCGTACAACATCAAAAGCAGACTCTATGATGAACCATACAATCTCATATCATGAGGACCGGGCATGATGAAAAATATTGAAAACGAAACAATATCAACAGTATAAAAGTCAATAAAAGTTTCTTATTTTATATTATCTTATCTCAGATTGTTGCCTAGTGGATAGGATGACTATTTAGTAAATAACTCCAGTATTTTTGTGTGTGGGATGGAAAATTTGGTGCATAGCGTCCTTCAGAGAGGTCGTAAAGTCGCTGTCCTCCAGTCTGTTCAATGTCAGCTCTCGTTAAAGATCCCTACTATAATAAACTTGAGTAATTTATGAGTCTAAGTGCGGAATCAACCCGGTAATAACAACTATATGCGGCGCTATATTCCTTGGAGAATCAGCAGTTAGGTTTACACTGACCCTACCGTTAAGAATAAGAAAATCGATATGTTTTATTATTATTGTTAGTACAATTGGAGCTGTTAGCAACGAATTTCATCAAGCCCAACTCTTCTCACAAAATTTACAACGTAAGACGGTTCATGCTACCAACACATAATTAGTTTTAGTAGCATAAATTTTCCAACAGTTTGTTTACACTTTTAAAAATAATAGTCGATAACATCCTGAAATTGTAAACAAAAAATATATTCCATTAAAAAAAATTGATGTATTAATACTATTCAATGAAAAGTAATATAATAGACAACGTTTTGATACATTTATACATCATCATGAGGGCTACGAAACATGATAACGCTATAATATTTTCAACAACTATATACAAATTCAATATAAAGTGCTATGCTAACAATAAACATTTAAAAATACTTGTTTACAAACAAAATGAATATATGGCTATTCCTATTTATATTCTCTAATATATAAATCAACTATTTCGGATTACCGTGGAGTGAATATGGATTAATTTCTGTTTTCCATACTATTTGTTGGACAGGTTGTAAAAATTTATAAAATAACCTTACCTTAGTCTGCATCCTCCAAACGGCATACACCGCCCGTAAACATGATTGTAAAATTTCTTGGACTAGTGTTAGTTGTTTATATAAAAACATGTAGTACAACAAAAAGCATCGAAAATAGAAATTAAACCATATTGACTCATTAATTACCTTAAAATTAAGTAATTCAATCCGAAACAGTTGATTTATATATTAAAGAATATCAATAGGAAAAGCCATATACTCATTTTGTTTTCTAAACAAGTATGTTTACGTTTATATTGTTAGCATTGTAGTCCATATTGAATTTGTATATAGTTCTTGATAATACTATAGCCTTATCATAGTTTGTAGCCATCATGATGATATATAAATACATCGAAACGTTAGCGTAATAAAAAGAAGTTCATGTTCAAAACCTAACCCTCAAAACAAGTTATCAAATACTATTTATATATAAAGCTCAATGAAAATGAAGAAATATAGGGAAATTAAAAACACACACTTACAGTCTCAAATTTTCGATTTGATCCGTTTTCAGGAGAGATACGAGAGGGGAAACTAAGTGCACTGGTATAGAGAACTTCTTTTTTTTTATTATACGGTGAGTCATAAATTATGTTGAATAATTTTATGACACTAGATGAAGGTCTGTTGGAAAGTTCACCTCTGAAACTGATTCCTAAGTAGAATATTGTGTCTCCTGAATAATTCTACATTTGAAGTCCTAATTCTTACCTAACTCAAGTTAGGTCTAGTGATCTTTAACAAGTACATGTCCTTGTGCAGACTCCAAAGATGTTATAATTTCCTCTCCAAGGGATAACAAGTTTTCACCTACCTGGGTGAAACAATCAAGAACCAGAGTAAGAATTGGGCCGGGATCCAGGGTAAACGGGTAGCCGGAAGCCCCAGACTCGGGCTTACCCTTTCCCCTGTTAAATGATTATGAAAGGCAATTAAGGACATAAAAAAAATCAAAGCTCACAGAGAAATCACAAGGAAGAAAACACAAGACTCACTGCATTCCTATAATATTTATCATTGTCATGAGCGTGAAGTGACTTAATGCTTTTTTGACTTGCTTTCCGAGCGCCTTGCTCCGTCCCGCAGGCGACTGATGTCGAAAGGCTTAATGTATGCATTGAGATTTTTTCTTAATTATTTCAATATTTTCTTTATTAATTTACTAATTAGAAAAGAGTAATATCAAATGTGCTAAATCTGATGACATGTGTAGTCCTGGTAACCTACTATCAAGCCGATGTTGAGTAATTTTGTTATGAAATATAGTAACAGCATCAAAGAGTCCAAACCTAAAGAAACCAATTTGGTGTATGAGTACACATTCCATATCCTGAGCAGCGAAGTTAGCAATAATTCATAGATCGGCATGACATCCACTTCTTTATCTAGAACATAGACGGCTCACCATGCACCTTACAGCCGGATCACCAAAATTTCATACCAAACAGGGCCATAAATCAATGATGACAAGAGAAATACTGGTAAATGTTATAAACATTGTTTATAAGAAGAGGTATCACTATATAGCAGGCAATGCCAAGTATACATTATAAATTGAAAATAACAGTGTATATATATATATATATATATATTTCATTAAACACTTTTTGAACCTTTGTTCTAATCTCTTTTCTCATTAACTTTTCTAATTTTCTTATAAGTATTTTGATGTTTTCAGGGATATGAAATAACAACTGTCCAAAGGTTTTGTCTTGAAAGCTCATTGTTCACAATCTACACTTTTTTAATAATTCACCAACGTTTCAGTCTCCGTGTAGATTGTGTAAAATCTACAAAAGTGTAAATTGTGAACAATGAGCTTTCAAGACAAAACATTTGGACAGTTGTTATTTCATATCCCGGAAAACATCAAAATACTTATAAGAAAATTAGAAAAGTTAATGAAAAAACAGATTAGAACAAAGGTTCAAAAAGTGTTTAATGAAATATGTTTGAATGAAAATCTGCTCCCTAATTATGCAAATATATATATATATATATATATGTAAAGTAAACTCCCTTATAAATATATTAGTAGTTTCTCACGTGAAAATAGCTGAATGTGTGTGAAGAATTTGAGATTTCATGTTTTGGTCTATACAAACTGGCACCTCAGGAAATGACGTTAATAACGAGTCTGGGAAAACATGTTTATCAAAGCTTAGTTACACTGTCTAAAACCAAATTCAGAGAGTTCAAGTATCTAAAAATTGTTACATGCTGAGGCATTTTCCCATTAAAGAACCGCAATCTCATAATTCAGCTAACAGATACGAAGGTATTTAAATTTGATGTAAGTTTACAATTTAAACAATCGCTCTTTCAATATATACTTCTGGTAAGAAACATTCACTTCAAAAACTTTTTTAAAGCAATATAACCTTATTTAAATAGAGTATAACTGTATCAGGTCTTTTCACTTTTTATATGAGAGAATTAAAGAATTATTTTATCTGCAAAACAATACACATTTTAAATTTTGTAAATATTAATATAAAAAATTCCCAATATATGTTTAACTAATTTAATTAAATTACAATCAATTTTAAGAAAGTTTATAGATTTTTAAAAATTATAATTATTTAAAAAAGAAAAATTTCGTGCGAAGTTGAGTTACGAATACTGAATAAATAGTTAATATTATTGATTGATATAACATCACTACTTGATGCTGATGTAATCATGCAATTCTTAAGAAGAATGAAAATATAAGATAAAAATTAAGATCTTTTATCGATGGATAAAAGTGAGAATCTTAATTTGAAATTATGGAGGGAAGAATCATGAAAATGTGATCAATCCTTATATACTACTTATTAACAGAATGAAAAAGTTTAAACAAATTTTTTTTTTTACCTATCGATCTGAGTGTGCGTAACCCGAACCAGTATATTACTTATTATGAGTTGTTTTTGTACAAATTATTTTGTATGGAAACTAAACCCAACATAATGTTTGTATATATGCATTAACAAGAATAATGTATTATTTTTCTATGGAAGCATAACTGATGTTTATGCAAAACCTAATGCTATGAATATTTTAAGATGTATAATATTAATTAACAACAACAATATTCAATATATTAGCATATATATAGCTTAGTTTAATATATTTTATGTAATGTCGGTCTCCAAATGCTTCAAGTACTACACTCCATTTTTACAGCATTTCATATAGACTAAAACATACAGTAAAAAAAAAATAACTTCTGGTTGGTCATCCTGCAAATACTCAAGTTACTAAAATAACTTTTTTTAACGCATATCGATTAATTTAAAATAATGTTTGAATAATCAGGGACAACATGCCTATATTTTACACTAAAATAATAAAAAAAATATAAAAGAGAACATAGATTTGTCTTGATTAAACTACTGTACAGTAACTAAACAACAGTTAAATTGGCATCAACTTCTGCAGAGCTGTTGTAGAATTATATTTGTATAATTCACATTTCTACTTTTCTTAGGTTCCATGAAAGTAATTCAATTAATATTACAACGTCATGAAATTAACAACATGACAAGAAGTTTTGTATTACCGTTTTAAGTTAAGAGTATTTTAGCAAGAAAAAATATTTTTATTTTAAAATATTTTGAATTTCTTGTGAACTTTTATGTACTTTATTTAACTTCAGCAAAAAGTTAAAGATAAAATCATTTTTTTTTTCTTTCATTGTAAGCAGAAAATAACGTTCGCTGCCTGGTAACAAGAGGTTGGTATATCGAATTGCCTATTTTTTTTTTTTTTTTTTTATTTATTGTTTTTTTTTTTGATGGATGCAGAAATACGTATGCGGTATAAGCTTTTACAGGAGATCACAATTCAAACGGAAAAATCCGATGAAGTAGTTGAGAATTTGGCTTTTTTTTTCATTTTATCTTGAAACCAGAGCAAAAATATTTGCGTAAAATCTATCATTTATATGTCCACTTCAATGAGTGTTCGCAAAAAAATTGCAGACAAATTTTCAAAGAAACTGATTCTACGGGGTATTTCAAAACATTTGATATTATTTTGCATTTTAATAACTTTGTTCAATCTTATTCAAATGACTTTAAATATGTATAGTATGTGTGGAAACAGAATTCCAATTCCATTATAATTTTATCTTTATATTCTTCATCTTTTTTCTTAACAGGTAGAGTAATCAAATGCCATTCACTGCTCAACTTTCTATTCCATTGATTATAGTTGTCCGGGTTGTTTTTTCTCCTCAGACATCCTTCCTACTTGAACTTCTTATGCTAGCACCAAATTTGCATTCCCGCTGATAACCTTTTGAGAGCCATCTCATCAATGCACTCTGCGCAGCCTTGTTTGACTGTATTAGAACTCTTACACACACAACGCCTTTTTGTCTTCCAGTAAATGGTATTTTATTACTCTACCTGTAAATAAAAGGATAAAGGACATAAAGATAAAATTATAATGGAATTAGAATTTTGCACTGTTTATACACATGATATATTTGATATCATTTGAACGAGATCAAAAAAGTTATTAAATTGCGAATTGATATCAAATTTTTGAAACAACCCTTATATCAATGACTAAAATGACAGGCAAATTGAAATATCAAAGAAAGTTAAATCAAATTTTTAACAAACAGATATCACGGAGGGGCACAAAACTTACTACCGCCCAGGGGAGCAGGAGGAGTTGCCAGTTCTCTGTCACTATCAGTAAGAAGTACAATGCCAAGGGCTATTTTCCATCCCACTGGGAACTGTTCAACGTAACAGAGTGACTGGTTTCAAAGATCTAAAGTTACTGTTAAGTAGAGAACAGAACTTCTATAAACAAAATTTAGTTAATCAAATGTTTCCACGCCCATTTCAAGAACACGTTCAAGTTGACAAAACACTAACTATTATTATATTTAAGCAACATTTTTCCTCCTTGAAATCGATAAAAGGTTGTTGTTACGCTAATATCAATATTTCTCCTTTTGTCATTTCATGGCTACTATTTACCAATAATTTTTCGACACCCTATACATTTGTACCGTGGAGGCTGTAATAGTAAAAATTTCAAACTAGCTCCAAGTTTACTATTCTGGTATACAGTAATAAGGAATATAAATATGAAATCAGGTTATAATAGCTCCTTTATTTTTCATAGACTTATACATACATACATACATACACATATACAAACTTACATACATACACATGCACAGGTACACAAACACATACATACCTCAATGTACACACATACACACCCAAGCACACACACACACACACACACACACACACACACACACACACACACACACACACACATACAAATACACAAACGCAAATCTAAAAGAAACCAATCTGCAAAACCCATTTGATTTTATTTTGAGGGTACTTCATGACGTATATATCTGTTAAAAAAAACTCCCTATAGAAATTTGACCCGAATAAACATCTATTACTCTTTATATCATAAGTATAAATTAATGTAAATAAACGAATATAAATTAAATGAATGTAAGTAAATAACCTGAGCAAAATTGCGAAATTTAAATTGCCATACGATCATCAGCAGATGAGATATTGCGATCATTACATTTATTTCCGGTTAAAAAATCTGAGCTCTTAATGTTTGTTTACATTGCTGACTGCAATGTTTGATAAGCACTTAATCGGTGTTCCTGAGTCAGGAGCCGCCTTTATGAATGATCCCCTTTGTATTTTACGATGTCTAGAACTCGTGCCTTACGAACAGGTATATTCGTGTTCGCTACCTCTTTGATCTGTCACCGACGTATTTGTATTTGTTATTAAAAACTATCAAATTATACTAATCAATAAATTTTTATTTATTCTCCTCTGTTTACTGGAAAAAACATTTTTTTTGGTGAAAAATTGCTGAAAATAACACATAATGAATTATTCCTTATAACATAAGGAAATTAATTATAAAAAAATTATAATAATAAAATTAATAATGAAATTAATATGATTAATTTATTATTAATGATTAATTAATTAATATGATTAATGAAATTAATTAATTCATTATGAGAAATTATCCCGAAATTTTAAAGCATCTGCATAAAGTAGTTTAAATTTCATTCAGAAAAAAAAAGTTATTTATAATTGTTAATAATAGAAAAAAATATAAATAAAACCCAAATAATAGTTAACTGATAAAATTTTATAGGAAATCAATAAATAGCACACAATCACACTGTAATAAATAAATAAAGTTCAAATAAATTTAAATACGTTACAATTTATAACATTTGAATAAAAAATAAATTAATAATCAGAATTGAATAAGATATTAATAGACTACAACATCTAAAAAATATTTATGTTACGTAAAAAAGTTTGAAAGCTCTAATGAAAAAGTAATAAGGTGTTTGACAGGTCTTTTAGAAGTTAAGATAGGATTTTTATATTGATTGTTTAAACAGTTAAATTGACAATGCAGTCAATACAAATTCAAATATCAGTACTGTATTCATGGATATAAAGGAATAACTATCCCCTTCACATGAATACTAACCGTTGTACCCTGCTTTTTTGGAAAAATTAGTTCTGCGAATGACTATTAATCACAACTTAGATAGTGAATGTATTGATGATAATTCTGAGTAAAATTTCTGCCAGTTTTCATTTTTTGCCGCGTAAGTGTAGCCTGCATTTCAGTTCGTTCTACTCTATCCTGAACAGACTCCTAAGCTCTTTTATTTCATACCGTCATACCATTTATTCTTAGTTTTATTTTCCTATCAGACATTCATTGAAATATATATTATATTCATTGACTATGAGGACAGTTCATCCAATAATTTAACTTTCATAAAATAATTTTCTAAACTTAATAGCATAAACTTTTAGAGATTAGAAAAATAAGAATAAAAAAAAGAAAAACATCTAGTAGTGGAAAAAAACGTACACACACACAAAAAAAACATAGAAAATATATTAATGACACTAGTCCATTATTATTTTTATTAGAACACTTCCTTATGATCTGTAGTTATGAATTGTACAATAACTATGAAAGTGGTCAACGAGGACTAAAGATGGTAGGTATATACTTATGAAAATTTTTGTGAACTAGTCCATCGTATTCTAGACACATGGAGAAACTATGTAGGAATGATTGAGAAATCTAGCAAAAAATTTGTTAAACTAAAAAATAGAATTAATATCAAAAAGTCCTGCATAAATGAAGATCCTCTTTTTAAATATACGTATATAACAAATTAAATGAAAAGACTTCATAAACTGCATAAACTAAATTCATAGAAAGAACATACATAAAAGAGATAAGAAAACCTCACTTATATATTTCGACTGCCTCTTCATCAGGTAGAAAAGTATTATTATTAGTTGCTCAAAAAACAAGGAAAAAAACTAATATCATTCAACCGTAACAAGCGTTCGTATGACCGTTTGTTACGGTTGAAATATCTTAGTCTTTTTTTCCATTTCATATTGTGGTTTAGAGGTGGTTAGAGGTGGAAAGGAAGAGTGGAAGGATGATTGAAGAAACAAGCAGAAAGTTCGTGAATGCAGATGCTGCTGTATTACACAACAACACATGCCTAAGAAAAGACTTGCCGCCAATGTACAGTAAGATGTATATGTATTTATATTAAAAAAAAATAAACCGCATATATTAATATTTTGAAAGTATATCTAAATAGAAATCATGGGTTACTGAATGTAAATGATATTACTGCCAGAAATGTCTGAGATGAACCATGTCATTGACAAGAAATCTAATTCGTTTACGAATAATGGGCATTTAAAGGAGCTGTCACAGAAAGAGTGCCTGGTACTGAGCAACCAACTATTTTCGTTTAATATTGTATTACCTGTAAATTGTTTAGTTATTTTTTTGGATAAAATATTTACGAATGATTTCAATGTATTATCCTATTAAATGTATTTTCAAACAAACTATGAAATAGGTTTAATGATATGACAAAAATATTAGCGAAGCCTTCCTACTCATTTAAATTCAAATAAAAAAATTACAAAAATTATTCTTCAACTAGCTGGACCCGGTAAAAAATTCACGGTTTATAGAAAATGTTACAATCTGTATGTGTTTTCAAAATATATGATAACAAAATTCTTATAATAGAGCACGGATATCATTCCCTTAGTTTAAAAAGAAATTTATACTTCAAATAGTAAAAAAAAAGTGAAATAAAATTAAGTATATGTTTAGTAATTCATGATACGGTTAACAATTATAGGATAAAATAACGGAATACAAACTTCTCTAAACATTCCTAATGTACATACAAAATTCGATTTCGAAATGTGGGAAAAAAAGTTTATTTAAGGCAGCGATCACAGTACAGCAATATAGAATTGTTGTAGAGCTATTTCGATAAGTTTTAATAAATATCTGATAGATTCATTTCATTTAACACACAGGTAAATTAAGGTATACTTGGAAAAAAGTTTGAAAACACATTAAAGAACTTATCCATAAAGGATATTTCCTTGTGAATGTAGTTCCTCTCCTTCGGCCCCGAGTGGAATCATTTTGAAAGCGTTCCTCAACCCAAACGCTATTCATGGCTCTCGCTTTTGAAAAAGCTGCATAAAGTGGTCCGTGAGTGAATAAAGGCGAGGACAGAAAGATGGCAACCTTAACGAAAGTCTTTCCTGAGCTTTGTTGATTGTCATGGAATGTGAAAGTCTCTTTGGGAATTGAGTGCAATGTGATTTGACTGATTCATTTGGTAGAATTGGTACCATTATTAACATAATAGTTAACCCGACAGATGCTGTTACTGCCCTACCAATGATCAATTAAATTCGAACAGGAATAAGAACCAAAATAAGAAATATGTAGTGGCCTACACTCAACTTTATTTTAAGTAAACACAATGTCAAACTGATTAACAATCAATTGATGTTTTGTTTGATGAGTCAAACACTACGTTCCATAACCATTCATGACACCATGGAATGCAACAAAAAATAAAATATATGTTTCATTGGGGTAAAGTTTTTATATTTATCTACTTTATTCCTCCGACATATCATATTAACTCATTATACCATTTTACATTTTTTTTTATAAATTTCTAAAAATAATTCACTACTAGACTCCAGTGACCAGTAGAGTCATGCAGTTCCTTCCTAATTAATCCAATCATGTTCACATAATTACAGATAAACTCTAAATTTATTTCCATTAAATAGGATAATGAAAATATTTTTAGGTTAATGCTCTTCCATTTACAACATTTTTTGTAAAATTTGAATTTCCTAAAAAAAATTAATGTTTTTCTTTTGTTTGATCCTTGAAAAATGAATGTTGTCCTCTTCAGATAAAACATTTGGAATTAAAACTAATTCTAATTGAAACCTTGATACCACAATTTCATAAACAATGGCTTTATCAAAAGGCTTATTATTAGTCTTGTTTCATTACAGAAGGGCAGTGGATTTCTCATACACATGACAGCAGTTTCTTTTTCGGGTTCTTGCTTATGTTGGGGCATCCAGACAACTCTAGTGAGTCAAGAATTTCTTCAAGTGCATTTTTCAATTCACTTATGATTAAATTCTGTGACTGTATCCTTCAATGGAACTGATATAGAATTTTCTGTGAACAATATTTGTGGGTTGGCGAATGATGAGTAAATGTATTCAATACACTGATGAACATTATGTGTTCAGGCAGTGCGATTTCATTTTGTTCATTTTTTTCAACTCGACCTTCAGTAAAATTTACCATAAATTTAGAGTTTCCTTGTCCTGTTCTTGAACTCTCATATTGCGAGTTAAATGGAATTGTTAAATTTGCGCGACAAGTACGAACCTTTGACGCCAGTATTGTATAATCAGCGTCACTTCCTCTCCTGAGAATCGGTAGTAGTTGCCTAAAATAACTACTGCACACAGTCAGTATACCTAGGATTGATTCATTATTGTCATATATACCCCTGACATTTCTGTAACTGCTTCAAAAATTTCTTTCTTTATCATCGACTGAAATAATTATTTTTGCAGCCATTACTAAAATCCGCTGTTATCAAGACTAAAAAGTTATTGTTTGTAACTCTAAAGAAAGCTTGAATCTAAAATGTGCTGTTCTACTACCACCAGCCATTAATTTGGCACCATTTCCTGAGGAGGCAACAGCCGATGCAATTTGACCTGAACACCTTAATTCAGAGAGAATTAGCTTTATTAAGAAGATCTTTCCTCTGATACCCGAGTATCCGGAGACTTACTCTACAATTTTTATTGAAATAGATATATGAAAAGAAGAAATATATAAGCATTATGAGTAAGTTTTTTTCTATTATGGACTAGTACCTAAAATTTGTAAACCTGTCAACATTTCAATGTAGACAGTTTTTAAAAGACAGTATATTTTACTTAAAGTGGAGTAAAAATAATATTTTTTCCCTAAATAACAATAACCATTGACATATTGAATACAGTGGCTCCTAATAAATCTCCGTAGTTAAGCAACATTGAGTGTAACTGGCACTTGGACAGGTGATGCCACACTCGGTAGTGTGACTCACGTATGGGATAAGGAATATAAATTCAGCAATGATCCATAGCTACTTTCCTTATACATTATAAAGAGTCATTCGATATGTGTGAGCTGAAAAAACATATTTTCATGCAAATGAATATTAATTAATAAAGTTCATCACTAGTTTAGTCATTGTAATAAATTTGAAATAACGGGAAAATAGGGAAATTAGTATTATTATTTTTTAATATTTATTAAACGTATGTAAACAGAGCACCTGCAAAATTTTAAACTAAATTCAAGCTACAAACGCTACCCTACAAACGAACATTCGGAGATACAAACGGAATAGTCAATATATATGCCAAATTTTTAGAGAGGGACTCTCACTTCGTCCTCTCTTCTAGTCTACTCCTGATGACGAACAACAGTTCAAAATATTGAATTCTGTAAGTAAGCCTGGACATCACTTGACTTTATAATGAATGCCTTTAAACAGAGTTTTTTAGGAGTACCATTGTATTCAAAAGTTCTGATTCAAAAGGAATAGCGGGTATTGTAACCTGCATTAACTTGATAACGAGAAACAGAAGTAAAGGAACAAACTTCACAACAGTATTATAAAGCCTTCTCCGACTCAATGTTCAATTATGAATAACACAACTGATAAGTTCAGTGTACAACACAGAATTAATAAAGTGATTAAGCCTACTCACTTTGATAACAGTGTTAAAGTTGTCCAATCGATTCTGTTCCTAAGCCGAGGGACCGACTTAAAAGCCTGTTGACAAGTACTATGTCATCGGAAAGGTGTTCACTTACTAAAGCCAGAAGACAACACTTGATTGACTCATTAACATATTACTAATTCACATGCCGACAACCCCTACGGTGATCAAAATATAAAAGGACGAATTAAATATTACCTGTGTATCAGGACATCTAAGAAGGTCCACAGGATGCCTAAAGAGTAACGCTTTAGTGTGCATAGAAAAACTACGAATGTACCTGGTATATTTACTTTTTTCCTTCCCATTCAAAAAATGATAATATTTCTATTTTTATAAATATGTTTTTGATGGCGTTAACAGTGTGCACCCCTGAATTCCTTAATCATGAGATTAACAACGTTAGGTCAATTGCCCTGTCATTAAAATAACCCTCACTCCACTGAAATCGATTTAGCTTTGAAAAGTGTTAAAAAAACTTTCTCTAACATATCAACAGAGCCCCTTTCATTGTCAAGTTCTATAGTTTTACCGTATTATGGGTCACTGGACCTCTTTCTACGCTGGCCCGTAAACATGATTATAATATAGTGTTTTCTAATCGTAATAACGTGGGCAATATGCCAATAAAAAAACTCTCCCAAGGAACTGAAGTCCGGTGGTATTTATTAAAATCTGTGCAAAAATTGCCATAACATTTATATTGGTCGAACTGGTAAATAATTAAAGACACGTGTACAACAACACCAAAACGACGTAAGTAGACAGGAAAAAAGTAGCACCTTATTCTTGCATATAAACAATGAAAATCAACATATTGATTGGACAGGAGCTAAATTTATTACCTATGAAAAATCGATGATGTTATGAAATATTATCGAATCCTCCATAAATAAATTAAATAGCTCAAATATTATAAACATTAGCATTGGGTTCATCAAGCTTGATACTTTCTTGACGAGGGCAATAGCCTCTTCTGAGAGGGTTGACAGTTAGTGAATAGTTTTTTTTTACTCTTTCTTACTATACTCCTTTTTTCCCCGAACATCCCTTTCTAGACATTTGTCCTTTCCTGCACTTTACACCCTTTTAAAATACCACTCTTCCCTCCCAATTTTCTCATCCCCTCACAAAGGTGTTTCTGCATCTAGTGTTTCAGTTTTGCTTTTGACTCTGACGAAGACAGCTCGTTATAGTTAAAAAAACTTAGTCTTTTATTCCCATTTCATATTGTAGTTTCATCATTGATTGTTATTTTACGTGTTTATGTGAAATCCTGTTTTATATATATATATAAAACTATATATATATATATATATACACAATTAAAAGAAACGGTCCAGCGGACTTTTTTACAATAAAATAAAAAACGAAGGAAACACACAGAAAGACACAGACATAACTCACATCGAAATATCGATGTGAGTTATGTCTGTGTCTTTCTGTGTGTTTCCTTCGTTTTTTATTTTATTATATATATATATATATATATATATATATAATATTATATATATATATATATATATATAATACATATATAAAAATATATATGTATATATATATATATATATATATATAAATATATATATATATATATATACTAAACTAAAGTTCATCGGGACTCGGTCAGTTCTTCAGGTTTAAATTTAACTCTCATTGCCAACGTTTCGGTTTTTATTTATAACCTTTTTCACAGGCAGAAGTATACATTTTGAAACAGAAAAACTAAATTAGTCGGCAACGAGAGTTTGATTTTTAAACCTATAAAACTGACCGAATCCCGATTAGATAATACACCTATATATAATATATATATATATATATATTCGCGCTCCGTTCTTCGACGTGGGGAGATCTCTCTCACTTCGTCCTCTCTACTAGTCTACTCTCCTGATGACGAACAACAGTTCTAAATATTGAATTCTGTAAGTTTTCTTTGTATTCTCTTTTCTGTGTCGTGCTTTGTGTAATTTAAAGTTATATATATATATATATATATATATAAAGATTTCACATAAACACGTGAAATAACAATCAATGATCAAACCACAATAAGAAATGGGAAAACAAGACTAAGATCTTTCAACCGTAACAAGCCGTCTTCGTCAGAGTCAAAAACCCAAGTGTTGGTTTTTTGACTCTGAAGAAGACCACTTGTTACGGTTGAAAGATCTTAGTCTTGTTTTCCCATTTCTTATTGCGGTTTGATCATTTATATATATATATATTGTTGCGATGTTGACCAATGGGAGTAGAGTTACAGGTCCATGCGTAAGGTCCCAGTTGCCCGCTGCTCAGCAAAAAGCCTTTGCGTTCTGCCAATAGGTATAGAGGGTATAGGTATAGAGAATACGAGTATATATATATATATATATATATATATATATAACCCAATACAAAAAAAGAAAAACATAGATAAATGCATACAACACTCACTACTATATTCCGACTAGAGTTACAATCAGGTAGAAGTACTCCTGCGAGCAGCCGCGGCTGACTGAGCGAACTGTCGAATGTGACAAACACGCGTGCCCTCTGCTGGCAGCCTGGCGCAAGAGTGACTAACTAAAGAGTGACTAACTAAAAACGAAAACAGAAAATAATAGAAGCAGAAAAGAAGAAAGCTAAAGCAATGTGAAATAAAATGAATACGAAATTAAATTACTAAATTAAAAATAATAATTCGAGAAAAAGATGAAACAAAAATTAAAAAAATGAAAGGAAAAAAAAATAAATAAAAAAAATGTTAATAAATATACATATATATATAATGAGGCCCAGTAAAAACCATCAAACAGCAAGTTTTGCAAACGTATTGAAGCCGCACATGGGACAAGTCTAACCGCAACAAATAGGGAACTTAACCAGCACAGAAGAAACTTAAGACCCACCTGCTAACATATAACAAAAATTGCAACCTGCCAGTTTAGATAATTACATTGTATATTTTATTTTTATTATGTAATTTAAGTATTATATTTAGTATTAAGATATTATGGATATTTGTGTCAAAAATCATTTTGATGATGGTCAAATATAGACCCAAACGTTGGAATAATAAATATACTTCAAAAATGGACAACATATCATATGTTGAGTTATTGCACCTATTTACCCTAGAATTCAAATGACTAATAAGAGAATTGGAAAAGATATTCAAAAAATTGATTAGCAAAAAGTCAGCAGAAAATTAGATCTCTCTCTCACACACACACACACACACACACACACGCACGCACACACGCACACACACACACACACACACACACACACACACACACACACTCATATATATATTGAACGGTTAAGTTAAAAGAACTCTGAGAGTAACAAAAAACCTCTTGTCAAGATTTCAAGTTCTTCAAAATCAGGAGAAGAACAGCTCTGATCATCTGGCGTTATGCTATAATTTTTAATTAATAGAATAGCATTCTTTGGTATTAATTTTACTAAATTATAAAAACAGGAGTTTAGGTCTTTTTTCCATAAGTATTAATATGAATAGGTAAAATATTAATTTAAAAATAAGATCTGACGTTATTATGAAATTAGACGGCGCAAAAGGCAAATTAGTAGAGAATGTTTTTGAAGTCTGGAATGGCAGCGTGGTAAATCTTAATTAAGGTTGTTTTCAAACTGACTACGTTAAGAAGGTCTTTTTTATGAAGCCCAGTCTGCTAACACCCCTTGGTTTTCGCCATTCTTGTAAAAGGCGTTTAACAAGACTCACGTTCATCAACATACATTTCCATCTCACTCCATTTACTCTACCGTTTTTGTTTAACTTACTAATATACAGTACATTTTCGAATAAATACATTTTTAATGGAAGATGCATTTTTCTTGGAATATGACAAAGTAAGTTAACTTAATTATTATCATCTTTATTGTCATGACGACTTCTAAACTAGCCTCCAATATACATTTGTACAAACATCAAAATATACAACCAGATAAATACTACTTAAAAAGTACTACAGAAACTCACAATGAAAGTATTTTTCAATAACCAATGTAATTTAGACAGGCATCTTGAAATTGCTATAAGGTTATATTAATTCAATGAACCAAATATTCTTTATTTTCCATTCCATTATATACCAAATTTACATTTCTGAGTCAATATTTTTTCATGACAGTTTGCAAAACTTAGGTTCAGAAGAGCATAATATTTTTCAAGGAAATTTTTATTTTTTTAAGGGTTACATGGATATTGTTGCATACTAATATGTAGTGTGGAAAATTTACACTACGAACACAACGATAAAATCATTTATCTTTCCGCCTGAGGAAAGTTCAAACAATTATTGTTTGCTTTATCATTATTAATGCTTCGCTAATTAGAAGAGTCCCAAGTGTTAACTAATCCTAACTGTTTCTACTATATCGACTTATTTCAGTTAAACAATGATCATGTTTTTATATGTTCCAATAAGGCGTAATTAAAACTAACCAACCATTTAAATTTCTGCAGTCAATATTACAAAACATGAGAAAAAATTTTAATGTAATAAATACTTTGTCCAAGAAAGAAATCCAAAACTCTAGAAAATTCACATATTAGCCGAACATCGAAATGTTTGATAACATTATTCTATTTGCTGATGTCATTTCGTTTCTGGTAGACTTATTTATGATTTAATTGGTGTATTAACTGCTGGATATTCATGTTTTCGGATATGTAAGGTTGGTCAATGTTATTCTGAAACACAATAACAAAAGAAATTTAAGGGACTTAAACATAAATTTTGGATTCTGCACAAGTTAAGTGCCTATAAAACTGATAAACAAACAAACACACACACAAATATGCAATCGCACAAACAGATAGCCATGTTTCTATACATATATTTATATATATATATATATATACAGAACTGAAGGAGTCTTGATAGCTCATTTTCTTTTTATTAGATATATATATATAGTCTTGCTTTCCCATTTCATATTGTGGTTTGATCATTGATTGTTATTTCACGTGTTTATGTAAAATCTTTATATATATATATATCAATGATCATTCTACATTAAGAAATGGGAAAAAAAAGAAGATCTTTCAACCGTAACAAGCGGTCTTCGTCAGAGTAAAAAACCCATCTGATGAAAATCGCTTGTTTTGGTTGAAATTTTAATAAAAATAGTAACACATTTTGGAAAACCAAACAACAAATAAATGATGTAAGTGAGTAAAAGATTAATTATGAGCGTAAATAATTAAGAAGAACAATAAACGATTGAGTTTATGCCCAGGATCAGATCTACCTCTCAAAAAAATAATATTTTCTTCTTCTGACACTCTCAGAGTGACTTTTGAATTGGTTTCATTAATACACCTCAGAACGTGTACCCGAAATATATATATATATACTTATCTGCTCATAAACGAAGAAAAGCAACACACAGAGAAAGAGACACACAAACTCAAATTTTCGGATGGTCCGTCTTCAAGAGAAAAGAGCATGGGCGACTAAGCACGCCGGAAACACAACGTCAGGAAACCCACACCGGATCAGGTTTCCTGCCGTTGTGTTTCCGGCGTGCTTGGTCGCCCATTCTCTTTTCTCTTGAAGACGGATCATCCGAAAATTTGCGTTTGTAAGTGTGTCACTTGCTCTGTGTGTTGCTTTTCTTCGTTTTTGAGCTGATTTGCGTCCAGTTTTCAAATCGATTTCCGGATCGATTTTTCGTATTTTGAGTGATATATATAAATATAAAGAGCAACCATAGTGTTGGAATCTGCGATCTGTCCAATAATGTGTACACAGAAACAATCATTAAACTTGAGTCCTTGAAAGTTTGCGTAGATGTTAACAGGAAGGTTACTGTACTGATTTTAAATATATTTAAATATTGTAAACATTTTATATACATAGAAAGGACAGCATTTCACAATAAACACGTGACATAAAAATCAATGTAAAAACCATAATAATGAATCGGAAAAGAGGCTTAGATATTTCAACCATAACAAGCAGACTTCGTCAGAGTAAAACTGATTCAGAAACAAGTGAAGAAAAAGATCTGGTGTGGGGTTGAGAAGAGTGGTATGTAAGAGAAATATTTTAAAGGGCTTAAAGTGCAGGAAAGAGAACAAAGGGCGGGCAAGGCAAGTCAGGATAAACAAAGGAGATCAGGAAGAAATAAGCAACAAACTATCTGCTGGCTGTTAATCCTCATAGATAAAGTCATTGCCCTCTTCAACCAATTCGAACTTGAATAAACCATTACCTCTATACAAACATATATTTTAACTTTTCTTGGATGAGAAGAATAAAAATGAAATCAGCAGATTTTATATATACACTAAAACATTACCCATTAGGTAATTTATGCATAAGGACATCAAATAAGGTAAAACTACAATTTACTTCTTTTTCCATTGTGAATTGTATTGTCAGCACTAATGTAATTAATTTTATTAGGAAGGCATCTTTATTCATTGACTTGGGACAGCTGCACAATACATGATCAATATATCTAAATCATTCAAAGGGCAAAATTGATGTTAACCCTTTAGTTTCGAAAAATTCCATATATCAACTATTCAGGAGAAGGGGGGGGGGGGGGGGTGTAGAAACCATTGCCCATTGTAGGAATTTTTTTCATTTAAGTTAATGACAATCAACCACACATAACTTAATTCACTAGATTATAGTGGTGGCTGTTCGGAGGAGGGGATAATGAACTACTTCTTCCTGGAGTCAGCTCAAGAGATCAGTTACAGGTGCATTAGTAAACAGTGACTAACAGCAAAACTAAACAATCTATACTGGGGTAAATGGGTAATACAAAGTCTCCACACAAATGATTACTTCGTATTCATTATCAGCTAAACTTCTACAATGCAAGTTACAAATTTACTCCAGTATAAGTAAATCCCACACAATTACGGATTGCACAATTAATGCATCCAAGAATCTATATTCTTCCCTCAGGTATATATATACAAAATAATAGTTTATCAGGACTAGGTTAGTTCTTCTGGTTCAAATGAAACTCTCATTTCCAACGTTTCGGTTTTCATTTATAACCTTTTACATAAGCTGAAGTATAAAATTTTGAAACAGAAAAAATAAGTATTACATTAAGGATTATGTTACGAAGAAAACATTCTGCATATTTCAGTAACAACAAGCTAGTTTATATGAACACGTCACACAGGTATACACTATCGCTAGAAGCGCAGGAGGAAGAATTATATATATAATAACAGTTAGGATTTGAAGGAGAAGTAAAAGGTGTATTAGGAGTGCTTATGAGACAGACAAATGACCCACAACGTTCGCATCACTGATTTGAATGCCTCATCCTGCTTGGAGATGGTTCAACAGCTTTTGGAGAGTAAGTTGCCAATATAAAGATATCCACAATGGCAGATTTGAGGAAGTTTCTTTAATACTGAGGAAGTGAAGGAGGAGGAGGACAGGTTAGGATAGAGTACTTTAATGAATTTGCCCAACCTGTGAAGACCAGGAAAATAATCATCAAGAGGGACTAAATCACAAGTGTCTCTCCTTATTCGGTGACAGTAGGGAATATATATATATATATATAGCTGTTAATTGCTTGTTATCCTTCATGGCTAAGAAAGAGTCGTCTACATATAAGCAGCAAAGCAGAGATCCCATTCGTGGGAATTTTATAATTTGACTTTTAATATAACACATAATAAAGTTAGCAAATGTCACAACTGGTCATCGCATTGGTATATCCATGTGCTTGTCTTAATACCGTTTGATCTAGATGTCTGAAGAAGCATAGTTGTGCAGGTAGACAAAAGTTTTTCCACAATATTACCTTCAAAAGATAGCAGTATCAACCATTCATTAGAGTATACATTATTACAACTAATATACATTGTCTGTTTCTTTGGGACTATTGTAAAGAGGGACTTAACGTCCTAGAATACTAGAGTGTTCTGTGGCTCAGTTGTATGTAACACAGTATGTCTTGCTCTTATACATCCGTTACACACCTACACAACCAAGAACTCGTTCTTACATCTTGACTGGTCTCATCAAGTCTCAAAATGGGCATTTTCCTTAGAAATTTCAAGTTTAAAACATCAACAGTTTGACCAAAATTGAATACAATCATACTTCTATATTACATATATTGAAGAAATAAAAGTAATTTATTTCAATCTTTTTATCACAATGTACACAAATTAAGTGAAAGTACGTACCTTCGTACTAAAACCATGTTTTATAATTATTCCATTACTGATAAAGTATTATTTGCGTTTAATCTGTAATAATAATTATTAGTCGTATTAGATTATCCAACTAATATTATTCATCATTTAACATATACAAATATAATCAATTTTAAAATATACAACAGAAACACAATAGATTCAACCTTGATTACATAATAATTGGTTTTCATGGCGCATGGATGGGATGTATGTCTCGAATAAAGAGTGGGTGGCTGAATATCTTGAATAGGTTTCGACACTTCATTAAAGGAGTAAGAACATCTGGAGCTTATAAGAAAGAATAAGTTTCTTTTAGTCGTCTTATTTCGATTCACTAATGTCACCCTTTGCTTCTCTCACATGGCGCAAAAACAAGAATATCACACTATTTGAACTCAAACTGGTCAGGAGGTTCAACTTATCATTAAAGGAAATGAATTATTTCAGTTGTTATGTAACTGTGTCTTCAGACTGGTAGATAATAATACAATATACATTAAAAGGCGTCAGCGTTGAAACGACAATATGAAACAACCGTAAAAAGTGTTCTTCGTCAGAGTAAAATCCCAACTCACGTTGGTATTGACGTTGTTTCATGTGTTAATTGTGAAATCAGTTTTTAAAAGGTATGTAAGTTGAGAAACACGGATATTCAAAAAATTGGATGTATCACACATAAAATGGGAATAAACAGCTCGTAAAATCTGAATCCATAACCAAAACTGAGCAATATGTAAATAACAACTTAGAACGAAATCTTATTTTTAAGCCAATCCTGCTTTCTTGCATCATTTTTCCTCACTTACATTGTGACTAAATATTATTATAAGGTTATGTAATTATGCCTGTCAATATTACAGTTTTTATAAGAAGTAATTAGGTAAATTGAAATAACTACAAACACAGTTTATAATAACATTTGACAGCTACTAAATGAAATGAAAATTTCAAAAAAGGGGCTAAGATCATTAAAAAAAAAGCAAATGGTATTCGGAAGTAATATCTAAAACTTCAGTTCAAATGTGACTCTGACGAAAATATGTCGATCTGGTTGAAAGACGATTGTTTCATTTCTGAATTTACTTACAGTGGTTTGGACCTTGTTATGCAAATAGAGATGATCAAGATGAAAATGATATTTTTCATATGACAACATGATAAGGTATCGACCATCAAATAAAATATAATACAAATTCTTAACAGTTGATTAAATTAATACAATTAAATTAAATTGAGTTGATATGATTCAAATTAATCGTTTGAGGTAGGCGTTTCAGATTCACTTAATTTTTTTTTTAAGCAAACGTATAAAATATTATATTGAAAAATAATGGATTAATTATTTTAGATGTTTCACATGCGTAAGACTATATATGGAAACTTCAATTATATAAGATTATATATTTAACACAACTTTCACGGTTTAATAATGTCTTATGTGAGTTCAACCTTTCAGAGCCAGTGGGGAACATAATAGTGTACCTGAAGAGGGTATTCTCAAATGCAAATACCAGTATTTCAGCCCCATTTACACAAAAGATTGCCTGATGCTAGAAATGGTTTAGGTCTGCTCTTTGTCCAACACGGGAGAAGGTACTGCTTTCACAAGCAACAGGTGAAAAGTCTCGTCTACCCAACCTCAGGTAGAGGTAACACTCTAAGCCCAAGCCTGACCTGACCAGAATTTTGGGCCAGGTCGGGCCTATAATGTGAATTATTAAGTTCGTGTCAGGTCGTATGAGGCTTGGGCACTTCTCTCGATACCTTTTTTTTAAAATAAATATCAGCTCATATATTATGCATACTAAAACGATGTATGGATAATTAATTATGAAATATTTAATTTCATTGCAAAAGATGACCGAGATTGACTTGGCTGGTGGGTCAAGTGTCAGCTAGTCATTCACCACAAAGTCCATGCCAAAATAGTGGGCAGGTATCTTGGCCTTTTGCCACTTCTTTCAAATATATAACATTTGTTGGGGATCAAACCTACGAACCTAGCATTAGAAGTCTAACACACCATTCTCTGTGCCAAAGGGACCTTTTTTTGGCTAGTAAGGAATAAACACGAATATATACCCAACTCGGGTCGGGTCGGGCTTGAACCGGATGGGGCTTTGTACTCACGGGTCTGGGTCGGGCTGGATTTTTAGGCCCGCTCTTACCTCTTACCTGGGGTTTTGTATCACGATTACCACTAGGTCAGAACCACGCAAGCACCTTCTGAATGTGCGCGCCTTGAGCCGTGTCAATCCCTTAGCTCTGACAGTATTTACTTTACATTCTGATGATGCAAAAAACTAGCACACACTCCAATAATTCTATTCGTGGGTGATGACTTAAGTGAAAATTTACGCCACCTCTCGGTTTTTCTCTTAAAGTGATCATTATGTGAGCTTATTGACGCAGCCAGTGGCATGATGAGAACGTAGCACATACTTGCATAATAGTCAGATGTGACTATCTTTCACCAAGTCGCCTGACTTCTTGACGTAGAAGCAATAATTATAGTGAAAAATATAGACATACGTGTCAACATTTTGTTGCAAATATAGATCACTGTGTTCACTTAAATTTATTCACGAATGGTTTAATTTCAATTTCCCACAAAGAAGGTCAGATCTTGTCAAGAAAATTAAGTTTTTTTTTTGCTTATCCATTATGAAATATTTTTTTATCTATATATGATAAAAAAATATAAAATTGCAGTCCAGCAGAAGCCTTTCTGATACACAGGACACAAAGAGATGAATGTAATGACAGGAACCGATATTTAGGACCATAGTTAATGATAATCAGAAGGCATGAAGAATGAAAAGGTGAAAGAGATTAGTATTCAGGTTAGCGAGACGGAAACAGTGATGGTTCAATGAAAAACCGTTTAGCTCTACGAAAGCACTGGATCATCACAACGGCTGCTTGGATGTCAACAATATCATCTGCACATTAATACAAAAAAAACACATTCTTCTTAACCTTAAAATGATCCGAACAATTTTAAACGAACTTTTTGCCTTCCATAAAAGCTGCTCAATTCAGTTAATTAATTTTCCTACGGAAGAATTAGAAACCGGACTTGGTAGAGACTAACAAAATATGAAGCCAAATAGTCAGGATTAATACCTTATCCACACCTTTATTAATCCTGAACCAATTTCATATAACAGTAACAACACCGTTTAATCATGAGGATATAATAATGTAGTCCATCTTAGATCCCTGTCAGCCAACCCACACTCAATTCAGCTATGATGATACTTCATATTAGTAATTTTTCGGAATCATTGTCATTATCGTTCTCTTCTGTGATTAGACTTAACTTAATCATAACATTTTTTTTCTCTTCTTACTATACTATTTTAGAAATTGGAAATCTGCTAGCTCTGAGACATTTTGAATGTCTTTATAAATCCATTTCAATTTAGATAAAGAAACATAGAAAAATTAAAAAGACACACTTACTGTCCCTAATTTTTGGTTTGAATAGTCTTCAGGAGAGATAAGAGAGGGAAACGCAACACACTCGTACAGAGAATGTTGGGGACCAACAATGTTGCCACATATGCGCCCGGTCACAGATAAAAAGATCGACAAGAATCAATTTTAATTAAAAATATAATAGAGAAGATGAATAAATAATAACTAAACGAAAAATAGAGGGGACAAAGGAAATGATACATAAATAAACATTAAGGACTAAGCTTTAAAATAAAATACAACTGAGTATAACATTATGAATGTAAATAATAATATTAAATAAATAAAAAAAATAGGTAATAAAAAAATAACAAATGAAATTATCAAATAATAATAAAAAGTAAAACTAACAGAAATACTAAGTACAAGGCAATCAACTAATTACTTAATGAACTTTTTTCTCTGTAACTGTGCACTTAAGTTGGGTCTCCAACCATCTCTGTACCAGTGGGTTTGGTTTCCTTTTCTTATCTCTCCACAAGAGGGTTCAAACCGAAAATTAGAGACTGTAAGTGTTTTTAATTTCTCAATGTTTTTCTGTCTATATTGAACTTTATTTGTCCGTTTCAAGTTGTATATTCATGGAAAATATGTTCATAAATACATAGAAATACTGTGAAAAAAGATGAGAACTACAAAGTGAACGGGAAAAAAGAAAGCAGAAACATTAATTTCTAAACTGAAATATGTATCTATAAACACTGTCTATAATCTATAAACACAGTCTATAATCTATAAACACATATAATAAGTTTAAATTAAACAAATATATTTACTTTTACGTTAAAACAACTAGGAAATAGAGAAACTTCTAACAGGATAGGAAATATTTAAATTTAACGGATAAAACAGTTATTAAAATAATATAGTCTGTGAAAATAAATCTTACATGAAAAGCAATTATGTCAGTGCAGAGTTACATAGCTTAAACTGTCAGAGCTTTGGAAAAAAGCCTGTAATGGGAAACCAAAGAAAAAAAAATCTGGAACCAACTTCCATATGTTACTAGCCGTTGAATCCCCTTTTATTTAACCCTTGTCAGAATATTTCAAAAGCTTAATTCAGAAAAAGTATCTCAAATGAGTCAGTGAATGTATTCAGAAAAGAAGAAGTAACCTACAGCAACGTAACGCAAAAAGTCAACTACAGCCGCGTTAAATTTCAACGAATGAAATATTTAGACATGTACAATCTAACTGGCAGGTATATCATATGTACTATACCTGACAGGTAATCTATGAATGTATTATTAATGACAGGTAATCCTGAGAAATGAATTTCAAAATGACAATAAGTGACAAGACGTGTTTTTACACTTTCATAGTTGCTTGAAATTTTGAAGGCTTAAATGGCGTTACATATATTTTTTTTTTAGCAAAATATTTAACATCATAACTTATAACATCTACAGATTTGACTTATAAAAGTTTATCGACATAGGTTGTTTAGACATTCTAACCTATTTGGTGTATTTGTAGCTTACAGGCGGTAGAAAGGGTTTATGTAATCATAATTTGCAAAAAAAATGGTTGTTATAAATAAATACCTGATATTAAACAAACATACTTGTATAATTTGTTCGTATTACGCAATTAGATGTTTTCGTATGGTCAAAATATTTTATAGTTGTGATGGTGTATCTCTAAAGCACTGGAAAGAATTTAATAAAAATCGAGTAGAGAGAAGTTAAATTTACAGCTAACTATTATTGGAATCTTTATTAGGTTAATTTTTTCTTGAAACTGAGATTAAATAGTACTATTATTTCTGTGTATTTAAAATATAAAAAAAAAGCTTGACTAATGTTCTGGATTTCGGTTCAGCCAAATGGTTTTGAGTTTCGGTTGCCGTAATACCAATGGTGAATTCAACACATTCTTCCATTTCAAAAGAATAAACTATTTAAAATGAATTTAATTCTCATAAAACTTTGGTAAATATTAGTACACCGCAATCAAATTTGGTATCTGTTTTTTAACGATTATTGAAGAAAATTAGACTAACGAATTTCACGTTGTTTTCTTTTAAACAATCGAGAATCTAAGATAGTCAGAAAGTTTTTATGGTTCCAACGTACCTTTATAGAATGTTAAATTTTTTTAAGTTGTACAGGAACTGATAGTGTGTCTCATTTATGATTGTCATATATTTATAAAAAAAAAAAAGTACTATAATTTTTGGTGCAATGTCAACCTACTAAGTGACAAGCACACACAATGTTGTTTAACTTCAGTCATCTAATAAGAAGAGGTATACTGAGCAATGCTATGTTGTTGATATCAGCGAAAGTAAACATTACTATTTCAGGACTGTTGCCAACCTTCAAAACGAATTTTATCTGTTTGCTCATCTGTCAAATAGATTACTTCCCCACTCTATATATCATACGCATTGACTATGTTTCCTTCCTCTGCAACTTGAAACTGGTAATCAAGCTTGGATTTATTCACTGAAGCCTATCAAGTGAAATTGTTTTTAGAGATTCAATGGCACTTTAAACAGGTCATTAACAATTTCAGGTTGAGCAATTTGAACATTACCTACTTCAACAAAATATTGTCCCACTTAAATGGCATATTGATGATTCAACATTTCTCCAATTGAAAAGTAGTGCATAAAATATAACGAAATGATGTATAATAGAAATGTTAAATAAAAGTGATAATTTTTAACAATTACCAGCAGAAATACATATCAGAAGTTTTGAAACAAACTATTTCAGATATTCCTTAAAAAGTATCACTAAACTTAATTATCTAATTGATATTTACTCTCACCCAAATCCACTTGTAGGAATCCTTACTTCTTCCTCACCTTCCCAGAATCACCCAAGACGACTTATGAGAAAATGGCCCAGGGATCTACTACTTCGATAATATATTATAAATCAAAGTGAAAAGTTGAACCAGTGAGTTTCATTGTTTACTCATGTGCATTGAAGTTATTGAGTCATCTCTTACTGCATATGCTTGTTCCGCAGAATATGCGTAGTTATGTATTTGTAAATAAAGTTGTTAAACAAAAATTGATCTTTACTAAACAGCTATGGCAACACACTAAATAAATGTTATACTACAATAAAAATTAGTTACTTCTCATTATTCCCATAAATATTATAAAAAAGGTAAAATAGTTGTTAATATTACAACTATTAGTAAGCTTGTTCAATTGTCACAGATTTACTACTATGTCAAAGCTGATGTGGTACAACAGGGTTTGATTTATGGTACAGTTCTATATTATAGGTTTCTGGCATTCAAATTTCTTCCACATAGAATATGAAAAATCATTTGAGCAGGCCATCTCTTGGAGAGATGGTAAAACCGTCGCTGACAAGTCTGTACGGTGTCAGCACATTAACCTGAATATTATAGAACCTTATTCTAATCACACTTCAGTTAGGCAAAAAGAGTTAGGCTCCACTATAAAACCATACGACAGAAAATTCACACGTAACATAATTAGAGATGTAGCATTCTAGCCGAACCATATAAAGAAAAAACAAAAATTCTTAATTCATTTTATTTCTTTTACCTATTAATTGATTCTATATATTTGATTTAGCAACATTTTATTTTTGCGATCAAAATAGTCGTAAAAAATTACTTGATTTGACATTAACTTCATATTAAGAGTATGTTTACATTAAACATATAATAAGCATGTTGTACTAAAAAATTGTATTGTTTTTAGAAATTTAAACAGTAACTTCAGTACGAGGTAGTATGTATTTAATTTGAAAAATAATTATTAAAGAACGTATTAATTTAAAAAAGAAATTGTTGATAAGTAAAACTGGTCTATCTACCTTACTATTGTATTTTGTTTTGATATTTTTCTAAATGAATATGAAGAACAAGATATAAATAATTAGTTTTACTTTTCAAAATTATGAATTTAAAAAAATTGTCTGGATGTTAAACTTGAAAAAAATTCTTTAAGTTTAATTTGTCGTCTATATGTCATTTAAAGTTACGGAATTATTTCGTACAGGACAAAATTATTCTATCTTGTTTTCAACCAGCATACATGTTTTTAGCTACCGTGACTCCACTGAAGAATGCAATGGAAATTGGCCTGATGTGCGTCTACACAGAAAGATCAGGAAGATTCTCCTAGGAATAGGATCCGGGGATACATGGGGATGGCAAAAAGGGCCCACTTGGCTGGCCTACTTGCCAGATCTTAGATCTACCCGCCTTGCTACTACTACTGGCCTGATGTGCGTGTGTGAGAAATATATCTTAAATATCAAAAGATTTATAATTACCAATTCCATAACAAGTTTTTATTTGAAAAGAAAAAGTAAGCTCAGAGCAAATATTGCACTTTCTTAGCAAATACATTATATAATTCGTGTTCTTGCGATTTAAGTAATATTTATCCACCCAGTTTCAAATCACTGTGATTGTGGCTTGATGTTGACATTTAATATGCATAGGATGTGATCTGCGTCTGTCTTCAGGATCAAAGTTAAAAAAAATATTCCCAAATATTCACTATTAATAAACTCGAAAAAAGTTTAGAGATACTAACTTACATACAGTTCAGTTACATTCAATGAAATGATAATAAATATTAAATTTGACCCAAATGAATTCATCTAATGAACAGAAATCAATTGGTGTTGATTTATTAAATAATATACTGTCATAGTACGCAGGCTGATTTCCATGCTTCTACTAGAGTTCCTGCTGAGAAAAAAAAATATCTTTCAGTATTTCTACGAGAACCATGTTGCTATTTTCATATTAGTGACATTAATAATTTTTAATCTAGTAATTATTGCCACATTTATTTATTTTTTTCTATTACTAATTTCGCTTTTCCAAGATTATATAAAATATATTCATATTTTCGAAACATTTTTGTTTAATGGAATTTATGAAATAAATATATATATTTATAATAAAATAAATGATTCAAGTCTGGCTTTGTTAAATAGCCCTTAAATATAATTGCAGGGCTATAAAAGCGACTTTGGACTTTGCATTGGTTATATGTTTTGTTTTTGCATGAATCACAAGAATGAATAGGGTTAGCTGCTAAGAAAGATTAACCTTAATGAACAAAAAAAAAATGCATAATGTTGATAAAACAGAAAAAATGGCCTTTGTTTTCGCACGTTCTGGTTTTGTGCAAGAGAATTCTCTACTCCATAAACAATTGAATCTCCACAACTGGTGAGAGGTCATTTCATCTGAAGATACTATTACCTCGACTGATCCATAAACATTGTCAATACACTTACACTCATCCCACTTATTCTAAAAAAATATTTATATTACAGTATAGCATTAATCAGAAAATATGTCATTGCAGATCTACTAGGAAATCATTTCCTTAGATAATTATGTAATCAGGCCATTGTAATATTGCATCAATTAAGAACGCATATTAAACGCATGCGATTACCCGGTGAACTACTGTTTTCAAAAATTGTGCAAACTTATCAACAACTTCGACCAAACTATCTATACTTATTGTATATTCGTTCGGACTTAGCTTACCTAGCTAACTGAAAAAACGGAAACAGTAGGACAAACTGTAACTCTACTAAAAAATGAGACTGAAGGAAATTTTCATTTTAACCTTTGTCATGTTTCAGTACGCAAAGTTGGGGCTTTATATACGCTTTCAAACTATGCCATACTTCTCATTGACCCAAAAGCATGAGACGACTGTCAGAATGATTGGAATAAGGCAAAGAATCTACGTTAAGCAAACTGCTTGTTCACTTAAAGGAACCAAAAAATCCTTTTGATTAACGTCCATATGAAGAAAACGTTACTTGAATGAATTCATTTGTCGTCATATGCTTATGTTTTAATTTATCTTTTCATATTTGCAAATTTACCACCAAGTGAAGTAAAATCAACAAATTACAATTCATAAATAAGATCTGAGATTTTTAAATCAGTATGAATGTAAAAATTCCAAACAGAATGGACATTGGGTTTTCACCTTAGCCCAGTAGCACTAAAAGGTGAAAGCCTTTTAAGTGTGGGCGTCGGAAAACAAGAACAACCTTGGCCCAGTTGATAACCTAAGTTTGAATCTACGAAAAAAAAAACTGTTTGTATAACAACTTTGTGTAAACACTGATGATTGTAAGAAAGTTCTTTGTGAGTCAAACTAAAAAAAAATAAAACCATTAGTGTCATAAAGCATAAAAACTCAGTCTTTTGGACTAATTCAGCCAATAACCAATTTTTTAGACTGAAATATTGTGAAATACTGTGTATATTGGACAACAGCGAAAATAATCACATACGAATAACAGGTATATTATTAACTCTTGATTAATTATATTTAATATATCATAAATTCAGTGATTTTAACATGTTAAACTCAGTAATAACACCAGAAATATTATCATCTTCGGCTATATCTTAGCTGTATCACTTTATTCGTTCCTGATCTTTGTTCACTGAACTATTTTGAACTGTTTCATTATTTCTGTTTTTCACTAAATTTTTTAATTAACTGATAAGCAGAAACCACATATTCTTAAGAAATATGTGTTTTTCACTACCTTGAATCTGACTACAACTCTGACGAATGCTGATACTCTTTGAAATATCTTAAACACACTTTATAGTATCATTTTATGGTACATAAATACATGAATCATATATATAAGAAATATAAAATAAAATTAATCATAGAATCCCAAAACAAAAATATCAATCATATTTATTTATAATTACAGTATTACGAAGCTTTCGGAGAGTAGATCAATCAAAAAGAGAAAAGACAAACTTTCAGACAGAAGATCTCAAAATGTTTTGCTGACAATATATCGTTACCCAAAAAAAAACTCCAATGAAGAAAGAATTATTAAATTTATAAATTACGTGCATAGACTTTGAGTGTCAATTATAATAATAAATAAATATACTTAAAAAATCAACAACAATATTTAAATGCCTGAAGGAAGACAGAAGGTATTTAGTAAGGAAAACTTTCAAAATTGGAGTCTCAGTTTAATTTTTTTTTCAAATTTCAATTAATGATAAAACAAAACAGTAAAGGTAATTATAGCATTCTATTTATATATTTGTTGATAAACACACACACACTCAAATATATATATATATATATAAACTAGAATTTTCAAAAGAACGCACAGAAATGAAATCACTAAAACTCACTACTATGTTTCGATGCTTTCGTCATCAGGAATAGATGCGAATCGCTCCAAAAGATGATGACAACTCTTTTATATATAAATTAATATATATATATCACTAATTGGCTGTATGTCAAGAATTTTTTTTCAGCTGTTCAGGGAATATATAGCATTTAATAAGTTATGTTTAATGGAAAATTTTCTAATATAAAATATAAATAACAATTAAACAATGAGAAACAAATCCAAATCAAGAAACAAAAAGTTCAGAAATAAACAAAATATTTAAATGAATAAATAAAAACCTCAACCTTTAATTATCAGTTTAACCGTGACCAGACAAAAAAATCGGGACCCAAGCACACTGACGAAGAGACGGTTGGCAGCCAACCAAACTCACAAATTACCACTTCTCCGTCGTGAGAGAGAGTAATATCAAAACAAGATTTATAAAAGTAACAAATACAATAGTTTATTGTACACAAAATATATTCAGTTTCAATTTAATAGTACATAAACATCCTTTTTATAAATAATAATTGAAAGCAATATTAATGAGACGGAGGAGAAAGAATGTTAAGTGAATCAATCCACATAAAGAATAATTTGAAATATGTAATCCAAATAAAAAATAAACAGGAAGTTTTGTGAATTTTGTTTTATATTAACAAGGTTGACACGTGAATAAAATTATTAAGGATTTAAACAGAATAAAACTATAAGTTAGAGGAAAAATGGTACTCATGTACATTTGTTTACATGTACATTTGGTGGTTTGGTTGTCTTTAGTCTACGATCAAAATAATTTACCCTGTTTTAGTTACAAGTCATCTAAATTTTTCTATTGGAACTAAATAAGTTATTAGAAAGCTTATAATCCAATATGGATTTTATACTGACACAACATTACAAGCAGTGTTTAAAAACTAGAAATATTATCAGTCGAAGAATGGACTTTATACACAACTATAACGCCCTACTTACTCTGATCCAGTAAGTTGGTATTCTTTTCTTCACTCAAACATATAATTTTAATTATTTATAAGAAGTTTGATCATGTGTTATTATCTTTTTGTGAATTATGAACAAGTTGTATGTATGTAAAACAATCATTTTCATCATCCCAATCATACGGTGCAAATGTTTTTTTTTTGCCATGAAAGAAAATTAGAATTTTGTAATGGGAAAATTAACGGTGTTTGAGTTATCACTGATGTAGGCCACGTGTACCTTTGTGATTTCTTCAATACGTTCTAACGCAAATACATTATGGCTTATTTGTTTTAAATAATTATAAAATTACTTATAGAAATAACAATAAAAATGTTTATTCAATAGTAATACCATTAAAAAATACTGCAGAAGAGTGAAATTTTAATGTACTATACATTCAGAATCTTCTTTTATGATAACCAAAGTGCTTTTGGGTCAAAGAGAAGGTAAGGTAGAAAATAATCATTATGAAATTGTTAAACAATTCAAAAGATGGTATATTAGAGAAGTTGTATATGAAGTGGTATATAAACGGACTAAAAAATGCAATGACACAAAACGAATAGTGTATATAAAATGATGTAGACACAAATATTGGTGAAGGAAATTTTTCAATATTTGTAATAATGGTTCCAAATTACGATAAAACCATAACATTTGAGAGAGAGAAAAATATATTTTAAATAAAATTAAAAAAAAATATATATTTCAATAATATAAATGTGGGATTGTACAAACCAAGTTCTTCTAGGGAAAATCCGAGGGAAACTAAGAAAGACACAACGATACAGAAGTACAGACGAGCTGCCATAGTAGATGAACCAAGGCAGTGTGGGTTCTAACTGGCAGCGAACATGCCCCTTCTCCTCGTTCACAGCGCCTGCGCACATCTGGCTTAATTACCTCCTCCAAATTGAACCCTCCTTTCTGTACGTTAACAATCCCTCTCAGCATCTTCCATTAATATATATATACTTTATAAATGTTAGCTATATGTATATTGTGCTAATGAGAGCATTATAACTACTACGGCTAGCCTACAGCAATATAAACTGCAAAGATATAATTTAAATTAAAAGGCGCATCTGAGATATTCTTTGTTATTACTTTAAAGAAAAAAAACCTATTAATATCCTGCGTTTAAAAAATTAATTTACCAAGGGCATCGACGAGTTAGTCAACAAGATAATAGCAGAAATTAAATTACTCCAATCCTCTCTTTTGTTATACTGAATTGCTAACCTGTAATAATATCAACTTCATCATTAGTTGTAATTAAAGTAATTAAAGTAAAATTAAAGTAATATTTTTAGAAGGAATGGTTTTTTTTTTAAAGAAAATCTTGAAGCATTACTAAAAACTATTTATGAAGAATGAAGATAGTTAAGAAAAAAGGGGATTTAGATAATCATAAGCACAGAAACTGCACTATAGAAGTGTAAAATATGGATACAATTTTTGGGGCCAGCTGTGGCCTTAATCAGAGTTACACAGGGAATGAGTAAACAGTTAAATGAATGAATCACTACTCTGTGGGGAACTCAGCCGAGGACCATAACTGATTGAAAGACCAATGTCCTATTTTAAAACCTTTACTTTGTTTTGTGCATTGATGAAACAAGTTCATTTTCAAATATATGAATTAAAATGCAAATTAACCCAGTATAAGAGAGCTGAAAGCAAGATAATTCAACGGGCATTTTATTTTAAATACTTATATATCTATTTTGTCATTTCTTCTCGTACAGTATCATCACTATATTTTTGGTTAAGAGGCATTCATTATAACGGAACTATCAAATAATACCAAATATAATTCTCTACTAATTTTGGTTATACCAATAAATACAAGAAAGAATAATTTTAATATTACTGCTACTTAAATAAAAGGTAATCAGAACGGTCTGTAGGACAAAAAAGTTTAAAAACTTCTGTTCCAAAAGTCAGAGTATATCTAATTAGTGTCATACGCCATATCGAAAACACCACGGGTAGTAACTCCACTAGTCGGCCATGTATTATTCAATAATGCCATTACCCACCAGTGTAGACTATTATTCTTCAACTGTCTACGTCTGTGCCTGCCCACATTTTAATCTATTTTAATGATTCAATTTTAACCAAAGACATTATGCAGCAATACTTAAAAGATTAATTAACTATAACTGTTAATTGTGTTTTATAAATTATTTTAATTTCAAATTAATATATAATGGTATAATATAAATGTAATCATTCTTATAATCAATTAAAACTCTAGTGTGTATTAAAAAAAAATGAGAAAAACCTTCTGTAAATAGTATATTTGTACCAAATGAATCTAAACATTTCAAAAATGACAAGTACTATGAAGTACTATAAGATTCAAAAGCAACATGCATTCCTTCAGTAGTGTACGACGAGAATTTTAAAGACAAATAATTATGAAAATCTGGAAAAAACAAAATGTATAGGCTGCATTGTTAATGTTAAACTTATGTGAAGTTTTCATTTATTTTACGAAAAACATACTTGTCGCTCTACAACAAATGTGTGTACCAAATTATCATTCTCGGCACTGAGTTATCAACAAGCAGTAGAACTCAGCCAGGTTCCTTTTTTATGATATAGCAGTTTTCATTTTCTTTCACCAGAGCATGCTTTAAAAAGAAACACCTATGCATGATTAGTATAAATACATAACGAAATAGACAACATAAGACTGCAATAAGTCAGACTCTCTACAATGGAGAAGATTATGAGGTAACGTTAATCAGTATAAACAGATAATGTAATAGTCTTTATGAACCTACAATCGCTTAGATATCTTCTGGGCTCTCTACAAGAGAGCAGAGCATATTCTAGTACTAATTAGTAGAAACACATAACGCAATAGTCAATATGCAGCTGCAATAGGTCAGACATCTTCTGGAATCTCTAAAATGCAGGAAATTATGTGATTATGTCTATCAGTATAAACAGATAAGACATAAGGAGACTATGTTTTAGCGCCAACCAGTAGAAACACATAATGTAATACTCAATATGCTGCTGCAATAGGTCAGACATCTTCTGGAATCTCTAAAATGCAGAAAATTATGTGATTATGTCAATCAGTATAAACAGATAAGACATAAGGAGACTATGTTTTAGCGCCAACCAGTAGAAACACATAATGTAATACTCAATATGCTGCTGCGATAGGTCAGACATCTTCTGGAATCTCTAAAATGCAGAAAATTATGTGATTATGTCTATCAGTATAAACAGATAAGACATAAGGAGACTATGTTTTAGCGCCAACCAGTAGAAACACATAATGTAATACTCAATATGCTGCTGCAATAGGTCAGACATCTTCTGGAATCTCTAAAATGCAGAAAATTATGTGATTATGTCAATCAGTATAAACAGATAAGACATAAGGAGACTATGTTTTAGCGCCAACCAGTAGAAACACATAATGTAATACTCAATATGCTGCTGCGATAGGTCAGACATCTTCTGGAATCTCTAAAATGCAGAAAATTATGTGATTATGTCTATCAGTATAAACAGATAAGACATAAGGAGACTATGTTTTAGCGCCAACCAGTAGAAACACATAATGTAATACTCAATATGCTGCTGCAATAGGTCAGACATCTTCTGGAATCTCTAAAATGCAGAAAATTATGTGATTATGTCAATCAGTATAAACAGATAAGACATAAGGAGACTATGTTTTAGCGCCAACCAGTAGAAACACATAATGTAATACTCAATATGCTGCTGCGATAGGTCAGACATCTTCTGGAATCTCTAAAATGCAGAAAATTATGTGATTATGTCTATCAGTATAAACAGATAAGACATAAGGAGACCATGTTTTAGCGCCAACCAGTAGAAACACATAATGTAATACTCAATATGCTGCTGCGATAGGTCAGACATCTTCTGGAATCTCTAAAATGCAGAAAATTATGTGATTATGTCAATCAGTATAAACAGATAAGACATAAGGAGACTATGTTTTAGCGCCAACCAGTAGAAACACATAATGTAATACTCAATATGCTGCTGCAATAGGTCAGACATCTTCTGGAATCTCTAAAATGCAGAAAATTATGTGATTATGTCAATCAGTATAAACAGATAAGACATAAGGAGACTATGTTTTAGCGCCAACCAGTAGAAACACATAATGTAATACTCAATATGCTGCTGCAATAGGTCAGACATCTTCTGGAATCTCTAAAATGCAGAAAATTATGTGATTATGTCTATCAGTATAAACAGATAAGACATAAGGAGACTATGTTTTAGCACCAACCAGTAGAAACACATAATGTAATACTCAATATGCTGCTGCGATAGGTCAGACATCTTCTGGAATCTCTAAAATGCAGAAAATTATGTGATTATGTCTATCAGTATAAACAGATAAGACATAAGGAGACTATGTTTTAGCACCAACCAGTAGAAACACATAATGTAATACTCAATATGCTGCTGCAATAGGTCAGACATCTTCTGGAATCTCTAAAATGCAGAAAATTATGTGATTATGTCTATCAGTATAAACAGATAAGACATAAGGAGACTATGTTTTAGCGCCAACCAGTAGAAACACATAATGTAATACTCAATATGCTGCTGCAATAGGTCAGACATCTTCTGGAATCTCTAAAATGCAGAAAATTATGTGATTATGTCTATCAGTATAAACAGATAAGACATAAGGAGACTATGTTTTAGCGCCAACCAGTAGAAACACATAATGTAATACTCAATATGCTGCTGCAATAGGTCAGACATCTTCTGGAATCTCTAAAATGCAGAAAATTATGTGATTATGTCAATCAGTATAAACAGATAAGACATAAGGAGACTATGTTTTAGCGCCAACCAGTAGAAACACATAATGTAATACTCAATATGCTGCTGCAATAGGTCAGACATCTTCTGGAATCTCTAAAATGCAGAAAATTATGTGATTATGTCTATCAGTATAAACAGATAAGACATAAGGAGACTATGTTTTAGCGCCAACCAGTAGAAACACATAATGTAATACTCAATATGCTGCTGCAATAGGTCAGACATCTTCTGGAATCTCTAAAATGCAGAAAATTATGTGATTATGTCAATCAGTATAAACAGATAAGACATAAGGAGACTATGTTTTAGCGCCAACCAGTAGAAACACATAATGTAATACTCAATATGCTGCTGCAATAGGTCAGACATCTTCTGGAATCTCTAAAATGCAGAAAATTATGTGATTATGTCAATCAGTATAAACAGATAAGACATAAGGAGACTATGTTTTAGCGCCAACCAGTAGAAACACATAATGTAATACTCAATATGCTGCTGCAATAGGTCAGACATCTTCTGGAATCTCTAAAATGCAGAAAATTATGTGATTATGTCTATCAGTATAAACAGATAAGACATAAGGAGACTATGTTTTAGCGCCAACCAGTAGGAACACATAATGTAATACTCAATATGCTGCTGCAATAGGTCAGACATCTTCTGGAATCTCTAAAATGCAGAAAATTATGTGATTATGTCAATCAGTATAAACAGATAAGACATAAGGAGACTATGTTTTAGCGCCAACCAGTAGAAACACATAATGTAATACTCAATATGCTGCTGCAATAGGTCAGACATCTTCTGGAATCTCTAAAATGCAGAAAATTATGTGATTATGTCTATCAGTATAAACAGATAAGACATAAGGAGACTATGTTTTAGCGCCAACCAGTAGAAACACATAATGTAATACTCAATATGCTGCTGCAATAGGTCAGACATCTTCTGGAATCTCTAAAATGCAGAAAATTATGTGATTATGTCAATCAGTATAAACAGATAAGACATAAGGAGACTATGTTTTAGCGCCAACCAGTAGAAACACATAATGTAATACTCAATATGCTGCTGCAATAGGTCAGACATCTTCTGGAATCTCTAAAATGCAGAAAATTATGTGATTATGTCAATCAGTATAAACAGATAAGACATAAGGAGACTATGTTTTAGCGCCAACCAGTAGAAACACATAATGTAATACTCAATATGCTGCTGCAATAGGTCAGACATCTTCTGGAATCTCTAAAATGCAGAAAATTATGTGATTATGTCAATCAGTATAAACAGATAAGACATAAGGAGACTATGTTTTAGCGCCAACCAGTAGAAACACATAATGTAATACTCAATATGCTGCTGCAATAGGTCAGACATCTTCTGGAATCTCTAAAATGCAGTAATTATGTGATTATGTCAATCAGTATAAACAGATAAGACATAAGGAGACATGTTTTAGCGCCAACCAGTAGAAACACATAATGTAATACTCAATATGCTGCTGCAATAGGTCAGACATCTTCTGGAATCTCTAAAATGCAGAAAATTATGTGATTATGTCAATCAGTATAAACAGATAAGACATAAGGAGACTATGTTTTAGCGCCAACCAGTAGAAACACATAATGTAATACTCAATATGCTGCTGCAATAGGTCAGACATCTTCTGGAATCTCTAAAATGCAGAAAATTATGTGATTATGTCAATCAGTATAAACAGATAAGACATAAGGAGACTATGTTTTAGCGCCAACCAGTAGAAACACATAATGTAATACTCAATATGCTGCTGCAATAGGTCAGACATCTTCTGGAATCTCTAAAATGCAGAAAATTATGTGATTATGTCAATCAGTATAAACAGATAAGACATAAGGAGACCATGTTTTAGCGCCAACCAGTAGAAACACATAATGTAATACTCAATATGCTGCTGCAATAGGTCAGACATCTTCTGGAATCTCTAAAATGCAGAAAATTATGTGATTATGTCTATCAGTATAAACAGATAAGACATAAGGAGACTATGTTTTAGCGCCAACCAGTAGAAACACATAATGTAATACTCAATATGCTGCTGCAATAGGTCAGACATCTTCTGGAATCTCTAAAATGCAGAAAATTATGTGATTATGTCAATCAGTATAAACAGATAAGACATAAGGAGACTATGTTTTAGCGCCAACCAGTAGAAACACATAATGTAATACTCAATATGCTGCTGCAATAGGTCAGACATCTTCTGGAATCTCTAAAATGCAGAAAATTATGTGATTATGTCAATCAGTATAAACAGATAAGACATAAGGAGACTATGTTTTAGCGCCAACCAGTAGAAACACATAATGTAATACTCAATATGCTGCTGCAATAGGTCAGACATCTTCTGGAATCTCTAAAATGCAGAAAATTATGTGATTATGTCTATCAGTATAAACAGATAAGACATAAGGAGACTATGTTTTAGCGCCAACCAGTAGAAACACATAATGTAATACTCAATATGCTGCTGCAATAGGTCAGACATCTTCTGGAATCTCTAAAATGCAGAAAATTATGTGATTATGTCAATCAGTATAAACAGATAAGACATAAGGAGACTATGTTTTAGCGCCAACCAGTAGAAACACATAATGTAATACTCAATATGCTGCTGCAATAGGTCAGACATCTTCTGGAATCTCTAAAATGCAGAAAATTATGTGATTATGTCAATCAGTATAAACAGATAAGACATAAGGAGACTATGTTTTAGCGCCAACCAGTAGAAACACATAATGTAATACTCAATATGCTGCTGCAATAGGTCAGACATCTTCTGGAATCTCTAAAATGCAGAAAATTATGTGATTATGTCTATCAGTATAAACAGATAAGACATAAGGAGACTATGTTTTAGCGCCAACCAGTAGAGAACACATAATGTAATACTCAATATGCTGCTGCAATAGGTCAGACATCTTCTGGAATCTCTAAAATGCAGAAAATTATGTGATTATGTCAATCAGTATAAACAGATAAGACATAAGGAGACTATGTTTTAGCGCCAACCAGTAGAAACACATAATGTAATACTCAATATGCTGCTGCAATAGGTCAGACATCTTCTGGAATCTCTAAAATGCAGAAAATTATGTGATTATGTCTATCAGTATAAACAGATAAGACATAAGGAGACTATGTTTTAGCGCCAACCAGTAGAAACACATAATGTAATACTCAATATGCTGCTGCAATAGGTCAGACATCTTCTGGAATCTCTAAAATGCAGAAAATTATGTGATTATGTCAATCAGTATAAACAGATAAGACATAAGGAGACTATGTTTTAGCGCCAACCAGTAGAAACACATAATGTAATACTCAATATGCTGCTGCAATAGGTCAGACATCTTCTGGAATCTCTAAAATGCAGAAAATTATGTGATTATGTCAATCAGTATAAACAGATAAGACATAAGGAGACTATGTTTTAGCGCCAACCAGTAGAAACACATAATGTAATACTCAATATGCTGCTGCAATAGGTCAGACATCTTCTGGAATCTCTAAAATGCAGAAAATTATGTGATTATGTCAATCAGTATAAACAGATAAGACATAAGGAGACTATGTTTTAGCGCCAACCAGTAGAAACACATAATGTAATACTCAATATGCTGCTGCAATAGGTCAGACATCTTCTGGAATCTCTAAAATGCAGTAATTATGTGATTATGTCAATCAGTATAAACAGATAAGACATAAGGAGACCATGTTTTAGCGCCAACCAGTAGAAACACATAATGTAATACTCAATATGCTGCTGCAATAGGTCAGACATCTTCTGGAATCTCTAAAATGCAGAAAATTATGTGATTATGTCAATCAGTATAAACAGATAAGACATAAGGAGACTATGTTTTAGCGCCAACCAGTAGAAACACATAATGTAATACTCAATATGCTGCTGCAATAGGTCAGACATCTTCTGGAATCTCTAAAATGCAGAAAATTATGTGATTATGTCAATCAGTATAAACAGATAAGACATAAGGAGACTATGTTTTAGCGCCAACCAGTAGAAACACATAATGTAATACTCAATATGCTGCTGCAATAGGTCAGACATCTTCTGGAATCTCTAAAATGCAGAAAATTATGTGATTATGTCAATCAGTATAAACAGATAAGACATAAGGAGACCATGTTTTAGCGCCAACCAGTAGAAACACATAATGTAATACTCAATATGCTGCTGCAATAGGTCAGACATCTTCTGGAATCTCTAAAATGCAGAAAATTATGTGATTATGTCAATCAGTATAAACAGATAAGACACAAGGAGACCATGTTTTAGCGCCGATCAGCAGAAACACATAACGTAATAATCAATGTACAGTAGAAACCCTGAGATCGTTTCGGAGATCTCTAAAAAATATATGGCTAAGTCCTTATATCAATCATAATAAATAGGTAACGTAATAGTGAACATCAAGCTGAAATAGGTCAGTTATCTTCTATGTTCTCTGTAAAAGAGCAGTAGTGCATGTTCTAATAAAGAGTAGTAGACTTGGGGAATACCACTACCCGAATTCAAACCTTGAATAATTGTAGTTCGGTTGGTATTTCTTCTTGTCAGAGAATCGTGAGTACAGAATGGAAGGCCAATACCTAAATGGTTGACGTTTGACCTTATATTGTTTATTCTATTTCTATGAGCAATGATTTTATATTACTTCACTATAACTTAAGTATAGTGACAGTGATAAAATTTCATCACAAAATTTTGGCTTCATCGCATGTATTGAAGTCCTCAAAGTCCTTTTATAACGTTTTTTTTTATGATGTCTGTGTGTGTGTATCGAAAAGTTTATGTAGACACAAAGTCCAAAATAATGTTTTAACAAAAATGTTAAACAACACATCTGCATAGTGCAGATGTGTTGTATAGTTTGGTAGCAAGATTGGGAAAGTCACTTTTTTGGAAAAATGTGTTTTTAGACAATAATTTTTTTCTCTAAACTACTAATCCTAGAGTTTTGAAAACTCGGCATTACCTTTGAGGCTACAATAGCAATTACTTAAGAAATCCTCAGACTTTTAAAACAACAAGAATTTTTTTTTTCAATAAAATGTAAAAATTTCTACTTATTATATAATCTGAAAGCTTCCAAGGACCATAGAAGCCATACAATCTGATGAATCAAAATGAAAATATACCTAAAAATAGAGTATTCTGTGGGTGATGAGTTGAGGTAAATTATTTAAAAATTACATGAACCAAAAGGGAGTGGATCACATTCGTGATAATACAAAATTAAAGGTGGTCATTATCTATACTTCATATATACATATAAGGTGTTATAAATAAACATTTAGGTTTGTTTAAATGACTAATTTCTATCATCTCAATAATATGCTCAAGCGGACTGAACATGTTGCTAATGTGGTCTCTCCAGGCAGTCATTAAATCAGGCTAATTTAACTTTTTTGTGATCAAACCACAATAAGAAATGGGAAAACAAGACTAAGATCTTTCAACCGTAACAAGAGGTATTCGTCAGAGTCAAAAACCCAACTGATCAAACCCAAAAATCAGTTGGGTTTTTGACTCTGACGAAGACCGCTTGTTACGGTTGAAAGATCTTAGTCTTGTTTTCCCATTTCTTATTGTGGTTTGATCATTGATTGTTGTTTCACGTGTTTATGTGAACTCTTTTTAACTTTTTTGTGGGCTACTTTAGTTTCTCTTTAACCACATTCAAATTGTAATGTACTAGTTCTGTAAATAGTCACATGCCAGTAAGATATCATAGTAAAATATACTTTAATTCATTTGTTGGTATGTGTCTGCTATTATTGATTTTTTTTTACACTTATCCATCAAATAAGTCTGATAGTATAAGAAACTTTATGTTAAAAAGAAAGAAGAATAAGATAAGTTTTTTGACTATCTATGCTATATTACAAATGACCTTCCATACCATTATTGAAGTTGATATTTGGGTTTTATATTTGTTTGAATAACATTGTCAGAAAGTCTAATTTAAAGGTCACGTGGAATCCAGACATACTTTATATGTATCATACTTTATACGCAGCAAGTTTCTGATAAACTGCTAACTGATAAAAAAATATAAAGGTAGCTGTCAGACATCACCATTATTGTAATATGGAGATTCTGTTATGTGAACGCTATCGCTAGCATAGCCCAAAATTAGATAGTGCTCAAGATGACTTAACCTAAAAAAATGTGTCAATGATGTGAAGTGAATTAAATTTATTTAATTAAATGTAAGTTAATATCTTACAATTTTGACTTCATTTTTAAAATAATGAAAGTATTTTTTTTACACCTGCTGCATTTGGAATAGTAAACTACAAGATTTTGTTGATTACTGTTGGAACTTTCGCAGCACTCTGGTAGAGAGATCGGAAGATAACTTGATTTAGTAGTAGGGTAGCCCAGTAGCCTACATGCTCACTGCTGGATAAATAGATCTGGGGTTCAATACTCACTCTGACCTTTGATTTATTCACACCGCAGGTAAATCTGAACACGTCGTCCCTCGGAAAATAAGTTACCCCGGCGGTCTCAAGCATATCTGATGTAAAGGACTCATTAAAGATCACTACTTAGATATACATGAGCTAAGTATTAATATAGGGCTCCCAATGTGAAATGTTCATTGTGCGGTGTCACAATAGGTCAATATTTGGCCTAAGTGTGTTCTTCCATTGGACGGTCACTGGAAACTAACCTATCATAATCTATCACTTCATCTATTTCCGTATCATGCAGACAAATACGTTTTGCTTTCTTACAGATCTGGACTAAAATATGCATTGTTCTCTGGAAGCATATTTAAAGACATGGTTGGAATAGTGTTACTACGAGTTAATTATCTATACAAATAAAAGAATGGCTTTGTCTGTACAGTACTTAGAGATGACCCAATTCTACTTATCTTTACATATTATACATTAGAGAAACCAAACCCATCCTTAAAAAATGTGTGTTTGCTTTGTCAAAACATTTTGTATCAAGCAAACTCAGCCTCATTAGAAGCTGAAACTTAGACCGTGGATTTAGAGTGAGAGAGAGTGAGAGAGAGAGAGAGTGTGTGTGTGTGTGGGTGGGTTGATGGGTGTGTATCCACAAGATTGTAGGAACTCTACAGTCCAAAATCTTTGACAGATCAAATTAATATCTTACACAAAAATGGGCCTCATAATGTAGATGTGCACTATTGTTTGGGAACAATTATAGTTATGGAAAATTCACTTTTTCTGTGTTTTTAGAATTTTTTTTTCCGAAGCTACTAACTCTATAGTCTTGAAATTTTATCATTATCATGGAAACGAAAAAATCCATAACTGAAAAAATTCCTCATATTTTTAAAACAAGTAAAAATATATATTTTTTTAATAAAATGTAAAAAGTTTACTTATAACTCAATCTAAAAGCTTGTGAGGAAGAAAAAGCCATACCGCTTGACTGATCAAAACGAAATTATACTTAAAAATAGTGCATGATGTTGAAAATGAGTTGAGATATTTTTTTTTTTCAAAATTACATTAACGAAAGAGTCTTTATGGTGTGTTTTGTGTTTCAGAAAAGGTTTTTTTTTTACTCTAAACTGCTCATCAAATAAATTAGCAGTTTGATAAAATTTGTTAAAGAAATGTAATTATGTTTGAATTTAATAAAAATATTCTCATGTTATGTTTTCAAGGATTTTTATTGAATACTTTTTTTTACCATACCAAATTTTTACGTTCTTAGAATATGGAAACACCAAATGAAAAAAAATTATTGGACATTTTATTATTTATGGAATATATTTTTTAGTGGAAAAAACTCCAAAATACAAACCTTTTATAAGTCTGTTGTTGATGTTGTCACTCATTGAATAACACGTAATTGTTTGGAACGTAATTTATAGGAGTTTTAATAACCAGGTAATGTGAGCAGTTATTTCAGTAAAACATTACATCCATACATAATTTCTATTTCTATAATATGACCGTTAATCATAATATACTGAAAAATAGAAAGACTTGTAATTTAAGTTAGGCTGCAATATACATTAAGCAGGCCGATATGCCCTCGGGGTTATACAACCCTAAGCAACCAGTTTCTCGCTTGCTCAAGGATTTGACTTACCATTAAAGATTCGAGTTTCAGATCTTAGCCGTGGCCCTCCAGATTTTTTTCTATCAGAATTCATAAATGTTCCAGCTGCCTACATCTTCGATATCAAGATTCTCAATCTAATAAACAAAAGTAAGGAAATACTCGTATATAGGTCTTCGTATGAAGACTTAACTGAATAAACAATCTCTACCATTACGAAAATGGGTGCTAATTAACAATCAACACACATTTTCCATCGCCTAAAACTTCATGGAAGCACAAAAGGATATTGCATGCCAGAAACAAACAAATCCATACAATAAAAAACAATTCAATTTTTTTTTATTTCTAAAATCATCATTAACGGTGGAATGATACACTAATTAAAATAAAATGTTTAACTATATTTTTTCCAAACTATTCATTTTGCATAAAACACAATATTTAATTAGTGTTAAAATAATATTTTTCAATTCAACGGAAGTTATAACGATCAATAATAAAACGTTAGTGTCATTAAGAGTTTTTATATGTTGTAAAAATAGCAACAAATATTGTTAACGAGGGATTTTCATTTTTATCTCATTAAATTTATTCATAAATATTTCTTAAAAATATATGTAATAATTAAATATACCAAATTTTACTTTAATCTAATTATTTAACCCTTTGTTTTGAAAAAAAATATGGACATAAAGATTATCAATTTCAGAATATAGGGGTTGACTCGTTCACATACTTTGTTTAAAAAACAAGAATAATTTGAATAAGCAGTAAGAGAGGGAAGATGAAAGAGTAAATTATTAACCCGATAACCTTGAAAGATAGCTCCTTTTTAAAGAGTTTTCACGAAAATTAAGCCAACTGGCCTAAATTTTGATAACTCATTATTAAAAAAAATTGTAGATTAATCTTCTTGTAAATCTTAAAAAAAAAAAGTCCCTTTGTTTTTAGAATTAATTTTAACTTTAGTAGTAGAGAAAGTAAATTTTGTTTGTCTATGAGATTTTAACGAGTCAGTCTTATACATTTTACGAACCAAAACTCCCACATTACGTGGGCTATCCCGAATAAAATCTTAACTCTCCTTGTACAATGCTTTGTCTTTTGCATTGAACAAAAGTATGTTTGACCTGTAATTAATTTTTCATTAGGTCAATATTAGGTTTGATTTTCAGGCTCTATGATAATGCAATATTTTAGAAATAATTTGGCTTTTTAAATGCGACGTTTTGTTCTAACGCTTCCTTACTACTGACATCATAGTCTTTTCTATATTTTTTCAAGTGTTAGACATGTTTTTTTTTAGCTGTAAGACATTATTAGAGAATTTGATATTAGCATAGCACATATATATCTATTAAGCAAAATATCAACGCGCTCCATCAAAGGAAGGACACCGAGATCAACATTCATGTACTGTTAGGGTAAAGGTAAGATTGACAAGAACAGTACAGTATCTGTTTGCAGAATTGATGATAATAGTCGTTTCAAACTCATCTGTGTTCATACCGGCACTGCTGTAAGTTGTGCGTATTTGATCATTTTCTCAGTTGAAAAGTTTTAAAAATACGATCAGTGCTACTAAGTAACCAGGCTTATTAAATATATTATCTCCCAATCAGATAGAAACAGGTCTGTAATGCAAAATCAATTTTAAAAATCTGGTTAATTACTTTGCAGTCACGTTTAAACTATCAGGATATTATATGTAAGTTATAGTATACGAATATGGACATTTCTGCATTCCTACTTTTGGCTTTTTTTAATGCTGATATATAAAAATTAATTCATTCATATATTAGATTGCCCATAAGGATAAACCAATGGTGAAATGCTTAGGGCTTGTATGGAGCTTAGTATGGATTCAAACTATATTATAATAAAAAATAGAATATTTTTACCACTTGTACGAAATCATATGTGTAAAAATATGGTCACTTTATCATAAACTTCATCTTCATTCATTTTTCAAGCGGTATAAAGTTTATTAATTATCATTAAAAAATCATTAAATAATATATTTGTTTTGGAAGAGTAGAAATAGGTAAACAATATGCAGTAATAAATGAGAAGGGCACAAGGGCCAGGATAGGTTTCAGTACTTGAGAAGCAATAATCCCTGCTGGGTGACCCAAGCGCACTCCGTCTTTGCTTTTATTTCATTAAACAGACCTTTGTTGAGAATCCTTCTCCTCAAAACCAAGTCACTGCTTGAGTCAATTATTTCCTTCCTTATTGCTTTTCGAATTCTTACTGTCTTTTATATCTCTGTACGAGCCTTTACAGTCATGTATAGGGGCTCCAGTAGGATGATCTCCAGTGACCTAATGTCGTAAGTGTGGAATGCTAGATAGGTATTAAAAATTTTTTTTCTTTTACTTATGTAGGTATTGTAAAACAACATAAACTTTCTCACTCAGAGGAATTTGTAAGTACTGTCTTATAGCATTACAAGTATAATACTTGAAAAAAAAAAATATGGAGCTATGTCCATAAAATGACGTCATTAGTAAGGTTGCCTTTGAACCAGAACTCTTACTTTAAAATGCAAAGTGAATCATTAAAAAAAATTGCATCTTCATATAATATCAGATTCTAAACAATCTTAGATTTTTCAAAGCAGTAAACCAATAACATACTACTTTCATTTTTAAAAACATAAAAAACATTGTCATATGTGGGTCACATTGTTAATCAGATTTTCATGTGGGATGAATGGTACTATCTAATGTGAGATGTCCGATCACTAAATAGTATCCAATACAAAAATGAATAAAAAATATTAGAAAGAGCAACAAAATATTTTATGTGCCATTTCTATCTTTTCATTGGTCCAAAAATTAATTTAATTTCTTTATTCAGATTTGAAAAGTCTCTGGTTCTGTTTAAGTTACCAAAGAAGTAATACTACTCTTTAATAAACCGCACATTGTTTCAAAAATCATAAAATTTAATATGCATATGACGGATTCAAATTTTTCCTACTTTCCAGACGAGATAAAATTAAAAAAATCTATTTTGGAAATTATACTGAACTTTACTATAAGTATACATAATATCAAATTCCTTGACAATCAAATGATTTGTTATTTTAGGTTTATTTAACTATCGTTATGAATTAGATACATTCATCAGCTTCAACTATTTCAGTCAAAATAATTGAAAATTGAACTTCCGGTTCTAATCGGTCCAATATCACCTATATTGGTTGTGTTCCAGTTGATCTAATATCACATATATCGATTTCGGGTAGAAAGTATGATAAACTCCAGCTGTATGTATATATCCAGAAAAAGAATATCTAATTCAGTACTTCAATTAGTTGTTTTTAAGTCTGACCTAATAATAAACATAATTTAATTTAAGTTAAATAACTACACAATAATTTGATTTGTTTGATATTAAAGCTACTTTCACCTAAGAACGTCACATTATTATTAAAGTTTAAATTTTATAACTCATTATGTTTTTTAATGTTCCTTACTCAAAATGAATACCAGAAACCTACGTCATGCCAAACGTTGTGTATTTAATGATGAATGTAATAATTCCGTTAAAATTTATACTCATAAAAACAAGTGTTTTGTTTCAATAAAAATCAAGAATGCTGCATTCTTTATCAGCAAATTTTCCGATTCAGACAACACAAACTAATACCCACCAATCACACGATTCCACTCCAGCCAACCACACCACCAAAATTTTCAATCTAAATTGATATTAACTTTTGTTGAAGGGTACAACTTATATATTGATCAAATCCACTTTACTATGGAAAGGATCAAAAATTGTATGGTTGACGGGCGTTGTTTTTTTACATGTAAGGATTTTATTCTTCTTACGTATCATTTAAAGTTATTAAATAATTTCAACTGTTTTTATTAAATATCTAAGCATTAATATTCATTCAGTCGATTACTTTAAAAAATTTCTATTCCTAGAACATTAATTAAATAAACGTAAAAAAATGACAAGTATAGTAAAATGATCCAGGATTAGGCAGAATGAATATTCAGTTTTATAGCACTTCTAGACTACCCGTAACCCTTTGTATCATTCAGAAATTATAACAATAGTTATTGAAATAAATTCACTAAACATGTTTGACATTGATAATTTCAATTGTTGTTCTTGTTATTAAGGCACGAAAACAGATTCTTATATGGCCCAACCTTTTTATATATCATTCTTAACATGATTCATGATATATACATAGTAAGTATATTTAGCAAAATTAGAAAATTTTTAGTAAGTATTAGTAAAAATTATTAGTATATTAACAAATTTATTAAGTATTTTAACAAAGTATATAAACATCATTTAAAAGTAAAAAAAAACATTTATTTTATCATATAAATAAATAAAACATTAATTCAAGTTATATACAAAATGAAATATCTTTTAAACAAACAAAACACGTAAACTGAAAGATTCAATTTATTTACCTAACATAAAATGACATTAATGAAAGGATTATGTCTTTACAATATTACCTTAAAACATTCGTATTTTATCTGACAGTTGAGTTCAAGTTTGTTTCTAAAATTATTCATTTTTAACCTTTAATCTAATAGTTTCTTATATATTCTGTTACATTTATTTATAATACATTTGAATTACTGTCATCAGCGAGAACGCAAACCTCTGGGCTACGCAGGCTCCATGTTTTTACTCTATTACAAGTGTTTATATTTCGCAAATTTTAAATTAATTAATTTTTGTTACATTTATATATAATACATTTGCACTACTGTCATCGTTGAGCACGCAAGACACTTGCTCCCTGGCTCAATTCTGGGAATATAGTGATAATTTTCTTTTATTTAAGATTATTCAGGTAATAAATAAAATATATTTAATTTCAGGTCTCTATCTTCAAGGAAAATTGGTAAACAAACAAACTCACAAACTTTATATATGGAGATAGCCCCTTGTGGAATTAAAATTTAATCTTTTTATTTTATTTACTACCCATTTCTTTCTTAACACTTTTTCAAAACTCTTTTAAAATTAACTGTTTAGTGTCAAAAAAATCATTTTCTGAAAACAGAAAATTTTCTATAACTTCACTTCGTTTTAATGTAATTTTGAAAAATATGAGCTGAATTCATCCCCCTTATGATCTTCTATTTTTTGGCGTAAAACCATTTTCATCCGTCAAATGGTATGGCTTTTATCCTCCCTACAAGCTAACTGATTAAAGCATATGTAAAAATGTTAATATTTTAATGAAAAGAAATTTTGCAGTCGCTTTAAATTCGAAAATGTGTGTCACTTATTATGTTTATTGCCTCGATGACAATGCCAAAATTTCAAGACACTACAGTTAGTAGCTTGAGAGAAAAATGATGTTTTCTATCACCACATTTTGGTGGAAAAAGTAACCTTCCCATCATCAATAATTCTCCCTAAACAATATGAGGCCTATTTTTGTGTAAAACACTAATTTGTGGACTGTAACGTCTCTAAACCTTTTTGGGTTGACACTCACTCATTTACTCAGAGACACTCACAAAATAGACACACACACTCACACACACACACACACACACACACACACACACACACACACACAGATCAAGAAAACACCTCAAGACATATAATCTTTCAACATTTTGAGATAGAATATTTTCACGATCACACTATTTTAATTCTAGTAAAGTAAGAATTGATTTATATATCAGGATTTATATGGTTTTTATTTACACAGATGGCTGGAATGATGTACATTATCGAACTGAGAAAAATATTACCCATTGTAATGATTAACACGAGCAGACATTAAGATTTAACTTATTATTATGTTTATGCAAATTCTTGTTATTCTATTAATCTAGATAGCTTGGAATAGGTGACAACATGCACTGAGGATGGATGATAGAAAGGAGCGCTGAAACGAGAGATGAACACTGATGTGAGAAATAATACTTGGACACTAGTGAGTAAAACCACAGGGTGAGGAAATTCTATACGTCAAATGGGTGTTCAAAATAAAATCATTTGAGATTCTGAAAGCCAGATTAGTTATTTCAAGTTTCTAGCAAAAATAATTGTTGCTGTTATTGTAATACAAACTTTAAAGCTGTCATTTCCTTATTGTTGTCAGAATACAAACATACACCAAGGAGAATTTATAGATTAAAGAAATTATTGTATGGTTTATAAAAGAGAGCCCGTGTGCTTGGTATGAATTAATTAATGAATATATTGAATGTCTAGGTTTTCATAAGAGTAAACATGATTATTATCTTTTATTGGGGTACTTGAGAAACAACGTCTCCACACAAAGAAAACATTATTATGAATACTAACAACGCGTTTTGAACACTAAATGTTCACAACAAGTTATTAGTTTTCATTTCAAACTTTTTTCGAGTGAACACATAATTTTTAAAATTCCCCAATATGATTAAATATCATACAATAACAGATTACACAAGTAATGAATTATTGTCTTTATGCAAAAGCCGAAAAATGTAACTGTATGTATATATCCTTTTATTTGTTGATGATTTGTTAATATGTTACTAAGATATTCAGGTAATTGAATATATCATGTATTATCAAACAACTACATGATAAATTGAAAATGTATGATTTCAATAAATTAAAAAACTACATTTGAATTGATGTTGAATATGATTATGATAAATGTAGTAATCCTTTAACACTGAGCCCGAACAATATATAGAATCACTAGCTAAACTATGTAGTGTTGGAAACTCTAAACTTTATAATAGACTAGTGGAAATTAATCTAAAACTGGTTAAATTAAATTTAAATGAAGATGTTAGGTGTAGAAATTTGACAGGAGCACTCTTGTATATTAGTCATGGTAATAGGCTTGGCATATCGTTCAGTGTTAATTAAGTTGATTTCAAAATTGTTCGGCTGAGACACATTTCAAATATGCTTTGAGAGTTCTAAAGTCCTTGTGTTTAACCTAAGATCATAAATTAACATATAACCAAAGTCGTGAAACTGGTATTATCAATTGTTATGTTGATAAAAACTGGGCGGGAGATATTATTGACATAAAGTCAATAATATGCAATTTTTGTAATAATGAAATTTTTTATTGCATTATTTGGAAATCCCATTTATTGGAAATCAAAAAAAAAATAATAATAATAATCTATCTTTGCAGCGTACATTGAGTCATCTGCAGCTGTAACAGAAATAAATTGTTAAGAAAAGTTTTCTCTGTTGACATTGCTCATATTTTAAAATTTATGAAAATAATTCTGAGTGATCACCGGCAAATATTATTCAAACCTTTGAACAGATTCGACTTTGATTTCAAGCAAAAACGGCGGCATTTGGCAAAGAAGAAAGTGCTGTTCCATCAAGACAATGCACGTGTGCACACTTGTCTAGTCACGATGGCCAAAATCCACGAATTGGGATACGAACTGCTACCCCATCCAGCATATTCTCCTGATTTAGCCCCCTGCGACTATTTTCTGTTTCCGAACCTAAAGAAATGGCTGGGCGGTAAAAGATTTGAGTCGAATGAACAACTCATTACCAAAACAAATGCGTATTTTGAGAGCTTGGAGAAAACGTATTATTTGGAGGGAATACAAAAATTAGAAAAACGCTGAACTAAATGTAACGAGCTAAAAGGTGACTGTAGAAAAATAAAATGGTTCTTTGCCGAAAAAATTGAATAAAGGCAAAACTTTGAATAAAATATTTATAATGGTTAATTTATAATTACTTATTTTTATTTGACCATATCAAGCCAAAATTGGATAATTATAATTTTAATATAATAATTGTAATTATAATCGGATAGTTAGAATAATTATAATAACACTGAACTGAGAGGAGACTTTTATTTGTTCCATGAAAGACTAAAATTATTACTTGTAAATAAATTAATCATGAAATAACAATAAATCATATTGAGATCACTAAATGAAGCGTTTTAAATATTGTTAATAGCTAATTGGCATATAAGACATTGCATTTTTTTCTCGTCAATAATAGAAAAACATTTGTCTTGAGATTAGATTAGTTTAACGTTACAGTAATTAATTTAAAGCATTATTTACACAGGTGAAATTAAAGAACAAATTTCAATATGACACACATGTCAGAGAAGTCAACTATGAAGTTATTTATGCAGTGTCTCCAAATGTAAATAAAACATATTTGCTTAGAGAAAAGTATTTACATATTAAATACATACATGTTTTCAATAAATAGTATATATAAAGAAGTAATTATGAAGGAATCGCTTGATGAAATTATTAAAACATTTATAATAGTCAATCTTGTGGTGTTAAAATTTTCAACAATTATTTAAATAAAAGTTTTTTTGTTTTGTTAATAATCACTGTACTATGTGTCAAGGATAATGAAATTGGATCATAGTTATAGAAATGAGATATTAGAAGTGAATAAAGAAATACTCCTACATGATTCTGTCATTTATAGTTGGTTTAGTAGGTGAGACGTTAAGTTAAAAAAATTTAAACGTATATAATCACATATTCTACTTATTTCTGTTAGCTTTATTAAAACCGGAAGTTATAAAACATTAGTTTAATAGAGGCTATTTTTGATTTTTGATAAATTAAAATATTACTGGGAAAATTAACAACAAACATGATTGAACCAGTTATGTATAAAACTATTTGATTTTCCTGTTACTTGCTATATCTTCTATGCTGTTATTTATTTGTGTATCAAAATACGTGTTGCTATGTAAATTATTGCATTAATAACACACTCAAGTAATTAGCACTATATTTTTTTTTAATTTTATCAGAAACATATTATCTTATAGAATTTCAATATCATCTTTATTGGAAAAATTGAAAATAATATTTTTTTTTTGTAACGAGTTAATATGTATAAAAAATCTGGTTTTAAACTCAGGTTTGTTTTGGCCTTAAAATAGTTGGCGTGCAGTGCTTTGGCTACGAGTTTGACAATTCCAGTCTACAGTTTAGGGAAGCAAAACAGCTTTCACTAAACTCCACCCCTAAGCATTTAGTTCTATCAACAGCAAAACATCTGATTTATAATTTTATATTCAGCTACCACGCATATTTTAGTAACACTGGCGCCGTTACCTCTTGAAAAGGTTACACCATGTGCAGTTGGCTCTCTATCAAGGTGACTCACCGATTGTTTTAAATGGAGTAAACAATTAAATGTTTTTTTTACATGAAAAATGATTAACATTTCGATTGTTTTATCAATTGATTACTTTGAGAAAGTCAATAGTAATTTGCAATTTCATAATATTAACTGCATATTTCTATCACTTTTTAATAATCTTTACTCATTTAATATACCAGGATACCACCACCAGGTCAGCAGTGCAGAATTTTCCACATTCAACCAGCCATCCAGCAATAGCAGTAACAACAACCGACGGAAGAGGAAACATAGTAACAAAAACCGACTGAAGAGGAAACATAACGAAACCAATAACTCGAATGGGTCTCTATTGAAGAAGTTGGAATCGAGTGTCAACATCTTTTAATCAAGAGGGACTGTGCAACCTCTACCCCCATTGACATGAAGACAAAGGCTGCTTTTCATAGAAGACAAATGAGAGAATCAGTTAAATAAATTCACTTTCCGTAGCAGATAATAGACAAAACCAACACCCAACCACCACAAAAAACAATAATAGAAAGGGAACAGGAGTCCACTGCAAAGTGAGGCTCGTGTTTTCTGCCAATAATCTTATTTCTCAGAGGGACTGTGCAACCTCTATTACCATTGGCGGAATAACGAAGGCTTCGCAGAGCAGCGGGTAACTGGGAGCGCAGGCATGGACCTACTAACTCTACTCTCCTATTGGTCATCATTTCAACGAATCATTTAATATAGTAAACAATAAATATTATTTCGACTTAAGTTATCCTGTAGCCTCCGTGCTTCCCTCTGGATTGGTAAATCCGGAGATCAATTTATTCCCCCCATTAGGTTTAAAAAAATGTTGAGTATGTCGTTCTTCAGGGAAGATGTTTAGCCATTGATCCCTAGCCAGTGTTATAACAGTAACTCCTTAAAGATCTCTACTCTAAAATATACTTAATTTAAGCAAAATCTAGGACTACCAATGTAGAATGTTCATTGTGTGATACCATATAGGGCTATGCATGATCTGTCGTGAAATGGCCAGTGCAATGTAACCTGACATAACCTGTTAAGTTATTTAATCAGTATAATACAATTGTAACACAATTTTGTACTGCAGATATTGCATTACACGAATAGTTGTTATCGTGTCAATTTTGGACATGTACAAAGAGAGTACAACATATGTACCATCATAATCAAATTTTTTTGTTGTAATTTGAAAATTTTCTATAGTTTAATAATTGGAAACTGCTATGAATACAACACTGAGTTTTGGCTTACAGTTGAGTAAAATAAATTATAATAAATTATCTTTTACCTGAATTATTTAAATTACTTTTAAAAAGACTCTCAAAAACATGTATGAAGAAGACCTAGCACTGATATAAAATTTATAACTCTTCCTGTAACCTACCATGTGGAAGCTGACCAGTAGAATTGGAAAACTTATGGATGTTTGGCACGATATGGTATATGGTAGTTTTAGTATATCAGAAGTATAGATATTCAAACGAGTTTCTTGTTAGAATTGAAATATTAATTCATCATTCGAATGGTTTTTAATAAGGATTCGATATCCAGTTCTTTCTTAATCTCTTCGCACCATCCTAATCTCCAAGAGTTTCTCCTTCTTATCCTTCATTTATAGTCTCCTACATCCATTACACTTGTAAGACTAGGTGACCGTGAATCACAAGCTAATTAACTATCCAGAGAAAACAGTATTGACACTTATAGTGCCAGACTCACTGCATCACGGGTATAACAAACGGGCAACAAATATTTTAGTGCAATATTAGACACCTTGAAATTAGCGATTCTTAACCAGAGGTTAGGAAACCTCATAGTAAACAACAGAATAACTACTACTAAATTAATCTATACTATAAATAGGCATGTCAGTAAATATTTCCATTCAGTAGAGTAGTCTATCATACAAAACTTGTTTAAGATAATATTATCCTATAAGGAAAGAGTTGTGAAATAGTTCGCACTACTTCTAGTCAGATATCGTGTAAAAAAGCTAAGAGAATAGAAAGATATCTATAGGGTGTTAAGAGGATTAAGGAAAGTTGACGCTTGGATTAAGTGTTTAGACAGAAAAATGTTGATTCGCTAATAGGATTTAGTTTCCATCAGGGTGATCAGCGATAGAAATGCATCCATAATCTTGTTGGATATCCACATTTCAGGTGTACAATGGAGTCCTGGAAATAAAGCCGATTAATTTATTCCGGTCAATTTGGAGGCAACAGTTGTTGGTAATTGCAGCAGAAAACCCAACATAGCGCCAATAGAACATTGTTAAACTAATGACCACGATATAGGATGGTCTTTCCTCCATTTGGAATATTCTTGCATTTGATATTATAATATTCATATAACATGAGATAAATTACTAGCTTAAGTTTACTACCAAGGTTTTGTTCGTCTGGAATCAAAAATAATGATCAGATATTTCTTGAGTTTGGAAGGGAATGATCTAGTCATATAGGTGATCGATAAGGAATACTTTTCCAAAACCAAACATGGGAAACCTTGGTCATGTTTATCACTAACTTCTACAATATACAACATGGTGAAGCTCCAAGAAAGACATTTACCAGATGAAAATCCATGGCTTGGAAATGCAATTCAAAGTGCAATGAAATCTGTTAAACATTTGTTTATGGTTGGTCTCAGTAATTATTCAGTTAATATTTAAAATTTCAATAAAATTACGAATAAAATCAAGCAATTTAGTTTCATTAATTTATTTCATGAAATTATAATTCATGAAATAGTTAGATGATACCAAATATACAAAAGGGTTTCTTTAATTTTCACCAGGACCGCTTGTTAAAATACGTCAGTATTTGCTCACTTTTATTTAAAAAAAATAACTCATTCATTCATATCAATTTAACCAAAAGTTAATTAGAGATCATTGAAAAATACTCAACTTCTAAGAAATAACAAAAATCTAGAGTGATCTACACAGAACTTTATTATAAGTAAACATAATTTTCTATTTCAATATTACTCAAAAGTAGTATTATTTATATACACAAGAGAATATACCTATGATATTAATTTTTGTTTAAAGGTGCAATATATAGATTGATTAGAGTATTTAGTTAGATGAATCCATCATACCATGGAAACAGGGCTCCTGAGAGGAAACAAATCTGTCGGTGCTGGACCATTTCTGGGCTCCCCTTTCCAATATTATGTATCATATCCTTTATTCTGTTTATCATTCATTATATATATATATATATATATATATATATATATATATATATAATTAAAGTTGGCAGCAGCTTCTGCGTTGACCAATTTCTTACTGATGTTCTCTAGTTTCCTAACTAGTTTTCGGTAACTTTCGGGTATTTTCCAAAGGAGTTCTGGTAACGACATGAAAGGAAAGAAGTTGAACACTAAACAGTTTAACACTTTAAACCAAAACTATAATTTGAAACTTAATCTAAAACACAAGCTTTCGGCTCACATTAGCCATCATGAGGTAAAAACGAAAATATTAAACAAGGCAAAAAGGTACAGTACAAAGGGCAGTTAACAACTAACTAATATATAAAAGCAAGATATGCGGAAGGGAGGGAGGTGTGAGTGGGAGGGCATGCAGTGCAGAGCACTGAACCCCACCTACCTGCCTGTCCCCTCACCTACCTCTCTTACTATCTTAAAAGAATTAGCAAAATTTTTTGAACTCGGTATAGCTTTATGGTCACTATTTTGAATATTTAACGAAGGGTTATATTCTTTAATGTATAGGGCTTCGCGTATATGCAGTCTGATGTCGTCTGCAAGATGGTTGTCTCCTCAGTCAGGTTCTCTCTTGATAGTTTCTTTTTGTGGACCTCTTCGACATGCCTCTTCGGTGCTCCTCCTGCAAGATGGAGAGTCAATCGCCGTGATATCTTAGTCGTAGTCAGCCTTATATATTTAGAAGGCAGGTGGCTACGCTGCAGCTAGGCGGTTTCTTGTTTTGGTTTGTTATTTATCAGTAGGTTCTTTGTATTTAGGTTTTTGTAGAATATAGTGAGTTTCAAGCGATTTTCTGGGTTGACGGTTTGTATATTATTACCTATTAATTTTTAGAGGCCTATCTCGTCTTGTTGGTACTGGGAGTTCATATATCCACGGTAGTAAAGGCGTATGTACTCTCCCTTGGGCTGAGTAGGTGGGTTAGTTGTGTACCACTTATCCAAGTATATTTTAATTGCTCTCGTAACCTCTCGGTTGGAGAAACCATTGTTGACTAACACCTGGACGGACTTATCAAGTTCTTGGTGGAGGTTTCTTACTTAACATCAGTAAGAAATTGGTCAACGCTGAAGCTGCTGCCAACTTTAATTATACCTGTTTAAGAGAAGACCTGCTGCCTTCATACACCAATAGATATATATATATATATATGAAGGATCAAACCACAATAAGAAAATGGGAAAACAACACTATCAACCGTAGAAGACAATTCAACCGTAACAAGCGGTCTTCGTCAGAGAAGACCTGTCTCTGACGAAGACCGCTTGTTACGGTTAAAAGATCTTCCTAAGAAATGGGAAAACAAGACTCGATAAAAGGATTTCACATAAACACGTGAAATCCTTTTATATATATATATATATATATATATATATATATATATATATATATATATGTGTGTGTGTGTGTGTGTGTGTGTGTGTGTATGGTTTAAAAAATAACTTATGGTAAAAAAACTTATCAATTATGTGGGAATAGTTTCGTTTAGATAGTAACTGAATAACGGTCATTACAGTTCCTGCTATCTCTAGACTTACAGATATTTGCCAGTTTGACAAGAACCTTTTAGATAAAGAGAAGAATAAAGATAAATAAGAGGACAGAATGATGGGGAGGAAAAAATACAGAATAAGAAACCAAATTATAGATACAGTCTTCAACTTAAAAAATAAAATAAAATATATTTAATGAAAAAAATTTATTTATTTTTAGTTTCAAAATTGTCTCTATAATTGGGTTTCTTAGACTTTTGTTTTCTCCTCACCTTATATATTTTAATTTTCTCTTCACTACCTCTAATACGGTACTCGAACTCGAACACGGTGGATCAGCCTGCAGGACTACGGCAGCCTGGGAACTACTCACTCGACTCTGCAGTGATCATCTGGCATTAACGTAGTTTGTCTTCTTCTTCTTCTAGTGACTTCCTGACAAAAAACTGCAGTTCAAAATATTCATTCCAGTAATTGTTTTTGCGTTCTTTTTGTGTTACTCTTTTTTATCAGTTAATTATTCGTCGGGTTTGGACCGTTTCTTTTTTAAATGTTATATATATAGTTCAATATAGAAAAAGAAACATAGAGAAATCAAAAGAACACACTTACAGTCTCTAATTTTCGGTTTGAAGAACCGTCTTCAGGAGAGATAAGAGAGGGAAACCAAGCGCACTGGTTCAGAGACGGTTGGAGAACAACAATGATGCCCCATGCGCGGCCGGTCACAGAAAATAAGGTAGACAGGAATCAATTTATAATTACATTAAATTAGTGGAATATGAAAACAATAAATAAATAAAAGAAAAAATTGAGGGACGAACAGAGAAATTGATACATAAATAAAAGTACGAACTAAGCTATGATAGAATAAAATAAAACTGAGAACACACATAATAATTATTTGTATTCTCAGTTTTATTTTATTCTATCATAGCTTACGTGATAGTCATAGCTTACATATCATAGTCAACCTTACTGATAAGACGCTTAGTAAAAGTGAGGAAGAATTACTTAACTTCGGACTGAATTGTCATTTTCTTTCCAAACCACCACCTTATGAAAAACGACTGGAGCTAGAGTCCCTACTGGACTCTATTATTAACATAGCTCAAGAAGGAAAGGTTAAAGTGGACGAGGGCATCCGTGAAGAATTCCTGCGTGAAGCCAAAATTACACGAGGACAGTTCCAAAGCAACCTGATTAAAAAAAGAAATCTACCCCCCTAACCAGGAACCCAGACTTGATATACCCAGGTTAGCACTCAAACAATTGCTTGAGGTATGTACGAAGGAAGCCCCATTTCTTTCGCCAGACGGACGCATGTTCCAGCAGATTGATGGTGTAGCTATGGGCTCACCTCTTGGAGTACTTTTCGCCAACTTTTATATGGGAACCAAGAGGTATTTTCCACCTTGTCGAAGCCACCCATATAGTGTCGGTACATCGACGATATTTTTGTAGTTACCGACGACAGCAACAAACTCTCTAAGCTACATCAACGCCTCCAAGAGTTCTCTGGTCTAAAATTAACCTTAGAACATAGCAGTGACGGCCAAATTCCATTCTTAGATGTACTCGTTAGAAGTGGATTGACTGATTCCATACGGAGGTGTACACTAAACCCACCAACTCTGGACATTGCCTGAATTGGCAAAGTGAGTGCCCCACCAGGTATAAACAAGCTACCATTAGTGCCTACGTCAAAAGAGCCATAACGCACTGCAGCGATTGGAGCAGCATACACAAAGAAATTGACAGAACCACCCAGGTGTTTGTCAATAATGGCGACTCCAATAAAGATGTGGAGAAAGAAATCGCTAAACACATGGATAAGTGGTATTCCCGAGGTGAGAAAGTTGAACAGGCCAAGGGTGAAACGATACCTGTCTGGTATACTACATGGTATACTATCGTTCGTACAAGTCCAAGCAATACAAGCAGGATGAACAAGCTTTGCACAAAATCATAGTGGGTTATGTAAAGACGACGAACGAAAGGGACACGCTACGTCTTATGATACTATAACAATAAAAAAACGAGCAACTTGCTAATAAGAAATAATAGCAAAAAGGAGACAAATGAAGTTCAGAGAAGCCATGTCGTGTATCAATTTACTTGTAAAGAAGAGGACTCTGCAACCTTACCATCCCCATACATTCGCATGACCACGACGAAACTCTCAGGCGTCTCACCATGCACCTCGCTACAGGAGCACCGAAGACCCACGTGGAGAAAAACACCACACTTCACTCACGCGTAAGATGGTTGTAGAGGGAACGTCTATTTTAAACTTTAATAGAAACCCTCTTCATTTACAAATCCTAGAAGCCATCTACATAAAGGCAAAATGCCCGGAGATTAACTTACAATCCAGTGAAATGTTTGTAATACGGACTTCCAGAAACTTTGACAATAAAGTAAAATTAACTAAGACGGAGTGACGGCTGGTTAACCTCCCGGACGCTAGGATAGCCAGGGTAATAATAGTAATAGTAATAGCAATAATAGTATACTATTATTACTATAATAATAGTAAGTACTATAGTACCTCTTAGTATTGTTACCTCTATATCACCTTTTCTATTGTTATCCCTTATATATGCATTTGTAGTTGTATCCTGTTATTTTATTAGTTTGAGTTTTTATCTTATTTATCTGTCTTAATATTTTATTCTGCCTGAAGATGACTAACGAGGTCGAAAGCTTGTGTTTAAAAAGTATTGAATAAAAAAATCTTAGTTGTTATTTGACTATGTTTTTTGTCTGAAAATTTCGATGGGAAATCTGCTATTTGCATTGCCTCTGCAACATAAAAGTGTAATTAGGAAAAAAGAACAACTACTTAAAAAAAGTCATGAATGCAGAATCTGCTCTGCTTTTCAACAATTTATGCTTGGATGAAGATCTGCTGCCAACTTATACAAATTATATGCATGCATATATATATATATGCATGCACTATTTTGTATATATATATATATATATATATATATATATATATATATATGTATATAAAACTAAGATATATAAATCAAAGAAAGGAACAAATAATTACTAAGACAAATACTTTGAACAGGCAGTTTGTTGTCCGGGATAATATAAGAAGAACAGAAGAAATTATCGAAGTCAAGACAAACCACTATATTGAAACAATCAAAGAAACCAACACTAAAACTAGCAGACAAACAGGAAAAAAGTTCATTGTGCTATCGAGGCTTAATCAATTTTGAAAGAACTGAAACCGTTCCAGGAAACGAAATAATACATAAAAAAACGTAGAACTGTTTTTCTTTTAGTTTACTACCTATAAAAATAAATATACTTCTAATTCTATAGTATTATATATATATATATATACTTAAAACCTTTGAGACACTCGAATGAAAAACAGAAATTTGAACTCACATTCCATAATTTGACCCTATTAACTGTCGTCCTCAGAAAGGGATGTTGAGTGGCTGGAAAGAGAAATCCAACTGGACAGCTTCACACAATATAAAAGTTGGCTACAACGAAAACAAAAAACAGTAGTAGGAATACTTAAGAAGAATAGCAACGAGGAAAAAATATAAGAATGAAAAAACTAATAATAAATAGAAATCTTTATAAATATAAAATTCAAAAGAACAGAAAATTAAGAATTAATAAAATAAGAAATAAAAAAATAAATAATATATAGTAATAATATATAATAAAAAAAAATAATACCTAAGTTATAAAATTCAATTTATGAAGAAATTAAATTTAAGAAAAATTTAAATCTGAATACTCCTTAACGGTTTAGGTTGATGTCTGGATTTGATCGAGCTCCTAAGAGCCATTGTCTTCGCTAGAAGCTCTTAAAGTTACGAATCTATTGTGTCAAGGGATACTATATATATATATATATATATATATATATAAATGATCAAACCACAATAAGAAATGGGAAAACAAGACTAAGATCTTTCAACCGTAACAAGCGGTCTTCGTCAGAGTCAAAAACCCAACTGAACACTAGATGCAGAAAACATCTGGTGAGGAGTTGAGAAGAGTGGAGGGAAGAGTGGTATTTTAAAAGGGTGAAAGCACAGGAAAGGACTAATGTCCAGAAAGGGATGTTTGGGGAAACAAAGGAGTACAGTAAGAAAAAGTAAAAAACTATCCGCTAGCTGTCAACCCTCTTTAAAGAGGCTATTGCCCTCGTGACGAAAGTATCAAGTTTGAAGAGACCGTTACTAATGTTTATAATATTAGATCTATTAAATTTAATTAGAGACGATTCAATAATATTTCTTAACAACATTGATTTTTCATAGGTAATAAATTTAGCTCCTGTCCAATCAATATGATGATTTTCATTTTTTATATGCAAGAATAAGGCACTACTGTTTTCCTGTCTACTTACGTTATATTGGTGTTGTTTTACACGTGTTTTTAATGATTTACCAGTTTGACCAATATAAATTTTATGGCAATTTTTGCACGGAATTTTATAAATACCAGCGGACTCCAATTCGCTTGGAGAGTTTTTTATTAACATATTACCCACGTTATTACGATTAGAAAACACTATATTAAAATCAAGTTGTTTGGCTAATCTTGGAAGGGGGTCCAATGATTCGTGGTATGGCAAAACTATAGAATTTGATAATAAAAGGGGCTCTTTTGAAGTATTAGAGAAAGTTTTTTTAGCACCCTTCAATGCTAAATCGATATAAGAAGAGGGGTATTTTAATGAAAGGGCATTTGACCTAATGTTATTAATCTCTTCATTAAGAAATTCTGGAGAGGAAACTCTTAAAGCTCTCAAAAACATATTTCTAAAAACAGAAATTTTAACATTTTTTGGATGCGACGAATAAAAATGAACGTATGCAAGTACATTCGTAGGTTTTCTATATACACTAAAGCGTAACTCATTAGGTAACCTATGGATCAGGACATCTAAGAAGGGCAAATTACCACTTATTTCTTCTTCCATTGTGAATTTGATTGTCGGCACTAATGAATTCAATTTTGTTAGGAAATCAACTTTATTTAAAGATTTGGGACAAATGCAAAGGATATCGTCAACATATCTATACCATTTAACATTTTTGGGCAAAATTGAGCTTAACATTTTACTCTCAAAAAACTCCATATATAAATTACTTAGGAGGGGGGATAAACAGTTACCCATAGCAAGACCAAATTTTTGTATATAATAATTATTTTCAAATTGAAAATGACAATCTACCACACATAACTTAATTAACTCTATTATAGTGGTAGATGGAAGGGGAAGGGAATAATTAATTAATTCCTCCTGGAGTAAGCTCAACAGATCAGTTACAGGTACATTCGTAAAAAGAGACTTCACATCGAAACTGATTAATCTATAATTTTTGTTCATGTTGACGCTTTTTAATTTTTTAATTAAATCCACATTGTTTTTTATATGGCTGCCTGAAATTTTTCCAATTAAGGGGCTTAAAATACTTACTAACCATTTCGACAAGCCATATGATGCCGAACCAACCGAACTCACAATTAAACGTATTGGGTAATTATCTTTATGTGTCTTGATCAACCCGTACATATATGGCAAAGAAGGGGATTTTGATATAAATTTAGTAATAAGATCGGGTTGATTTTTTAAGATAGTTTTAATTTTTTTTATTAAATGAACTATTGACCCTATCCAAAGGATTAGACCTTAACTTTTTATACACATTTTCATCATTTAGCATATTCTCTAAAAATGGGAAAACAAGACTAAGATCTTTCAACCGTAACAAGCGGTCTTCGTCAGAGACGCAAAAAAAGAAAAAAAAACGTAGAACTGTTTTTCTTTTAGTTTACTACCTATAAATATATATATACTTCTAATTCTATAGTATTATATACACATATATATATATATATATATATTCTTCAGAGACGAAGACCGCTTGTTACGGTTGAAACATCTTAGTCTTGTTTTCCCATTTTCTTATTGTGGTTTGATCATATATATATATATATATATATATATATATATATATATATATATCAATGTCTAAACCAGTAGTTCTTAACCTGTGCCTAATTTCTCACTGGAGGTGAACGGCAGAGTAACCAAGTGGGGAATGACCGGTCGGGCAGAAGAACTACTTTACAAATCACAACCATTTACAGACTGTTCTAATAACAAAAGCAATTTATGGAGAAGATATTGTAAAGTATTTTTGGATAAAGGTGACAATACTGTTGGGTTAGAAATAATAGAAATCAGTGCACATTCGTAGACGTACAGAAAAAAAGTATAGTTTTGAACATTTCCTTGATACAATGCTACTTCTGTAGTTTGTTTTTTTGTTTTTTTCTTACTATCGCTTCAGTTTTATTTATATACTAAGTATTGCATGGGTCAAAATTGAATGAGTCAAAAACTGATGCTGTGGTGGGAAATAGAGAATTTACTCACTAAACACTGGGGAATTGGAGAAAAAATTAAGAACTTCCTGTCTATACAAAAAAAAGAAATTCGTAGATATGGTTAAGATAATTGAACCAGAACAAGTAGTCTTAGTCATAGTTTCAGTCGTACTGGAATATAGAACTCATGCTAAATTATGAGTGAGGTTTTTAGGAAGACCGCTTGTTTAGGTTGAAAGACCATAGACATATTTGTGACTTGATACTGCAAAATAATATAATAAAACCTTCTTGAATATTAATTTTCATACACGAAAAACACTGTTTCATAAAGTTAAAATCAATAAATGTTCTTTTAGTCATGTTTACAAAAATGAAGTACGGTTAATCTGACTGCTAGTGGGATCTTAAATTACGTTTGACGCTCAATTAAGGTAAGACTGCTAATGACCCAGCCAGAATGTCGTTAGCAGAACGAACCAATGACAGCGAACAAAACCTGTAAAGCGAGGGATTTCTTGTACCTAAACACATTTACAAGTTCATATTCAAGCTTAGCAAAACACTTTCTGCTAATCACTCTATGTATTCCGTCTTCATTATCTAATGTAATTGATGATATATAAAATTATTAATGCATTTATATATATATATATATATATGTCTTGTTAAATTGTATGCCTACTTTTAATCTCACAACTTTTCTACTGAATCTCTCGATTTCTCTAATACCTTTTCTCCATTTTTGTGGTACAAGATAGATTAGTTGACCAAAGTTTTTATTTACATAGCCCGACATGTTTCGGTCCTCACTGACCATTATCAAGGATTTTTGTTGTACAAAATCTTAAATAAACTATACATAACTAAACATAACTTAAAAACATTTATAATTAAATTAACACTACATATTACATTCAACGCCTTAATTTTGTGATAACTAAAAATGGTTAGATGACAAGGAGAGGTTATACACAAGCAATGGTTACCAAGTGCAGAGTTCCTTGTGCAAATCACAGAGGGCAGGCAATCTCATCACATTTCTGGCTTTTCATCTTCCCTTCGTATAATTTTAAAATTGGTCTAAACACTTCAAGGCAGGTTGTTTCTCTATAATGAATAATGCTTCAATTATGCGTAATCTTGTTTGGTCAATTTCCTGTTGCAGGATCCTTGTGTTGTTAATTAGCATTTCTTTAGTTAACTTAATGCCATGGGCAACTAAAGCATGTTCCTTGGGTCCACCTGAAGTGAGGTGCATTTTCAACCTTCTCGATAATGTAGTAGTAGTAGAACCAACATATGTAGATTGTAGGGACTCACAGTTCCCTGTGTTACATTGATACTCGTACACTATGTTGGTTCTTTGGAGTGTTGACTTCTTCTGAAGGTTATTCCTAATTACCATGCTCGCTGTTGTTGAGCCTCTATAAACATATATATATATATATATATATATATATATGTCTCTTTGAAGTGAAAGGAAATTTTATCATTCACAATCTTCTGACCAAGAGATTCAGTCTTACGAACTTCCTGTTGTCAGGAGATAATTATATATAAATTTATATATAAACTAGAATTTTCAAAAGAACACATAGAAAAGAAATTACTGAACTCACTACTATATTTCAAAAGCTGATAACGACTAGCTTGGCGTTCGAACCGAAGCACTCAAACAGTGTAGCCAACTTTCGGAGACAAGGAAGATAAAGAGATAAAAGCCAAATAAAAATGAAAAGAATATATATATAAATTTATATAATTAACAGTTAGCTTCAGCTACTCAAAGGGACTACTTCTGCCCGATGACGATGACTGTCGAAATATCGTTGTGAGTCTTTTGTGTGTGTCTTTATTTGTTTTTTTTTCTCTTTCCTATGTTAACTATATATATATATATATATATATATATATATATCTATACATATATGTTTTTTGTTAAAAATACGATCCGAAATGGACAAATATGGTTCAATGTAGAACAAGAAACAAAGAGAAATTAAATTAGAGAAAATAAATGGGTGCTTTTAATTTCTCTATGTTTCTTTTTCTACATTGAACTATATATATAAACGACTTAAAACGAAGGTACCACACAGATAGACAAAGGAATAACTCATTTTAACTAAAGTGAAATGAGGTGAAGTGAATAATCCTAACTCATTAGCAGTCACTTTACGTCAGATATTCTTTTGTCATTCTGTGTGCAACTTTCTTTTAAGTCGTCTTTATTTAAAAGTCCGCTGGACTATTTCATTTCATTACTACATATATAGAGTTGACTTTTGTCTTCTTGCAGCTCAAATTCCTTTTCCGATAACGACCGCTAGAAGGGTCGAAATATTGAATGTGAGCCCTAGTATTTGTTTTTCTTTCGTGTTTCTCAAAGCTTTCAAAGTTATATATATATGAATGATCAAACCACAATAACAAAATAGGAATAAAGACCATTTTCTTATTGTGGTTTGATCATTGATTGTTGTTTCACGTGTTTATGTGGAATCTTTATATATATATATATTTCACTTAATTAAACAAAACACGATCCAAAATGGACACAATACGAGTTCAAAATTCAAGAAGAGTCACACACAGAGTAAGGAAACAAACTTACAGACTCAAATATTCGGGTAATCCGTCTTCAGGAGAAAAAAGAAAGGGAGACCAAACACGTTAAAGACGCAACGGCAAGTCTACAACGTGCTTGGCCACCTTTTCTCTGTTCTCCTGAAGATGGATTACCCAAAAATTTGAGTGTGAAAGTGTGTTTCCTTACTCTGTGTGTTACTCTTCTTGAATTTTGAACTCGTATATATATATCAATGATCAAACCACAATAAGAAATGGGAAATCAAGACTAAGATCTTTCAACCGTAACAAGCGGTCTTCGTCAGAGTCAAAAGCCCAACTGAGTTGGGCTTTTGACTCTGACGATGACCGCTTGTTACGGTTGAAAGATCTTAGTCCCGTGTTTTCACGTGTTTATGTGAAATCTTTATATATATATATTGTAAACCTACTAACCTTCAATCTATCTTCTCTCACATCTCTTCTCCTAAGCCTCCAAAAACTGCTGGTGGTATGGTTCAATGTGGACGTCGTGGATGTCTTACTTGTCCTATCATCAATCCTGTTCTTTCCTTTACATCTTTCCATAGTAAACGCACCTACCCTATCTCTCACAAGACCTCTTGTACCTCTGGTAACTGCGTTTACCGTTTGGATTGCACCCGGTGTGATACTTTTTTTGTGGGTTTGGCTTCCACCAAGCTAAGCCTGCGTATGAATAATCACAGGTCATCCGTTGGCAAACGCAGTGACCTTCCCGTTGCTACTCATGCCAGTTCTCACAGACTCAGTTTCAATGACTGTTTCCGAGTACAGGTCCTGAGGCAGATTGATCAGACTAATTCGAAAGTTACTCTGAGAGCTTCAGAAGAAGCACTTATTAGTCTTCTGGGCGGTAGTTCGGCTGCTGGGCTTAACCTCAATCGTTGATTTTTTTTTAAGTTGTTTTCAGCTTTTTATTTTATTTTAGTTAAATGTTTTAATTTTTAAATTTTTATTTGGCTTTTATCTCTTTGTCTTCCCTGTCTACCTTTCCTCCGAAAGTTGGCTACACTGTTTGAGTGCTTCAGTTCGAACGCCAAGTCAGTCGTTATCAGCCTTTGGAGCGATTCACATCTTTTCCTGAAGACAAGGACATCGAAATATAGTAGTGAGTTCAGTGATTTCTTTTCTATGTGTTCTTTTTAAATTCTAGTTTTTTTTTTATATATATATATATATAATATACGATCAAACCACAGAATGAAAAGGAAAAACAAGGCAAGCGGTCTTCGTCAAAAACGCAACTCACACATAGTATTCAACGATAAAAAGATTTCATATAAACACGTGAAATATTTCATGTGTTTATGTGAAATTTTTTTATATATAATATACATATCAACTTTCACACCACAATAAGAAATAAGAAAATCAACGAAGATCTGTCAACCCTAACAGGCGGTTTTCGTCCGAGTCTAAGTCCAGTTGGGACTAAGACAAGTCTTCATCGTTTTTCTCCTTTCTTACAAAGGTTTGAACATTGATTTTTTATTTCAAGTGTTTATTGTGGTGTTTACTTCTTCTAATGAAGTAAAGTGTTAATTTCTTCTAAATGTTAGTTTTAATTCCTTAAGCGATGACAATTTTAGTAGTAGTACTTAATTAGAACCTAAATAATGGTAAATTTGGACTGAAAAAAAGGTCATTTTGTATAAGTTAATTTACTGTTTGCGTGGAATGATGACTAAATTAAGAAAATGAACTTTTGGAGCTTTGATATTTTCAATGCCTGAGTTTTATAAAATGCAGTAAAATTAACTGAAAAAACCCAGACAATTAACTAGATTATTAGAACAAAAGGAATTCAATCAAGTATATTTATGATCGGACGACAATATGAAAATGGAAAAACAAGATTAAGATCTTTCAACCGTAACAAGCGGCCTTCGTCAGAGTCAAAAACCCAACTGAAACACTAGATGCAGGACAGATCTGGTGAGGGATTGAGAAGAGTGGGAAGGAAGATTGGTATTTTAAAAGGGTGAAAGCGTAGGAAAGGACTAATGTCCAGATAGGGATGTTTGGGGAAACAAAGGATACAGTAAGAAAGAATAGAAAACTATCCGCTAGCTGTTAGCCCTCTTAGATGGGGATATTGCCCTTGTAACGAAAGTATCAAATTTGAAGAGACCGTTACTAATGTTTAAAATATTTGATCTATTAAATTTAATTAAAAACGATTCAATAATATTTTTTAACAACATCGATTATTTGAATGTTGAAACTATGTTTTCCCATCTCATATTATGGTTTGATCATTGATTGTTATTTCACGTGTTTATGTGAAATATTTTTACTTATTCTATCTGTATTATGTCAACACTTTGGTTATATAGTGTACTAAAAACTTGCTTATCTATAAACAAAAAGACCTTAATTTTGAAATACATGTTTGGTTTAATTTGATGTTATTTTTCTTCTCTAGGAGATACTGTTTGAGTAAGGAAGTAAGATATTCAGAATTTTAGATCACATTGATACGTACGTTGTGTGCAATAAAAAGACCTAATATTTAAATAACAAATTTTATGTAAATTAAAATATATAATAAGGACAATAATAAAAAAAAAAAAATATTGAATAGTGTGAAAGTTAAATAGCTTTATTGCCTGTGATCGAAGAGTCATTTTTTTTTTGGTAAACAATTAATTGTTAAATAAACTAATATTTAACATGAAAAGGATAAATTGGTATGCGGTCAGTTTCTTCCACTTCCAATCAAACTCTCATTGCCGACGTTTCGGCATTGAGACTTTGATTGGAGGTGGAAGAAACTGACCGCATCCCGATTTATCCTTTTTATGTTACATATCTACCCCACGGTCGACAATTTATTCCTGTTTTGTATAAACTAATATTCTAATGTTTATCTTTTCTCCAGAACTTTATTTTGATACTATGTTATAGTGTGTTATAAAAGTATACTAAACACTAATGAAAAATAATGCATGTTATTTCTTTCTTTTTTATAACGTTATATACAGGTATTCGTTAGCAGTAAATATATTACACATTATTACGAATACCTGATTATTTACTTCATTTAAAGGAAGTCTAAAATTTTTTAGCAATATTAATAGTATAGTATAATAATTGTTATTATTTCTATTTTAATATCATCAAGATCATAGAGAAAATCTTATTCATTTATTCAAGGAATTGAATATGATTTCTGGAAAACTAAATTTATATCAAGTTAATGTAAGTGATTGAAGGAAAGCTTATTGATGGTCGTCATTGAAGACAAGACGTAGAAAAACTGAAGGTCACTCTGGGACTGCAATGCAATTATTAGAAGCCCACGTCTGCCCACAAATAACGTATTGATATGAAAATGAAAACTCTTTACTGGTCTTTAACAGCTGAGTAACAATAAATTTTAGATTAACTTTTAATTTTACTGCATAAAGTTTAGTCTACAATTTATAGTATTATAAAATAAATGCATTAATATAATATACTAGTATATATACCGTATATAATATACTAATACCATAATCCTTACTATTCCATGAGTTTATCCCATTGATGATTAAGGCAGTTACATTCTAAATGAAGAGTATTAATTCCATAATTACCTGCATAAAATAATTTTTTTTTTTAATTACGTCAAGGTTGTTAATTCAAAACACTTTGTAAGGGGTAAATAAATTGTAGGAAATTGAGAAATATTTTTTTATCTACAATACTAAAAAGTCAGGCACGTTAAGCCGTACACGTAACAGTAATATAGACTACTTCAGAAATAACATTGTACTCCTTAAAAAAGAAAAAAAGGACTTATGAGTGATCTTATTTAGAAATTTTTAATAGAAATAATAACTAACATTAATTAGCAAATATATTTTTCAATTACAAATTTAGTTAAACTGGAGTAGTCATTTATTATCACCAAACTGTAGTAATTTGCATTACATATGAAGAACTAAGTATTTCTGATCTCATACCAATAGTGCTGGTAAAAAGATAGACGTCATGTTACTTTGTTAAAGAGATTTTTTTCCTGATAGCATATAATCTAAAAAAAACCTAACACTTTACCTAGTTGATTTTCTGTTTCTATATTAACTTTAACATACATGAGAAATTTAATGGTTATATTTTTTTTTTACTTTTGAGATATCCTATTCACAAGAATATTCAGAAACAGATATCCACCCACCCACATACATACAGCACAAACACATACACACACATACTCATATACAGACATTCAGAAAGAGAGAGAGAGAGAGAGAGAGAGAGAGAGATACACTCATGCACACACACACACACACACACACACACACACACACACACACACACACACACACACACACACACACACACACACACACACATACATACACATTCATAGAACAATTTGCAAGAACTCTTTATTGAACAAAAAATTTCTTAAAACTTGTAATTCTGTAAAGAATTGCATAACAAAAACATTTACCCAATGGCAATATATTCTAATGTAATATTTTATATAAATGAACAATGAAATTAAAAATTCCATTGTTTATGCAAAAAATTTTTAATACGTTTTTTCTGATTATAACTTTTAATATTTTTTTGTATCATAATTTTTGAGAAATTCTTAAAGACTTAATTTTCACATTACTGAATAAAACTCATTATTACGATTTATTTTATGAATAATATGGTTTCATTTGAAAAAAAAAGTCCCTGATCGTACCAGAATTGAATTTCTGCTTAAACAAACCTGCTTACTTCTTATATAGGATATGTAATAGTCCAAATGGTGAGTACCATAATGTAGACTAGAAACTGTACATTGGAAATAATAATAAATATAAGTTTTATATACTTCCATTTGAGTTATTTGAAAAGAGTATATAGGTGAATGATTTCTTTATATTTATAATAATGTTAGTGTTTTAGTATAAGTTTGTGGTAATTTTTAGAGTAATATTTAAAGATATGGTCCCAAGAATAGGTGAGGAAGTTTTACGAGATTGATTAAGAAGAAAAACAATTTTAAGAGTTAAAGAAGTAGATGAAATGGAAGCTGAATGGATCATAGAAATGAACTAATAAATGTGAAAGAAAGGGTTTTGACACAGGGACGCCTCGATACAAGATAACAAGGGATGGCCTCAAGGGCTCTTTGTCCCTACCTTGTCGGCCATACTGCCAGTCTCATCACTTTTGTGCCTATTTCAAAAGCTCCTCTCCGTCTACATCAAGGAATTATTAACTGGAAAAACATAAGCACTTATGCATTGCGTAAGCTTTAATGTTTACTTCAAGATTTATTATCAAATTTATAATGAATAAAATTTGGACAAATTCACATGAACATTTGTAGATTTAAAAAAAAAATAAACAAAATGACTAAACAATATAAATGTGTTTTTATTTTACAAACATATATAAAAACACTTGCTAATGTACTATTAATCACAATTGGCAATCATATAGTATTTGTGGTATTTTATTGTTCCTCACATTATGTCTCCTTTCCTTTTCATTTGACCTCATTAGCTCATTTGGAAATCATAACACTCTTGTGTCTGAACCATTGTTTTAAACAAGAAATCACTAAATGGCCACAATAAGCATTTATTTTTCACTTTAGGCTTACTCAGGCATGTATAGTAAAAAATTGCGAGCATTTAATATTTGTCAACTATTACATTTTAAATGTTGATAATCAGTGTAATTTATGACAGGAAACAATAAAACGATGTACTAAAGAAGTGCCAACATATGGAGAGAAGAAAAAAGTTCTCACAAAGTCAAACATACTGGTATGTGAACTCTTCTCTCGAGACCCTTAAGTCACAAACACTACACTTATCTGTGATCCACATACTAACTGATAAGAAGGTGCTATCTCTGAAAAGACTTTTACTAATCTGTTTTTTTATATACTTTTAGAAGCTGTCAATCTGACCTTCACATTAACAAAAAATAGCGAACTCTAAAAAATCATCAGGGTTGGAAACAGGGCTATGGAGACGGAGTAGGAGTCGGAGTCGGAGTAGGAGTCATGCTTTCAACTTTGAAGAGTCGGAGTCGGGAGAAATCCGCCAATTCCGACTCCGACTCCTCACAAATTTAAATTACTTGTGTACATGAAAAATACATGAAATAATAAAACATAATTAATTAGCTCAAGTAGGACTTTTTTCTGTTCGGAGAATGCCATTTGCCTTGACTCTTCAGTGTTTCAGAAGATAAATAATTAAAAATCTGTAGTAGTCTATACTCAACTTTACTATAAATGAATATAATATCAAAACTTTTGGTTATATAATGTCCTATTTAGTCATAAAATAAATACAGATAGTGATTGAACCAATTATCAATATAAACGGTTATCAATATAAACATATAATATCCTTGGTATACCACAACTGTAATAACACTTTTGTAAAGACAAAGAAAAAAAAACATGTTATGAGACAATATCATACAGGAGAAAATGGTTTTTGTTCCCATAGGTAGTGGATCTGTTACATTTAATGTTGTTTATCTTACCCCTTCTATATTAAATAATTAAGCAAAAGTTTTCGTTTGGAGAATTTAAAATATTACTATTTTATTTGGAAAATGTCAGAAACATTTAATCAATAATATCACCGAGAAATTAGCTTAAATTTAATATCTGCTTTGTAATATAGAAAACTGAATCAATGCCTTATACTTCAATATTACAAAGATAATACCATTTGAAACAGAAGAAAATGTTCACCCCATATTAAGTTTTGTTCAAGGGTGCAACACATAGATTGATTAGAGCATTTTGTTAGACAAATCTATCATACTATGCAAATCATAAGTTTGATTTGCATTGATTTTTTTAAATTTAACATTTATTCTTCTTACATCTCGTATTAAGTCATTAAATCATACCAAATTATTTTAAAATAACCCTCAAAAAATTAATTTTATTTTACTATATTTATTAAAAAAAATTAAGTCAAGGTAAAAAATGTAAAAAATCTGGAGTGGCCTACACTCAACTTTACTATAAGTAAACTTAATATCAAACTTCTTGGGTATATAATATATAATGTCTCATTTAAGCATAATATAATCGTCTAAAAGGGAGATGTTTATTAGTCTTTCATTCCTGAAGTAGTACAGATAGTGATTGATCCACTTTTTTTGTATGTCACACAATTAACAGTTATACAGTCATTAGTATAACTACAGCAGTAATAACATTATAAAAAGTAAATTAAAAATTTGCTTGTACGAAATAATTTCCTACAAGAAAGCATGGCTTTTGCTCCAATAGCCAGTGGATCTCTTACATAGTTTATCTAACCTCCTTCTACATTTAATACTTAAGACAAGTTTTCCCATTTAGAAATTAAAAATATTTTAGTTATATTAAAAACACTACAAATTTTTTGTCTGAAATGTCAAAAATATGTAAGAAAAAAGGTCGTTTTAAGATAATTTTTAATTTAAGATGTAGGTTAATTTCATTTATTATTATTAAAAGAATTTTTTTTAATTCTGAATAATGTTCTACATTTTTAATCTTTTATCAAATTATTATACTAGAAATTTTATGGCATGCTAGAGTTTTTTAAAAACTCACTTTTCTTTCCCTTAGTCAAAAATCATAAAAATCCAATTTACTCTGAGCGAATGTTATTTTTTCTCACGTGCTGTACTCTACACTTTGCTGTAAATGTATATTGAGAAAAAATATGTTGGTAAATAGTGACTTTTGTATTCTCAAATCAGGTTCGAAGCCGACTTTTCTGTACAATTTTAAATTTAAAAACTGGAAGCTTGAAATTTTTAAGTATAATGGTATGAACTCTTAGACAAGAATAGTGAAAAAAATGGATATTAGTCGAAAACATAGAAGGTCTCTTACAGGATGAAAAAGTTCATTCCACAAACTTCAGTACTAACCAAAAATAATGTCATCCATAAACATAAAAAAATCAGCATCTGATATTAATCCTTGAAGAATGTTGCAACATGTAGATCGATTAGAACATTTTGTTAGACAAACTCATCATACCATGAAAAGAATCAGAAATTACATGTTTAATATGCTCTATTGTCGTTGAATTTTTACATATAAGAATTATATTCTTTTTATATCACATATAAGTCGTTAAATCATTTCAAAATTTTCATTATATCTATAAACATTATATTATTTCGGTCAATTCACTCAAAAATATTCTAAGTTAACGTAAAGAATGTAAAAAAATATCAAAAATTCGGTAAGTATAGCAGGTGATCCATTAGTCTGGGATAAACAAACAGTTTTCATAGCTTTATTGCCCTTTTCCATGATTGAACTTTCATGATTTTTTTTCTAAATTACTAATTTTTTGTTCCGTTTTTGGTAAAATTTTTTATGGTTTCTTATGGAGCCGTTTAACGTTAAAAAAACATTTTCTGAAAACAGAAATCGTACTTTAACGCCTCTTTTGCGAATGTAATTTTAAAAACAAATATCTCATTTCATTCTCCATACAATGATCTATTTTTAGGTATTGTTTGATTTTGATCGGTCATACGGCATGGCTTGTGTGGCTCTCTTAAGTTTTGAGATTGAATTGAAGTTCTAATTTTTACATTTTATTGAAAAAAAATATTTGCAGTTTTTTTAAATTTTGAATATTTTTCTTTTATTGCATTTGTAACCTCAAAGATAGTGCCAATATTTAAAAACTCTAAAGTTAGGAGTTTAGGAGAAAAAATGTTGTCTATAAACAGGTTTTTGGCAAAAAAAGTAACTTTCCCGTCATGCATAATTCTTCCCAAACAATAGGGATCATCTATACTATGATAGGGCCCATTTTTGTGTAAAATATCAACTTGATCCATCAAAGATTCTGGACCGTAGCATGGTAATAAGCAATGCTAACACACTCACCCACCCACACAAAGACATCATCAAAAAAATTCATAAAACAACCTCTGGGACCTCAAAACATGTAATTCTGTCAAAACCTCAAGATCGAATTTTTCATAATCACTATTCTTTATTTATAGTAAAGTAAAAATTGATAATAAATGACATTTAACAGTCTGTATTAGAAAAAAGGAAAACCCTCATGTATTCTTCTACAACAGAAGGTTGTCAACCTCAAATTTCAGTAAGGCAAAATTGAATAGTGAGGTAAAGTCAGGAGCGATATTTAATATTTATTGAAAAATTAAATGCAACTGATATAGAATGTTCATCCTTTTCATATGTAAACAAACTTTAGTTTTGTTTAAACACAACTAAATGTGGTATTCAAACAAAAACACAGATCTGGTATTCATTTCTTATTTAAATAAATAAAGTATGTTTCTCCCCATATCCTTTCAAGTTCCTTTTGAAACTAAACCTTTTTCAAAGCCAACAACAAAAGAACCAAAACGAAAAATGACATTTAATAAAGATCCAACTATTAGTATATATATGTAAACCATATTCAAAAAAAAGCACACACAGAAATGAAACAGAAACTCACTGCTATATTTTGATGGCTTCGTCATCAGGAAAATAGATGTGAATCACTCTGAAGACTGGTAACAACTCAGTGATCTATAAATATATCACAAACATGAATACCCTAAAACAAAAATCACAACCATATATCTTAATCTATTCTTTGTGATATATATTTCTTTGATATAAAATATATATCACAAACATATATACTGAAGTAAGTTAAGAAAAATGTTTTAAACATCTTGAAGTTTATTCGGTAATTACTGAAATAAAACAAATCCAATTTTAATAATTTTAAAAGGAAATTATTAACATAAATAAAGTTTCTTTTTGCTGAATTACCTTTAAAAAATTCATTATTTTCATTAAAACAAATCTCAAATAATAAAAATAAACTGTTAAAAAGTCTAGAAATTAGAGAAATTTGGCAAACCACTTCTTTAATAAACATGATATAGGATTAAATTTAGTTTAAACACATTTAAAAACTAATTTCATAGATACTTAAATAGTTTTTATATAATTGTGTTGATATAATTTTTAATAATAAACATTTTATAATATCAAAATTATTAATATGATTGATCATATATAGAAACTACAGTTTCAAAGTATGAAAAAAAAATGTGATAATGTAGAATGAACCAAAAGTAAGTTTACAATTGTCCAAATCTTTTCTTTGCTACATAAAGATTTCAATTGGTGAACAATATAATACAAGTATTAAATTAATACTAAATTCAAATGGATATTAAATTTATATTAGAAGTTAGAAAAGAACAGAGTAAATTAGTTGAAATTAAATACAATATATGAATGTTGAATTGAACTATTGAGGTTTTTAGCAAGAGGAATTAGTATGAAATTAGTAAATAACTTAATTAATCTACCAATAGGAAGAAATATGACATTATAACAGATTGAACAAGTAATGAACATTTAAAGTGCTCAACCTATCATTTAGTGTACATATAATTTTTAATAATAAACAATTCAAAATGTCAAAATTATAAATATGACTATATATAGAAACTTCAGTTTCAAAATATTAAAAATTGTCAATGAATTTAACAACTATATGATAACAAAGAATATACCAAAGTAAGTTTACAGTTACCCAAATCTTTTCATTGCTTCATAATGATTTCAATTGGTAAACAATTATAATACAGGTAAAAGAAATGGATGTTAAATTAATATTGGAAGTTGTAAAATGCTGAGCTTGTTCTATGGACAAGGTTATTGTAGCCATGGTTTTAGTCCTGTATTATGTTCTCATATTTTTTCTAAATCAGTTTTAGTTAACGTAATTTTCCATTATATGATTATAAAGAATGATTTTTATTTATTAATTAAAAGAATATGCCAGTAATTAGTAAAATGAACGTTAAATGATACATCATTACATTGTATAACAAAATTAATACTAATAACTGAACTGAAATAGTTAATTGTATTAAACATGAAGCAACTATAATCATAAAAACAATGATAACTATTATTGAATTCAAACTGTAAGAGTTACACATAATATTAGAAAGTAATATATTCCATTAAACTTTAATAATTTAAAATGAAATTCTAATTATTTCAATAATTTATTTCTGGTAGGATATTTGTTTGACATTTTGATAAGTAACGAACACATTATTCTGTTATTTTTAATTTGTCACATTGTGTATAAATATAGGTATGTGTTATTGATTTTAATATAATTTTTTTTAAAGAAAGGACGCTAACCTATAACTGAAGTAGCTATTTGGTTAAACATAATCACTAAGAAATTGTCATCTAATTATTTATTTATTATTATTATTATTATTGAACTAATTTATTGTTAAAACTATATTTACAAATAGTTGCAGAAACGGTAGTACTTACGATTTGTTCAAATATTCAGGAATATTGTTCTTTTCAGAGAATAATATTTCATTATGGCGGAAATATTAGAACACTACAAAGTCGTATTATGAACTGACCAATCACAGTGCATGATGTGCATGACTTGCACATGACGTCACTCAAGCAATATCATTTCAATTACGTCATTTATTGGTTCACTTAATCTCTTTAAATAAAACACTACTTTACTTGTTTTCTTTAAGGAAATATATGGAATGACTATATGACTATATATATATATATATATATATATATATATATATATATATATTATATATATATTATTATATTATATACCATACTATATAATACTATATTATATATACTATTTGATAAATAACGAGCACATTATTGTGTATTTTAAATTAATTTGTCATATTGTGTGTAAATATAGCTATGTGTTATTGTTTTAATACACAAATCAATATAGTACTATAGTATATAATACTATAGTACTATAATATACTATACTATATTACTATATATACATGGATATTCATGATTTGTTATCTTGACCCAATATTTATATGAAATTATTTTTTTTGAGGGTTGAGGTCTAATGATTTTAAACTAGCCCTTTTGCCGACGCATCGACATATATTAATGTCATCTTCAGGGCTACAACATCATTGTTTTATAATTACCATTTCTATTACTACTATTTTGGCTATTTATTATATTTTACATATACAGAAACAGAAAGGAATTGATTCATAAATCAGTTATTTCGACTATGGATTTTTTTTAACATTGACATAAGGAGTTTGATATAAGGATATGATTATTAGTCTTTCATTCCTGAGGTAGTACAGATAGTGATTGAAGGACATATCAATATATAAGCATAATTTTGTACATCACACAGCTGATGCAAATAATTTCATTAGTATAACTACAGCAGTAATAATATTTTGGAAAAACCAAAGTGAACGTTTCTTGATACGAAATATTCTTCTACAAGAGAACATGGCTGTTGTTCAAATAGCCAGTGGATTTCTTACATCGTTTACCTGACATCCTTCTACATTGAATATTAAAGTAAAATTTTCAAATTTAAAACAGGAAAATACCCTTTTTTTCTCTGAAAAACATCATAAACAGCCAAGAAAATGTTTTTTAAGGTGATTTATAATTAAGGATGTACCATAATTACATTTATTAATCTCTAAACGAAAGATTTCAATTTTGAATTACCTTTTACATTTTTTGTTTTTTACACAATTATTATACTGGGAATTTTATGGCTTCTTAGTATTTAATAAGATCATTTTCCTTCCCCTTTGTCAACTAACATATATACGAATTTTTTCTGAGTGAGTGTTATCATTTTCCTGCACAATATTATCCCTCTTACATCTCATATAAGTCAATAAACAATTTAAAATTAACAATTAATAAACAATTAATTTCATTATTTTTGAATGAGCCGTTTAGTGTCAAAAAAACATTTTCTGAAAACAGAAATCGTACTGTAACGCTCCTTTAGCGATTGTAATTTTGCGAAAGAATATCTCAATTCATTTTCCACATAATGTTCTATTTTTAGGCATAGTTTCATTGTGATCCGTCAAACAGTATGGCTTGTATCACTCTCACAATGTTTGAGATTGAATTATAAGTCAAAAGTTTTACAGTTTATTGAAAAAAAAATATTTCCTGTTTTTTTAAAATTCTGGATATATTTTTCGTTTGTTTCATTTGTAACTCCAAAGATAATGTCAAACTTTCAAAACTCTAGGGTTATCAGTTGAGGAAAAATAAATGTTTTCTAAAAAACGGTTTTTGGCAAAAAGTGACTTTCCCATCATGCATAATTCTTCCCAAACAACAGGGATCTTCTTCCGTATGAGGCCCATTTTTGTGTAAAATATCAACTTGATCAATCAAAGATTCTGGACCGTATCGTGGTAACAAGCAATGCTAACACACTCACCCACCCACCTACCCACCAACCCACGCACACACAGACATCATCGAAAATTTCATTAAACGACTTCTGGTACCTCAAAACATGTAATTCCGTCAAAATCTCGAGATCGAATTTTTTCACGATCACTATACTTTACTTATAGTAAAGTAATAAATGTAAACAAATCCGACAAATATAGCAGGTGATCCATTAGTCCTGGCTGAATATTCAGTTTTTATAGTTTTGTTGCTGTTTGAGGTAATTGAAATTTCACGATTTTTTTTATAAATTGCTAATTATTATTAAAAAGTACAAATTGTTATCATTATCCATCTGTCATCCATTTTTTAATACCAAAAAAAAAAAATATTTGGAGTCAAATCTAGAGTCGAAGTCAGAGTCGGCTGTTAAAAATAAAGGAGTCAGAGTCGGAGTCGGCCCCAAGGGGTCCAACTACACATCCCTTGCGGGAAGTGATTAAATACAACATGCATTAACAATAGTGATACGAGTATTTGCCATTGTTATTGTCGCTAAGTAAACATTACCATGTACTTAACTAAAACACAATTGGTTATGGGATACCATCATCAAAGCCAGTAAATTAGTATTGAAATAGCAATAAACAAGTCACTAGTCACTCCAATAAATAACCTGAAGAACTAAAAACCCATGTAAATGTATCTATTCTATTAAAAAATTTATTTCATTAATCAAAAACCCAATTTTGTTTCACATGAACTGTCTCATTCAGTAATGTCAAAGTTGGTGTGGACACATTTGACGGTGAATAGACAATAAGGGTGTCCATATGACTGAATTAAATTTTAAATCCAACAAGACAAAAACGAAATGTTATAAACCATAAAAAAAAATCTGAAGCGGTCTGAACTCAAGTGAAGTTAATATCAAACTCGTTTACAACAAACTGATTTTTCATTTTATTTTAACGTGCATATACATATCAATTCTAACGTAGTGCAATCACTTATTATGTGGTATTTACTCATTGTAGGGTAAGAAGTTAATGAAATGGTCTCCACATATAAAAATGTAATGGTAGAAACAACGCATTTCGAACGCGTTCTTTATACCATATCATTATTATATGTGGAGACCATTTTATTAACGTTTTGCCCTACAATAAATACTGTATTGAGTATTTATTAAAGTATAAATGTATATTGAGTAGTATCCCTTGTTTCTATAGATGTGGGTAAGAGTTGACAAAAATCATTATTCATTGCAAGCTTATTGCCTGCTTCAAACTCTTTTAGACAGAGTTTCTGCATTTTTTGTATGATATCAAATACATCTTCCATTCATATTAGTTAATTATTAATCGTATTTATTAGTTATTTAATTAATTAACTATGAACCACACAAACAAACGTCATCAAAAAAACGTCAAGAAAGGACTTTGGGGACTTCAAAACATGTAAATCCATCAAAATCTTGTAATCAAATTTTTTCAAGATCACTATACTTCATTTACAGTAAAGGAAAAATGAAGAGCAGTGAGAATTAGATGAAAAATTGAAAAAAAAATACAAACATGCCCTCATATCATTGATTTACCAATGTATTAAATATTATGTGACGAACTGAATAGTTTTAATTAATAGTTGATTTGATTAATTAAATTTAATGTTATGTCTCAGCAAGACTTTGATTAATAGTCTTGCCTAAGGTTTTCAATCGGGTAAGTATAAGAAAAAAGACTGATTTCCCTTTTACAAAGTATAAATTAAAAAAAAAAGTTAAATCAAGCATATTTAAGAATATTAATCTTCATGGTGCGCTGTTACTTCGGTGAAAGAAAGTGATCAACTAAGTAGAACATTTGTTTTTATTGTTTAAACCAATCCCCTAGTGGGTGATAACGTCAGCCGTTTACTGGTTTTTTGTTCCATCAATGATTCTACAGATTCTACATTGGGAGTCCTAAATTTTGCCTAATTAGAGCGCATTTCGAGTAGGGACCTTTAAAGAGTACCTGACATCGAACAGCCTTGGGACCGACGGCTTAACGTCTTCTCAGAGGGACGACTTACTCCCATTGATTCACTTCCCACGTGAATAAATCGATGGCCAGGTGGGGATCGAACCCCGGACTACCAGCCCAGAGGCGAGTACGTTAACCACTGAGCTAACCTGGCCCACTAAGTAGAATATAAAAAATGGGTTCAACGACTCCTGATAGAGTACTATGAGGGCTAGCCTACTTAGTATGGGGTTTGAAAAGAAGAACGGAAGCTGACAGAGAGGTACTGGTTGAGAATTGTCAATGCAATAACACTAGTCATTAAAGAATTGATTTTATACGAAGAATGGAATTATGACTGTTGTTCAGTTATCATATGCCAGTATGAACATAGTAAATTTTGAACTGTGGAGACTTATATTTGTTCATGGCTGCAGCAGAGTCATTTGCAAGAAAATAATGAAAGAAAAGTACGGCTCATGTCTGCCGCACTCATGTATTCCTGGACAATACATGGTGGGTGGGTGGGTGAGTGTGTTAGCATTGCTTGTTACCACGCTACGGTCCAGAATCTTTGATGGATCAAGTTGATATTTTACACAAAAATGGGGCCCATAAAGACGAAAATCCCAATTGTTTGGGAAGAATTATGCATGATGGGAAAGTCACTTTTTTTGCCAAAAACCGTTTTTTAGAAAACATTTATTTCTCCTAAACTGATAACCCTAAAGTTTTGAAAGTTTGACAGTATCTTTGGAGTTACAAATCAAACAAACGAAAAATATATCCAGAATTTTAAAACAGCAGGAAATATTTTTTTCAATAAAATGTAAAAATTTTGACTTATAATTCAATATCAAACCTTATGAGAGCGTTACAAGCCATACTGTTTGACCGATCAAAATGAAACTATGCCTATAAATAGAACATTATGTGGAGAATGAATTGAGATATTTTTTTTTAATATTACATTCGCTAATGGGGCATTACAGTACGATTTCTGTTTTCGGAAATGTTTTTTTAACCCTAAACGGCTCATTAGAAAATAATGATAATTTGACCAATTGAATTTTTGAGAATTTGAGCAATTCATAAAAAAAAATCATGAAGTTTCAATTATGGGAAAGAGCAGTAACGCTATAAAAACTGTTTGTTTATCCAAGACTAAGAGATCACCTGTTATACTTGTCGATTTTTTTATATTTTTTTACATTGTTTACATTGACTTAGAAATTTTTTGGGCGAATTTACTGAGATAAGATTGATATCAGTAAAGGAACAATTTAAATTGTTTATTGACTTATATGAGATGTAAGAGGAATAATATTCTTCAGGAAAATGATAACACTCACTCAGAAAAAATTCGTATATATGTTAGTTGACAAAGGGGAAGGAAAATGATCTTATTAAATACTAAGAAGCCATAAAATTCCCAGTATAATAATTGTGTAAAAAACAATAAATGTAAAAGTTAATTCAAAATTGAAATCTTTCGTTTAGAGTTTAATAAATGTAATTATCGTACACCTTTAATTATAAATCATCTTAAAACAACATTTTCTTGGCTGTTTATGATGTTTTTCAGAGAAAAAAAGGGTATTTTCCTGTTTTAAATTTGAAAATTTTACTTTAATATTCAATGTAGAAGGATGCCAAGTAAACGATGTAAGAAATCCACTGGCTATTTGAACAAATGCCATGTTCTCTTGTAGGAGAATATTTCGTTTCAAGAAATGTTCACTTTGGTTTTTCAAAAATGTTATTACTGCTGTAGCTATACTAATGAAATTATTTGCATCAGCTGTGGGATGTACAAAATTAAGCTTATATATTGATATGTGCTTCAATCACTATCTTTACTACCTCAGGAATGAAAGACTAATAATCATATTCCATTTAGATGTTTACGTTATGCTTGAATGAGACGTTACGTGTTATATACTCAAGAAATTTGATAGTAAGTTACTTATAGTAAAGTTGAGTGTAGGCCACTCCAGATTTTTTTTTCCGGATAGAATTAATCCGCAAAAATAATAATATTTTTTTTTTCTTGTTGTCATTAGAAAACATAACAAAAATAACTGTTTTGTTCATAGCATGAAGTCAGTGCAAATTATTGAAAAATAGTTTAATCCAAGTTCATGTCACGCAATCTTTATGTTTTATAACATAGGAAAACTAAGCAGGCCAGGCTAGCTCAGTGGTTTCGTGCTCGCCTCTGAATTGATAGGACCGGGGTTCGATCCTCACCTGGCCCTCGATTTATGCAGGCGGTAGGTGGAATAAATCTGAGCGCGTCGTCCCTCGGAGAAAGACGTTAAACCGTCGGTCTCAAGCCTGTACGATGTCAGGTACTCGTTAATGATCCCTACTCTAAATACATTTGAGTTAGGTAAAATTTAGTACTCCCACTGTAGAATCAATCTTCATTGTGTGGTATCACAAAGGGCCAGTGCTCGGCCTACGTGTGTTCCCTTGTGGAACTGCCACTGCAACCTAACCTAACCTAGGAAAACTAAAATACTAAAATATTTTTTTCGAATTTAAAAAAAAATGTACTGAATTAGTTGCGAGGTTCGTAATTTACGCCATTAAATGTAGAGATACGCAAAAAGGTACATTGAATAATTGGGACATTTTTTGAAAGGAGTACTAAATATACATAGTTATTTATTAATAAAAGTTAAATGTAATGTAATTGTCTTCGTATTTCACACAGTAAGATGATATAACATATTTGATATTGGAAATGGAATTGTTATAGATAATAACAGGATGGGGGAAAAAATGCAAGCAATGCTTTCTACTCAAAATGATCAAACTCCATTAATTATAAAAGGTTCATAGTCAAATTGAATAGTGTATATTCAGCTGTATTACATTGATTTCCCAAGAGGTTACTATTAAAGCATACTCAATTTTTGTAATTTTAGTAAAATGCTTTTGGTGTTTTATTACAAATTTGCTTCCAGATTACTTTTGTATGGCCCTTATGAAAATTTATAATGACTGAGCAGTAAGATTTTGTTGAGTAAATACAGTTATTTTATATTCATATTTATTATACTTTTAATAAAAAAGCAATAGCTTTTTCTTTTTACTTCACATATCCTTATTTCTGAAAATTCATGCAGTTTGCAATTTATTTATTAATTGAGTGTACTTTTATAAGTATTTTATGGCTAGAAAAGAAAAGAAACACTATGTCTTACACACAAGACAAAAGGATTTAATCAAACGACGCATTCGAACATTAAGTGTTCATCGTCAGGTTACATCTACGACGAAGTAACGTTAAAAAATTTTGAAATTGAATAGAGGAGACAACCAAAATTTAAACTAATATACACACTAAAAGGATATGTACAGCTGCCCCAGTAAGATGTTGACTGATTAGAGAGTCAAAATACTCTATAGGAAACAGGGTAATATGAAAAGAGAGAAGCAATGCGGCAGCTATGATTAGAAAATGTTATTACTTATATTAAAAAAAGGTAAAACCGTCATACCTTGTAAGATGATCCTGGAGTTGGAGCGCTTTCGGACGTTGTCCATCTAGTAGGTTTGTTGCAATCAAAGATGGACAACGTCCGAAAGCGCTCCAACTCCAGGATCATCTTACGAGGTATGACGGTTTTACCTATTTCTAATATAAATCATACTAACCTCAGTGGTATTAACAGTATGCATGTATTTAAATGTTATTACAATGAATATAAACGGTACACAATGATAATTTAAACTATCGATAGCAAAAAATTTAAACTAAAAAACCTAAATTATATTAATAATTTCAAAAATTTAGGGCATCCAGGAAACAGTTCATGTGTTCATAAGGTAGAATTAAAATTTATGAATTCATTAATTTTAAGGGCCTCCAAGTAGGCCTTAAACGAGTTCAAATTTTACTATTTCATGAAATTTTTGATTCAAATGGAAGTATAAATGTTCTTTGTTAGATAGAACCTATGTTTTTTTAAGACTAAATCTTAAGTGGGAGATAAATTGATAAATATTATTGTTTTTTATAATAATTTTGATTCTTTGAAATGTTCTTGTGTTCTTTTCTCGTGTGACTTATTTATCATGTCTATGTAAATATAGGGGAAATTGCTACAGGATAGTCTTTATACCCCACATAGGGTTGACACAGAACTTAGCATGTAAAAAGACAGTTTAATTTATCAGCAGTTCTGAAGCTGGTATGAAAATTGAATTCTCTTATTGTTCTAGCAAAACTTACAGAAAGCTTCTCTACAAATAGTAATAACATCCAATTTTTCATTACTGAATCAGGGTGTTTTGAGGAATGAAATCCTTAAATAAGAACTTTGATGCTACAATATGTAGCATTTTTTCTATAATTTTCATTGAATGCTCATTGTTTTTTTTTCATAAAATTTAATATCATTAATTTATATGGCTGTTTGCAGTCAGATAAAGGATATCAGAACGTACGAAAAGTGTATCATAGATTGGAACGCACTTAATTTATGTGATATAAGGTGGAACGAAGAAGCTTGAATAACAGAATCTGTAAAAATAGGTTTTTTAAAAATGTTAAACGTTAGACACAACTAGCCTAATTAGTATGTCTTTTATGTGAACTTTAGAAAATGGATATAAAAGTGAAACTCTTGGTTTCTTAGAAAGAAATACTAAAAGCTTGAGAATTAATACGGGACTGGTTTTACTAAGTGGTTTTTGTAACTTACTCGTACGATAAAAGTTACATTAAGGTAGATATCAAAACTCAGGAAACTATTTACGTTTTCACTTTACTATTGGTAAATTATAGTGATCCTGAAAAAAATTGATCTCGATATTTTGACGGAAGTAAATGTTTTGAGGCCACAAAAGTCTTTTTATAAGGTTTTTTGGATGATGTCTGTGTGTGTGTGTGTGTGAGTGGGTGGTTGAGTGTGAAAACAAAGTTTGTGGTCACGCGACGATCCAGATTCTTTGGTAGATCAAATTGATATTTGACACACAAATGGGTCTTATAGTGCAAATGTGCTGTATAGTTTGGAAGCAATTATGCATAATGGGAAAGTCCTTTTTTTATCAAGAATTTTATACAACATTTCTTTCTCCTAAGCTACTAATTATAGAGTCTTGAAATTTTGGCATTATCATTGAGGCAACAAAACTAATAAAAAAAAATTTTTTCCAATTTTTTCAAAACATTAGGAAATATTTTTTTTCCAAGAAAATGTAAAAATTTTGACTTATAATTCAATTAGAAATTTTTGAGGGCGATACAAGCCATATCGTTTGACTGACCTAAATAAAGTTATACCTAAAAATAGAACACTATCTGGGAGATGAGTTTAGATAATTTTTTTCACAATTACGTTAACCAAAAAGGCATTAGATTACATTTTCTGCTTCAGAAAATCTTTTTTTGACCCAACAATATTTCCTACATGATTCTGAAATATTTTAGACAAAATAAGAATATTTTCAAGTTTTGAATAGGAGACTTTGTTTTAAATGTTCAATGTAAAAGATGGTCAAATGAACTATATAAGAAAGATTGGCTCAGGGAACAGTAGCCACGATCCCCTGTAAGAGACTATTTCATAAAATAAAATCTACACCTTCTCTTTTTAAAAATGTTATTACTACTGTAGGTATGCTAACGATAGTATTTGCATCAGTGTTGTGATATTGAATAATAAGAGTATATATTGATAAGTGGATCAATCACTATCTCTACTACCTCCAGGAATGACAGACTAATATACATCTCTCATTTAGACATTTATATTACTCCTACATGTCACATTATATATTGTATACCCAAGAAGTTTGATTCAATGATTACATGCAGTAAAGTTGAGTGTAGGACACTCCAGGACTTTTTAAATTGTCATAATCCTGTTTTGTGTTGTATAGGAAGACATACATCATTTGGGTAATTGTACATATGGAATATGTATTTTTCAAAAAAAAAAAAAAAAAAAAAAAATAAAACTGAATCGATATATTAATTTGTATAAGGGAAGAAGTGAATAAGAAACTCTCTACGTCACTGAAATCAAGAAAAAAAAAGCTATCACAACTGACACATTGTTGCATAGGTCGGGGGGAAGTGTGAGAGGACAGCGATATATAGGGTGTCAGAGTGAGAAGAAAAAAAGAGAGAGCGCGATAGGAATATAGAGAGGGATAAGTATATGGCAGGGATGAAGAGGGAGTGAGAAGAAGAGAAGAGATGGGAATCAAAGATGGAGACATGCTTAGAGGTTTAACATTCAGAGGTTAAAAGAGGTTAGCTTAGATCAAACATTCGACTAGAAAATGAAAATTATGATTTTTTCAAATAATGCCATTGTATATAACTATCCAGTATTTATTTTATTAACTAGATAATTATCTTACATTTTTTCATATCCATTTCAATAATTTATTTATCATCTAACAGCAAAGGGATGAATACCTCCTAATTTTTTTTCTAAATAAATAAATTTTAAACGCTTTTTGCACATTGTTACAAATAATAATGTATAGAAGTAAATCCCTAATTAGTGAGTAGTTTAAAAGTAAGACACAAAACAAAATGAAGTTTATACAAAATGAGGAAATAAACCAGCCCATTGCAATTTTTTAGTAAAATTATATAAAACAACTGGGCAATGAAATTTAATTATGTATTGTTAATTTCATTTTAATCAATTTATTTAAGTATTGCAAAGAAATTATTTTAGATTACCTTTTTAAATTCTAACTTTTAAATTGTAAACATTCATGAACTAACAATTTGTTTGTTTGATATTGATGGATCACACAGAAGTAAAATAATTTCCATTCAACTTTCAATACAGATATTGTGTTCAGAATATTGCATAACGTTCAGGTAAAGTATATATAAAGAGAATGATGAAAAATAATATCATCCGATATGATCTATGAACAAATAACTATACCTTACTATGATGAGACGTAATTTTGCTCTGTTCTGGCTTGGGAAGCGCGAATGGAACTGACGTGTTGAGACAGGCATCTAACTATGGGGTCCAAAGTTCGTCTACATTCATTCCTCTGGTAAAACCACCCCCCACTATATCTTAACGATTGCGTCTTAATTTAATATGATAGCAAATAAATCGCTCCTAGTATTTCAAGCAGTAATGGTAATAAAATCTTGTGCTATTTTATTCAAAAGAAACTGCCAATTATGAGTTTTTCTCTCTTGCACTAATTTAAGTTCATTGCAAGTATGTACTTGGACTAAACTTCTAAGTTGATATAAATTGATAGCGCCATTGAATTAAAATAAATTTCATATTTTTACAACCATAACATATTAATAACAATAATTACAAGTTATTTTCAAATTATAAATTTTTTTTTTCACATTACTTCCCGAAATGATTTAATTTACATAATCTATTGATATTCGGTTACAATACAATATATTAACTTAACTATAAGTTCAACTTCATTAAAATATAGTACTCAAGATGAACTTGTTTTGAACATTTCTAAGTATTAATCTCCTGAATGCATTTGCCATGTTGTTTTTTTGTCTAGTGAATTACTAGTGGGGATGGGGGTGCATTTAAAAATTTCGTAAATACGCAAAAAATGTTGTGCATTTATAAATTTGCACATAAAGTTGTGAAATTTGTCAAAAAAATAGTCATGGTTATGATTAAGACTGCATAGGTTCTGAACAAAACCAAATTATGGTAGCGATACTCTGTTGTACAATGCATATGTACAAACATATGAAAACCGTTTTTTACTCATCACAATTATAAACAAAACATTTAGTGCATAATATCACATAAGCACTACAAAAAAAAATTTATATTTTTACTGCAGTACAATATGGTCCAATCTAGAATTTACATTGCTAAATAATTTTTTTTTATTTAAAGAACGTAATATTAAAAATGATGTCTAGTCAATCAAATTTATTGTTTTATTATTGGACGTTATTATTGGAGTATTATATCACAATAAGTAAAGTATGAGAACCATAAAAAAACTCATCTCAAGGTTTTAACAGATTTACATGTTTCAGGTCCCTAAATTCCTCTTCTGATGATTTTTCACTATGTCAGTATGTACGTACGTAGGTGGGTGGGTGTATATCCAAAAAATTGTTGACCTGATATAAGCCACAACGTTTGATGGACTTATGTAAACTATTGTTTTTAAATTTTATTTATTTATTTTAAATTATTAATAATAAAATTATTGAAAAATAAATATGTTTATATATTTCAACAAAATTTTGGCCTTATTAGTAGGATGTACTTAGTCATTTTGAAGCAATATTGAATTATCTGATAGTACCTATTTTGCCAAAATACGATTTTAGATAACTTTTTTTCTCCTAAACAACTATTCTACAGTGATGAAACTTTGGAATTATCATGAAAATGACAATAGGATTAACAGACAAAATTACCAGAATTTTTCAATTACCGAAAATATCAGTTTAGTTAAAACTGTAAAGTTATTCTTGTATGATTCATTCTAACAATTTTTCGGACAAATCATTAAACAATTAGTAAGAAAATTATTCAAAAAGTAGTTCTTGGGAAAAGATGAGCTGAATAAGTTTTTATCGACACTACAAGGAGAGTTTGTGCATTATCATAAATTTTATTATTTTGAAAAATATTTTTAGAAAAACGTAACTTCGTCTAAAAAATCATGAAAAATTTGTTATTTAAAAAAAAATTTGCAATAACATTGAATTACCCAAAGATGAATTAAGCTGTAAAATTTGAAAACTCTACTCTGAAAAATAGAATAGCAACTAAACTTATCAGATTTGATTACATTGACAGAACGTTTTTTAGCAAAATCTAGTCAATGTTAAGTCACTTTAAAAGTTTAATGGAAAATATTTGAAGATATTTCAAACAGCTAATATCATATGTACGGACAATAAAATTTATTCAATTATAAAAAGAAATACTGCAGATAACCTACTATGGATATGATAAGAAAACTGAAATATTTTTCGTTTTTTTAACAATTATAAAATTAGAGTGGCTTACACTAAACTTTACACTAAGCAAGCGTAATATCAAAGTTGTTGACAGTCAATTGGCTTTTTGTTTTATTTTAGTTAAACTTTTGTTCTTAAGTTTTAAAATACACTATAGTAAGAATTCTCAAAATAATAGAATAAATTTAATGATTTGATTAGTTTTGTTTTAGCAATAAACATTTTTATAGTTATAAGAACTTTCAAATCGTTTAGTTAAAAAAAAATCAGACGAGTTCTTATTATTCAGATCCAACTGATGGTCTGAGACTCATCAAAGTGGGCAGTTATAGCATTACCTGACCTACCATGCTTTTTTATTTGAATCATCCAAAAACTTTTTTTTCGATTCAATCAACATGAAGTTTTTCATTATGTATCGACTTGCTACCAATACCCTAATGCTTAAATATTGGAGGAGTAATATTACACTAATAATGACAACTGTTACGGTATATCTCGAATAGAATAATAAGTTTTTAGTAAACAAGAATCCTCAAAAGTGACAACAGACGATATCAATAGACCGAATCAGCAAAATCACTTCCGAAAATTTTTGCTGACGAAACGAACAGTTTTAGCTATTAAATGAGTCACCTACATACATGGATATATTCATCCAGGAGCTATATAGTGGATTAGAATAACCGAATTTAAGGACAGATAATATAAATATTGCACAGTTAAAACTTGATTACTAAAGGTTTATGCAGTAGGATGACTTACTGGGCAGTCTAAGTAACCAATGATACTTTAATAAGTAGATGAAATCAATTATTTCAAATTTTATAATCTGTGCCCCAGTGTTTAATATTAATCTACACTATAGTCTCATTAAGATAAAAGAAACTCAGTTATTGTTAATGAGTTTATTACATTTACTTATGGTAAAGTTAAGTGTAGGCCACTCCAAATTTTTAATCTTTACATCTGGTTTTATAATAACAGTAGTTTTATTTTTATCCACCTTAGTTATGATTAGTTTATTGTCCAAAATTTTGGTGTTGATTCTTTGTGCAATTTAAGTTCATTGATGATAGAAACACTACTGTCAGGAGTAGCTAAGTGGGACGAGAGTTTAAGAGATAGTTCATTGGGAATTGAGTTCAATAAATAGGTATCTCAACTTTGTGCTAACTCTACCATATGTGAATCATTAAAGTTTCTAGATAGGCTAAATTTAGATGCCCTCTGGATCCCTGGATTCTCTAAATGTTTGAAATTACTAATATAATAGAGGCTGTTTAGTTTAAAGGTTTGTTTTTAATTAGTTTGGATTACGATGGTATAACGTTTATGTTCATTGTAATACCGTACTGAAATCATATCTGCCCCCATTCTTGTCCCTGCTCATGTTATCATCCCGTTTCCTGTAGTATTCCTTGACTACCTAATCAATCAACATCTCCTTACTGGGGCAAGTGTATAGCTCCTTTTAGTCTATATAGTTTATTTAGTTTACCAACACAGGAATTACTATTACCGCCACAGGAATTACCATTGGAACTGGAAATACTGCCTGGTACTCTCATTCACTTTCCAGCGTCCGCCTTGAACAAATGTACTTTCTTCTTCCCTTCTAGTCTTCTCTTAACGTCGAACTTCGTTTCGAAATATTGATCCTAGTAAGAGTTTTTGTTCTTTATGAATTCTTTTTTTAGTTACTCATTAATTATATTTATATTTTTAATTTAATTTGTAGTTTGATTTATATATATATATATATTTATTTATGCAATTGTATATATATATATTTATTTTGTACTTCTATTTATTTATATTAAACTGAAAACAATAAAAAAATTTACTTTAGTCAATATTTTGAATGGTTGTTCGTTATCAGGAAAAGATTCTCACTCAACACTCTCACTTACATTCAACATTTCACTTCCATTCTCATTAAATCTCCACCTCTTTTTTTCATGTCTCAATCATTTGATCAGTTTTTCTCTTTTTATGTTTGAATCATAAAAGCTATAAGTCATCTGTAAACTGAAAACATTGTCATACTAGCAATTTAGGTTTTATTTTTATAGATTCTTTCACAATTAAATACAAATGTTCATAAGTACATAGTTGATTACAGGTATAGTTTCCTATAAGGTAACATGGTCAATGAAATATAGAAGTATTTTTTTTATTTTAATATATCTGAAAATAGTATGAAGAATGTATGTATCGTATTTTATTCGAGTTAACCTTGAAGGGATCATAAAATGAATAGTACGTATTTCTATACATCTGTCATTAGTCATGTATTTCTAATATATGCAAATTACTCACTTGTTGTTTTTTGTATTTTTTTTTAAATTCGCTTCATTTAACATAATTACATGCTATTTTCTTTAGAATGGTGCAACGTTTAGCTATCCCGAGCACTAATTGCTACACAAACCTACTTGGAATCTTGAGGAATGCCTATTGATTTTTATAACATGTGACCTTACCATTAGACCTATATCAAGTTTTGTATTTTTAAAATCCTGGGTTACTTTTAATTATTTTTGCAATTAACACTGATTACATTGCGTAAACAAATTCCACATGAATCCGACTTTGTTATCAAATAAAAATGAATATCATACACATTTATTGTAACAAAAATTATTCATGATTTTATTATTTAGTGCGTGAACTGAAAAAAAAAAAGAATAACAAATAACAATTACAATTAGTTAACAGTTTCTCATTACAGAACTTGAATGGTGGGTAGACGAAGGATACATTATCAGAACATAAATTATTATAAAATTGTGTGGTAAGAATACCCGTTCAACTAACTATTCAATGTTAAATGTAAACAAAATAAAAAAATCTTAATTTCAGGCTAATGCAGTTTCTTAAGATGTCCAGAGGCAAACATGTTACATTAATGATTTATTATTTTATTAAACTCTGATTAATTTATATTTTGCACCCTTGAAGAGAACTTAATATCAGATTAGATTTTCTTGTGTTTATGAACCATATTATCTTTAAGTAATATTGAAGTATAAAGGATGGACTCTTTCGTTTTATATTACAAACTAACTACCAATTTTAAGCAAATTCTTTGGTGATTCGACAAAACTTTCATATCTTTTCCATATTTCTGACATTTTTCAGACAAAATAGGAATATTTTGAAGTCTTCTTTCTCTTCTTTTGAAGAGAAAACTTTGGCTTAAATCTTCAATGTAGAAGCAGGTCAGGTAAACGACATCAAATTTAATAGATCCACTGGCCATATAATGTTACAGATGGCCATGTATGAGATCCACCGGGTATAAGAATAAAAGTCATGTTCTCCTGTAAGATAATATTCCATACACAAAATAAAAGCTTTACAAAAGTGTTATTACTGCTATAATATACCAATTAATATCAATTTTTTTTATATCAGTTGTGTGGTATGCAAAAATAAGCATGAGTATTGATAAATGGATGAATAACTATCTGTACTACATTCTTCGTCCAGGAATGAATGAATAACAAACATGAAGTTTGACATTCTGTTTACGTATAGTAAAGTAGAGTGTAGGTCACTCCAATTTGTTTCTGATGTGTATATGATACAGCTACTACATTGGTCTGAGTAATTCTCTCTTACGTGGCAACATTTAGACCAGGAACTAATTCTATAACCTTATCTACTTCTTACTAAGTTTGTTTTATATTCACTGAATCAATTTAATGTCACTTCTCCAATTTCAATTTATACAACGGTATACGTTTCATTCCGTGGTAACTGCACAACAATAGGTCTCCATTTCAGCGACCTGGAAGAGCGATGGTCAAAGTAGTTATGACTCCGGAACTCCGAAAATCAGGCCACTGTCTCGCAGACTACCGGTCCATAAGTCTCTGCCTTGGCAAAGTCTATGAGAGACTAATATTGCATGAAGTAATAACAACAATAAGATGTTATAAGATATTAAAAGATGCTATAAGTGGGAATCAATTGACCAAATCTTTCAATCAAATCTATTACTAGTTTCATCAATTTCTACTCAATAAAAACTTAATACTTTTGTCAAACAGTTACCAGATTTTTCTAAATTGAACTCTGAATATAGAGTACAAAGCTCATATTTTAACTTGTAACTTGTAGAAGGATTTTGTGTCCATAAGTCTAAAAAAAGGTTTAAATATTACAGTGTATATCAGTCTTTGGTTCTGTAGAGTCAAATTTTATCTTTTTTCTAAAAGTCTGGATAGTGTCTTATATTAAAAAAAAAAAAAAATCCAAACAGTCCAATCCAAAGTCCTTCACAAAATTATAAAAGCTCTCTTTTATGTTTCAAGGTTAAAATTGATAATGATCTTAAGATCCCTTTTATCCACAAAGAAATCCTGTCATAATACTGCAAATTCCATGAATATGTACCCATTAATCTAAATCATTTTATTTAGGAATTATCATCCTACCAGATTAGTATCATCCCTATTAAATGGCTAAACGGTTGTTGGCCCCGAGATCTACTCAGAAATACTAACTGTCAAGACTATTTGCAAGTAATCAGAACAATCTGTATGGAGCACTATGAATGGGTAATTTCTCTACTCATTTATTTCATTTTTTTTTATGTAGCATTTATCACTTTATTTGTTACCCTTAGAAGGGCAGTTGTAATATTACAATAAATAAAAAAAAACCTTGTAGAAAAGCTGGTAAGCCAAAATGTATTATAATTTGTTGAACACCAAGGACAAGAATCTTATTTACCTGAAATACTGGGCATTCTGGGAAACCATTAAATCAACATTTTTTTTCTTCTTAACCATTTCTATTATTTTTTTTATAAAAGTTTGTCCTCACCAGCTTTTGATAAGTCCTTGTTCATGTTCCTCACCTTGTGTGTTATAATTTATCATTTTATGCATCTCAATAACATTGAGACCTCTTTAACATTGCATGACGTCTCTTTAGATAAGCATAATGAACGATAATTTATGCCCTTTCTTTTGTTGTTTGATAACAATTCATTGAATTGTTCATTCATTTATTTGTAAGAGCCATAGTCAGAACTTTTTATTTCCTGATCTATTATCAATATTTTCTATTCTCACTATGAATTGCTCACAACCCTATCACGATAGACATTATATTAAAAAAAGAGAAATATTTTTTTACAATTTACAAAAAAAACACGTAATTACGCTTACACCAATTAAAAAAAGGCAATAAATAGACTTACTACTATTTTTTTTACTACTTGTGATAGAAAATACCTCTAACACAAATCTTTAATAGTTTGAGAGATAGTTTTTTTACAATAATATTTAATATAATTTTTTAATTACATTTTGCATATCTGTCTACTTAGGTGCTAACTAATCCAACAGTTTTCTGAGTCACTTAGAAAAATTATGAATTAGCTGTTATGGTTTACATTTTTTTTTTCATACTTTTCAGTCATCAGTATTCCACATGAATCTTGGACATGGATATCAACATGTTAAAAATGTTCACATAAGAATAATTATATTATTAAAATTATGTCATGTAAAAAAGATGGTAAGTGCACATACATTTTTGATAATTTTGGTTTAGGAAATAAAAGTTGATGACATTATTAAAAAAAAAATGAATATTCAATATGATTATCAAAAATAACTTCTCATTCATCTTACATTAATGATGTTAAGTTCATTGTCAAAAAGTATGTTTTTGAATTGCTTAATAAAATATCAATATCTTTTGAACAAATGTAGCAGAACCGTGGAAATTTCTGTTTTTACTTTTCATATTTAATTATATTAGGAAAGTTTTTTAAGAAACTCTCTATTAAAAATTTGAAGTACTCCAGGAAAAGGTTAAACTTTTTCTAAACAGGTCATTAGTCTCAGTAAACTCAAGATTATTTTCTTCTGTATTGGGTAACTTTCGACTAACTTTAATAATAGTTATATATATTCAAAAATTTGTAATTTTAACCAAATATGTTTGATGTAGATTTTTGAGAAATATGTACCTATAATTAATTTCAGTTTATAAAATATATTTAATCAGTGAACTTTGTTTTTCCAGTGTCTCTTCTCATGAGGTTAATTAGGCAACAAGTTTATTAGTTAAGAAATGCTGAACTTTTTCTTTATTTTATGAAAAAAATACGGATCAAAGAAAGGATATGATTTACATTTGGATATTTTTTAAATGCTAAAAGAGAGGACAGTTCTTGAATTAATTAGACCTGTTTAATCAAGGCGATTGACTGACCAGGGTTTGCCTGTGTAGAGTTTAAATTTTTCGATCCCTTCCATTCTTGATAGATTCTATGGTATTCGTACATGAATATTTACATTTCCATTGATGCTGGTTTTGTTTTTTTTTTTTGTATTGGTGTGCTTTCAGCAAGTTGTAGAGTAGAAGTATGTTTGAGACTAAAAAATCCAGCCCTATCACTCCCAGGTCTGTGGGTATTGAACCGACCCAATATATACCCAGGTCAGTTATACATTTATTTTACAAAAAATATGCCTTAATTTAATGTTCACATATAGTTTTAGTATATATAGTTTATAAGTATATATTAATTAAAAACATTTAAGGAAAGAGAAACCCGGACTCGACCCGACCAAAACGTAATAGTTGATATTTTGGACCCTACCCGGGAGATCTTAGGAGCTTAGGATCATACCTCTATTGTAAACTGCCAAGGGTCTAAAGGTCTCTATCATTCAATGCTTCTAATGTTATACGTCTTGTTCTATACTGATCTTGGGTCAGTTATTTATTACTGGCTTGTTGTACTACTTAAAGCATACTGTACAGGAGTACTTGCATCAAGTCGTAGTCTGTGGTGAGCCTAAATGTTTTCTCTATATACTTTTGATATTGGCTGTTGTAATTGCTGGTCCTCATTACCTGTATTCACAAGTATTATCACAAGTCTTCATGTTTGTTCTGAGAAAAAGGGGTCATAGAGATTACTTTCAAACATAAAAAATACGTTTCCAAAAGTTTGAAAATTTTTTGTTTGCTACTAAAGTTAAGATAAAATGAGTAAGTGTATTGTGGTTAGAACTATACCTGGTTTTGGTACTTTACAAATTAACTTCCCTACTTGGTTGCTTCTAATTATGAAATATTTTTTAGATGTTTACAAAATAGAGTGATCAACCTGTCTTTATTGCTGACATTAAATTCTACAGAACTGCAACCTTGAAAGATATCACAATTGAAGAATATATGGAACAGGAAAAGAAAATATGTCAAAGTGAGGCAGGGAAGCATTAAAACATTGATATAGCTTTCATATACGTGTTTATGTATGTTCTTCAATTATAAATTTAACTGAGTAAAGGACGTAAGAAACACAATGGTTTATCCTAATTAGTATTTTTACAAATAGTTTCAATAATTTTAACTTGACGCTTGCCAGTATGTAGCCTACTGAAGAACCTACTAAAGAGCTCAATAAAGAAGCTCTGTAGGCTACTAAAGAGCTCAATGTAAACGATTTTGATATGGTCTATTAATGATAAGTGTTATACAAAATATATGCTGAAATGTGTACTGATGGGCAAGATATGAGATAACTATTCAATATTTCTATTCCAAGTACACTTGAGCTAGGCAAAATTTAGGCTTGCAATGTAAAATCAACCTATTAATGTAGCTGGCCTAAATATCTGCAAACGTATATAACACAAGAGAAGTGTTTCAAAATGTGCAAAAAAAAGTAAAAATATTTAATGATTTACTAAATATTTCCCTCACATTCAAGATATTTCTAATATTATACTTCCTTTTGCTTTTGTATTTTAAAAAAAATTAGGCAATAATTATGATGATTTGTTTTCGCATTGATCAGTAATATTGTATTCCCCGCACATTTCATTTAATGCTTGTTCATCTTCTTAGCTTATGCCAAAAAAAATTGTCAATATTTGATTAAATACATAGGAATGTCTTTAATAAAGACTTGGGAATATTTGTGTTAGCAAATAGTAAAGATTGTTTTTAATAATTGCACAGACAGTAAATATAGAGTACCTCCAACACAATTATAACCAAGCCTACGTGTCATATATAATAACAGAATTACTGCAGAATAGAATCTATAGGTTATTCAATTGTACAAAAAAATGAATTGAGAAACAAATAATAATATGACTTCCATTATTATTTTTGAAACTGCAAAAATATATTACGATGAAAAAAAATATTACAAATAATTCAAAATTAGATAAAATAATTAAATTTAGAAATAATTACATGCATGAAAAATATTTTTTTAGTTAATTGCAATGTTTCATCTAGATTCATTCTAGAGTATTTGAAATTTTTTAAAACGTATCTACTACTCATATTCATCAAGCGATAAACATTCATAGATCATACCTCTATGAAGGTAATAAAAAATCCTTCTATATATTTATAAAAATAAAATCAAGTTTTATTATGATTCATCAAACTTATAAATTCTATTTCGATAATCAGTAAGAATTCATAATAATTTCATGGTAATAAAATATGAAAAGAAACACATATTGAAAATGTAAGCATTCAGAACACTGTGGCATCAGTTTGGTTGAGCCCTTAATATGCTCAGGTATTCTCGTTAAAGTTTGGCTTTTCTCTCCTAAACTGAAATCAAAGGAATTCGGAGAGGAATTTCTTATGCCAATGGCTATGAAGGTCTTATCTTACATCTACCTCTCTCTGCTTTGTTATACATATTAGTATTAAAACTTAGTATATTGTAATTTCAAGGAATTGACTTATCTGAAATTTTAATTTTAATTAGTGAAAAAAAAATACTGTTTATTTTATATATTTTTTGGCATCGTCACATTGAACTCTATAAGGTTTATAAATTTTTGTTCCTTATAATAATAATGTGCCACTCAAATAATTTTACTGTCTACAGATTTAATTTGCTATTTATGAAAAAAGGCGATTTTTAAAAATTATGTATTTACCATATTTAGTGATATTTTTTGTCTCGTTTCATTCACTGCCAAAGGTGGTAACGGATAGACATGAAGTCATTTTGTTAGGGTCAACAATTTAATATCGATGATTCTTGGAAACAAATAAGATAAGTATCACATGTGTGTGTGTGTGTGTGTGTGTGTGTGTGTGTGTGTGCATGTGAGTGTTCATGGGACATATACTGTCAAAGGAAATTGGTAATTTACTTTGATTGTATCTGGCATATAGGCATTGCTAAGAAACTAGGAGACGCTGGGCTACCTGTCTGGTTCCAAAGGATGGTTCACTTCTATCTCACTGAAACGTCCTTTAGAGTTAAGGCCCGAAACACTCTATCCTCTGAGTACATGACTGAAATGAGTGTACCACAAGGTTCTTGTCTTGGTTCCATCCTTTTCAACTTTTACTTACAGAACTTCTATCAGTGAAATAAACACAACAGAAACATACAGACACTGGAAGGTATTTATGCCCATAACATTTTGGTCTCGTGCAGGTCCTTCTTCATAGAAACCTCTCCAAGACAATTCCAACAATACGTTAACAGGATAGTGGAATGGACTAAGGTATGTGAGATGGACATTAATCCATCAAAATGCACTTTCAATGTCAACCTGTGCAAGAGGCTTGGATACACACCTACGCCGCGCATACACGAACAGAATATACCTATAAAAACAACTTTTAAGAACCTTGTAGTTAACTTTGATACAGAAATATCACTGAAGCGACATATCTCTTGCACTCTTGGCAAGATTTATGGTGCTAGGAGTAGCATTTATCACCTGCTAGAACCCACTTCTGGTCTCTCATTTTGGACCAGAGTAAATTTACTCTCCATATTTCTTGGACGCACCCGATTGCGCCCCAAACGAGTTTCCCCACCGAGAGGTGCTGGAGTTCCGCTGCTGGATTTTGGGAAGGAAGGAAAGAAGATCGAAGCAATGCTGATCCTCTAACCCACTGGTAACCGAAATAAAGGTACTCCTCACTCAGGAAGAAAAGTTCCTCCTGATCAGGAGAACAAAAGCTTTGACTGTGGTAGAGGAAACACAAGCGGACATGACAGAGAGTCTGCAGATATCAGACATCTGAGAGTTTCTCAAAGCATTAGGACTAGGAAACCAGTACTGATATGGTCGTGCCTGTACTGAATCGTCTAATGTGACTCTGACGTGTAAGGCAGTCGGGTAGCCACAGCCGTACGTCATGTAGAGAGGAGAAGATGGAAAGGATATCAATTACGGAAAACAGAAGAACTGCTCCAAGATCCAGACATAGAGTACTAACCAGTATACTTGGTTGAAAGACTTTTCCCTCCTTTTTGGTAATTATAATCAATAAGTATATCTATCTATCTATTCCTAAACTAGTATTAATTACACAATTATTATTTTTAATAATAGTTTTATTACTATTATAATCATTATTATTATTATTGCAATTATTATTATACTGAGAACCCAGTACTATGTGTGTAAATGCATTTCACCTCCATCCCCCCCCCCTCCCACCAAAGTATTGTTATAATTATCAGTATAAATATCATTACAAATAATAATAGAGTTAACTATTCTTTAATATTTAGAAGCACTTTGTAAGCATAAGACTTAGGTCTAAGTTACTAGATTGTAAGCCACTGTACTGTAGGAAGAAAAGCTCCGTGGGGGACACTGAGTGTACCCCTTATGGCTACCCCCGAAATATGTACATTGGGTGCAATCCCTTAATAACGAATTTTCCATTCATCCATTCGGTTATTTACTATTTAGTAAAGATCTATCGATGAAGAATCTGAGTAGAGGCTCTTCATCGGTGCGAATGCTTATAAAACTATTCTGTAAAAGAGATAAACTAATTTGTAAAGGTTTTTAGTTTATAAACATATTAAAAAAAATATATTAAATATCATATTTGATTCAGATTGATTAAACTGATAAACAAACATCAAATTGTTCTATTTTTGTAAATACTAAACCAAGAATATAAAAAACCAGACGCTTCTCTTTACACAACGGTCTGAGTGAGTATCGAAGCAAGCTTAGTTCAGATGCTCCAAATCTCTTGCGAATGTCCGATTAATTCATTCATTTTAGCAAATATCTATAGTGTTTCAAGTGATTATTATTATTTTTGTAATTATTATTCCAATTAATATTATCTTGCCAATATAACAGATAAAACTTTATTCATTTTTCAAACAATATATTACAATTTCATTTTTATAAAATTTATATGTAGTAACTTACTTATACTCAAAAAAAAATTATTAAATATAATTTCTGTCAAGTGATTCAAACTGTTAGTGGTTTGTTATTATTAAAACATTTATAATAGAAATAAATCATTGGTACGGGTATAGCAAACGATATTATTGAATGTATGTGGTTTTGTTTCTAAAATATAATTAGCAGGATCCAAACAACGGTATATTTTACTTGAAATAGCAGAATGTCTCTTCGGAATATTAATGCACTCATTCAATACACAGCTCTAACATTGTTAGCTGGATTAATTTTGTGAAACAGGAGATTCTTGATTTAAATTATACTTCTCTTATATTAGTTATAATGCAAATATTATAATAACGATTACACCAGGCCTACATTTACTACTAGATACACTAAGCAAGTATGTTATTCAGCCGAGTTTAATAAGTATCAAAGAACAAAATTACTGAAAAGATGAAATAAAAATTAACTGTATATTTACCACACAATTTACTTATAATTCCTGACAAATAATTTGTTTTAAGATAATATTAATAACACGTATATATTAATCCTTAAACCATCCGTTCATTTTTTATTAAAACGTATTGTATTTGATAAACGTAAAAACACTTTAAACTTTTATTGTCATTAATAAGTATTATTTTGCTATAAATGATTTTTCTGAGGGATTATTATGTTAGGTTAGGTTGCAGTGGTAGTCCCACAAGGGAGCACACGTAGGCCCAGCATTGAACCTTTGTGATACCACGCAATGAAGATTGATTCTACAGTGGGAGTCCTAAATTTTGCATAACTCAAGTGTATTTTGAGTAGGGATCTTAAACGACTACCTGACATCGTACAGGCTCGGGACGGACGGATTAACGTCCTCTCCGAGAGACGACGTGCTCAGATTTATTCATCTCCCGTATAAATAAATCGAGGGTCAGGTGGGGATCGAACCCCAGTCCTATCAGTTCAGAGGCGAGTACATTAACCACTGAGCTAACCTGGACCCCTGAGAGATTATTAGTAAGCTCTATTTGCGTAAGCCCAGTAGTAGAGAGGAATATGGTAGTAAAAGTACTTTTAGGTTTATTCTCATACTACTTCAAGCCAACTTTTAAACCCTTTTGAAACTTCTTTCAAATCTTTCAAATTTCAGTTAAATCATAACTGACAACAGGTTGAGTATATTTCTCAACTTCTTAATGCAGTATTAACTAATGACTACAGTGAATGAATGTTCTATTTATATCTACATTTACTGTAGATATTTTTTATCCTTTCTAAGAATTTACTTCTGCTATTGAACAAAAATTCTAGCTTTAAAGAAAAGCGGTAGACTTGAGTGTTTAGTGATGAAAATTTTGCTTTAAAAGAATATTTAAAAATTAGCACTTTCTTTTTGCACTATTTTCTATAATGATTTTTTGTGTCAAAGTATTTCTAAGATAAAACTACTTTATCAATTTAGGTTCAAAAATTAAGGATCATAGAATGATGTTGAATTTGTAGAAAGCTAAAGGTATAGGTCTGGGGTCACAGTGGTGCTGAGAGTAACGAGGAAGTAATAGAATGGCTAAACTGGAACTGTCAACAATTATTCAACCAGAACTAACGTTGCCAACATGTCATTGGATTATTAAAAAAAATATCTTAATATGACTGCAAGGAAAACTTAGGCAGAAAGAGCTTATATCAGAAGAAACAATTTAATCAAAATGATTCTTTCTTGGCCCAATAATAAAGTGAAAATATTCATACTGTGCCTCTTTAGGGTTGTATTGAGAAGTTTTGCAGAGCTGGTCATCAGTCATCACTACAGACTAGTCTGTTCAATGAGGATCAATTTAAGAGTAATAGACTCTGAAAGTAATACAGAGCAACATAATTGCGGAGAAGGTAATGAAACTTCTATTGTTTGACAAACTAAAAAAAAGTATGATTAAGTCTAAAATTTCTAATTGTAATAAAACATTCTTATAAGTATTAATGAGTATAACAATATAAATAATAATATTAAAAATAAAATAATCATAATTAAAATCGTTAAATACTATATTAGAGAACATTTTTGTTATACAATAATTTATTGTATTAATTATATTTATTACATTTATTGTTTTGTAAAACAATAACATATATGCTTTACATAATTTATTCAATATAGTCCTTAATCTGACAAAATACTACTCAAACGTCAGTTTTCATAAAGAAAGTGGTCACATTTACAGCTCTTGTGAGGATTGGACGATGGGTCCTTGGGATGGCAAGCCCTCCCAGCTCTTGCCAACAGCTAGTATAGCAGGCTGTTGTTTATTCCATTAGTCAAATTAGTCAATTTTGTGACTTGGATGTTATTTACAATAAGTGATCTTTTAATTATTACATAGAAACAGCAAAATATTCTGCTAATCCAAGGATGAGATTTAAAGATTAAATGGATTCCAAATAATATAGGGCATCAATGGCAATGAAATAGCCGACATCCTGATAAAACAAGGGTCCTGTCTTGCTGTAGGAACTGAAATCTGCAAATGGACACATCACCTCAACAATCAACTAATGGAACAAACAACAGCCTGGTATACTAGCTGCTGGCAAGAGCTGGGGGGCTTACCATCCCAAGGACCCATCGACCAATCTTGACAAGAGCTCTAAATGTTGCCACTTTCTATATGAAAACCGTTCGAGACGACCACAGAAAACATCTGCACCGCAATGATGTTCAATCAACCGCGCAGTGCCTTCTCTGCCTTCACGAGTCAAAGTATGCCCAACACTTAAAGGCCTGCCCGGTATTGACCCTCTCTCAACATATCATCTCAACCCACTATATGAAGAAGGTATCTTTACTGGTCAGTTCGTCGGTAAATGGTCCTACAACTAAGTTTGTATTAACTGATAAGCAATCATTACATTGAATTACAATTATTCTAATTCAAGTAAATAAAAAAAAAAGAATATAGTTGTTTAACTCATTTTTCGAAAGCTGGATGAATGTCTGATGGACAAATGAATGAAGATAGGTCATAGGTCACTGGTTAATAATATTGTACCACTGTTGACCTGTGTGAGGGAGGTACTGGAGGTGTTAGCAAAGTTAGCAGGTAAGGTAACAGGATGGTTATAAAGGTGACCATTGCTTTATGTAGTTTTTGCGTAACTTTTTAGCATGATGATGGTCATATATACTTGGCTGAAATATACATATATTTTTTTTAGAAACTAAAGTCGTTTATTGACTTTCATCCACAACGTATTTAAATTTTTTTACATACCACTTCCCTTCTAATCATACACATATACGCATATCTAAGCAATATCCACAAAATATAATTTGATTCAGGGGATCTTGTAAATTCATCAATATCTCAAAATAGTTCTTCGGTCATAATCTGGTTAAAATTAATTTCTGTAGAATGAAGTAACTAATCCTAAAAAATAAAATACAAAAAAATAATCCTGATAGGTTTTTATCTACTTTTTTGAGTCATCTTTAGAGAATATCTGAGTTATTATGGGAATAAGTATTTTGAATCAATTGATTAGAATTGTAGAGAAAATGTTTAATAAAACCCTTACAACTAGATATTGTTATTTGGAAAACTTGGGAGCCTATAGACCTGAATACCTTGTGTGATGTGTGAGGTGAATACGGATCAGTGAACAGAAGTTTATATCATGTAATATTCACACCGTGGCCAGATACGTGTTCACCGGTCTCCTCAGCCCATAAGCATGAACAACCCAACACTTAAGATTATGCTTTGGCAAATGACCCTATCCCCAGGCGAAAAACAAAAGAACACAACTAACCAGACTATTCAAGTTATTGCTTTACAAACAACATGATATTAAAAAAATATATAGGCTGAGCTAACAAATCTGGAGTGGCCTACACTCCACTTCACAATAAGTAAAAAAAATATCGAACTGGTTAACAACATAATCATTTTTGTAGAGTAAAAATTTAATGAAATGGTCTCCACATATCAAAATTTAATGAAATGGTCTCCACATATCAAAATTTAATGGTATAAACAACGCGTTTCGAACACGTAGTGTTCATCTTCAGGCAATAACTAAAAAATACAATGACACCAGAGAGTTATCTATTGTATACAGTAAATATAGTACAAAATAAAAATAAAATAAAATAAGAAAGAGAATACGAACCTAAGGGTGAGTGTCAGTGGTATAGCTAACTGGGAATAGGATGGACGTGGGTGAGGGTATAGGGTATATCTGTTTCATATTAGAAGGCAGGTACATTTCTTTGTTATTTTTTTCCTAAAGGTTATGCTGAGCCTTTACATTTGCTCTAGGAATAAGTGTAGGAAACATATTGAAACTATAACACAGAGAACTATAACGAAATATAAACAACTACAGGAATACGGATAATATAGAAAATTTTTTTTTAAATAAATAAATTAAGAAAAGTTGTACACTTGAGAATTTGTTCATTGAGGCAAGTAGAAGAATTATCTCGCACTAATTTGTTAATTTCATACCCTTCTAAAATCGTTATTTCACTAATTTATTGTTTCTATGTAATATTTGTATATTTTGGTTTGGGAAAAGTTGGTGGTTATTTATTGGTGACTAAATGTTTGGCAAAATGGGACATGAATTGATTACTGTTGGGTGATTTGGTTTTCTGCTAAACTTCTCGTACATGTTCTTTTATTCTTTTGTCAAACGATCTTAGAGTCATGCCTTTATAATGAGAAGGGCAATTAGTGCACGACAATTTATATACACCATTATTTTATAATAATCATTTTTGTCTCCTCAGTAGCATTAAAAATCAATCACAAATGAAAAGTTTTACATTTTATTGAAAAAAATGCTTTTTGTTTTTTTTTAAAAACTTTAACATTTCTTTCATTTATTCCTTCTCTCATTAAATCATGAATGTGTAATTTATATCTTTGTCTTAAAGTCCTATCTGTTTATCAAATATAGTGGTGCTTAGAATAATTGCGTACTATTCTCTAAATCTCATTTTAATTGTCATTATTTAAACATTTCAAAGAGAAAGAATTTAATTAATTAAGCAAAAAAAATATTTGAAAAAAATCAAAGTGCTTAATGTATTTCTATTTATATTCGCCAGGTTCAGTATAACTATAAAGGAGTAATAATAAAAAATTATATAAAATAAAACTTTGTTTAAAGTAATACTCGTATGTTTACAAATTAATGAAATAAGAAACGCTTTAAAGCCATATATTGAATCTAAGGAACAATTTATTATATTATTGTACAAATAATTAAGCATTCCACGACTATAAAAACCAAAACTAAATCAATAATATTAAAATATATGTGAACTAAATATCATTTTTATTTATAATATACAAGTGTCTTACAATGTTTTCAACAATTTGCAATCTCTCGTTTATACGTATATTTTTTTTTTATTTTTCACAGAATGTTTTCAGTTATTAATTGTGTTTCAAATTTTGATATATTATTATTATACTAAGAATATATAGTATTTATTATATACTCGTTTATATTTATTTTATATCACTTTTCTTTTCTTTTACTGAAAATTTCATTTCAATAGCCATTTTTTTTTCTTTTAATTATGAAGTACAGTTATAGTTGTTAGCTCAAAACTAATGCGCTTTCCATTTTCAAATAAACTAAAAGTGAAAATCCAAACTGTATTTACTTTTAGTTTATAATTAAATTCTTTTAGTTAGTAACTTATGAAATCAACTCTTTCACAAAGTGTTCTCTTTTTGTCCTAATTACCCTGTACATGAATATCATTTTTTTTTAATAAAAGGAATTTTCCATGGTCCATGTTTCCCTTGAAATCATACTTTGTGTGGGAAAGAAATAGCAAGAATCTTACTTTTTTTGTGTCATTGTGGTTTATAAATGCATCGTGCACAATACTAATATCTTCAAATACACTGATACATAATTTGTGACTAATTTTCCACTTAACTTTATAATAAATTAATGAATATAAATATATCTACTTTTTACATTCATGTACACACTATATAAGGTAAAGAGTTCTGAGGTATTGATTTTGGGTCATAATTTTGATTATTTTAAAGAAATACACACATTGAGGTCCACTAAGTCTAATAAATATCTTTCACACACAATTGTGTGTGTGTGTGTGTGTGTGTGTGTGTGTGTGTGTGTGTGTGTGTGTGTGAGAGAGAGAGAGAGAGAGAGAGAGAGAGAGAGAGAGAGAAAGAGTGAGAGAGGGAAATATCTTAAAAACCAAAAGAATTATAACCACAGGATATTGTGTTCAAACTATTGATAACTCTGAAACAAAACAGCAAACTCATCAGAAATATGTCATTCTATAAGAAAGTGCTTTCTTACAAGATTTTTTGAAAACAGGATTTAGTTTTCTAAATTTATAATAGAAAATTATATTATTAACAAATTAACTATGGCGTCACTATCAGTAGAACAGTGTATTTTCATTTTAACAGATATTCTAGATAATATTTGTGATTTGGTCCAAATAATTTTGATTAAAAATGTTAATGTTATAGCCTGCAAGTCAACATTTAATATATATAACTAACAATAAGAGCAGAAATTCTCCTTCAAAATCAAATGGTTAAACTATTGTAACAAAAATGGATTAACTTCTAATGAGTTGATACCTATATTAAAGAAAAGTATACTAGAAAAAATTAATCTGGAGCGGTCTTGACTCAATCTTTCATATAATTAGAATTAACATAAAAGCAGTAACTGTTTTGTAATATACTATATTGCAAGTAGAGTGTGACTAGTGTTGTGACCTCACAAACTTTTGAATACCCACCCACATAAAAGACATCATCAACAAAACTTCACAAAAAAACATAACAGACCTTAAAACTTCTATCAAAATCTCCAGATCAATTTTTCATGATTACTATATTTTACTTATTGTAAAGTAAAAATTGTAAGTGATGCATATTTAATATTAAATTTTGTATTTTATACAATTAACTTTACGTAAATAGATTTAATATGATTATTATCAATTAATTAATATCTTCCTTCAATAATGAAGTTGACTTACACTTAAAGTGTCTGATAGAATCAACATAATCAAATATGTAGGCCTCAGTTTAGTACCAATCCAGAGGTGAGCATGCAACCACTAGGCTATCTTGGCTCCTATCCTTTTTAAATTCATGTGTTTTTGTTTAATCCATTTTATTTGCGGGGTTAGCTTAATGGTTCCTGACATTTTACTAACGTTTGTCATTGCTCTCTGAGAACAGGTCATATTTGTATGTCTAGTTTTAGTTCTACATACAAAATTCAGTACCATGAACAGTAATTGAACCTTCAAGTATTGATGCTGACCCCAAATACTCAAATAATCAAACAATACCAAAACCATCAGTAATGTATAAGGCAAATACAAACTAATATTTACTGGACTAATTAATTGTTCAAAGTTGATTTTAATTACTTCAAATAACATTAATGTTCAGTGCATATAATGTTAACTAATAAGCAAAGCTCAAAAAGAATATGTTATCAGTTTTTATTCTATTTATTAATCATTTAAATCATTCAAACACTAAAAGAAATATGAACATTAAATTTTATTTATACAACATTTTGTAAGTCTAGTTAAATAATTTAAACCATTAATTAAAGTATATTAGTGCAATTATGGCAATTATGAAAAATATGTAATAATTTTAAACAGTTGGTGGGTTACACTCATTAATATATGTCAAGAGAATAACGATATTGACAAGACAAACAGCATTGTAATGTGATTATTCGAGAGTTGTAACAGCGGGAATATTGCAACAGGTGGATTAGCAACCTGTGACACTTCATATAATTGCGGTTTTATTATCACCAAGCAGAATATTTATTAAACTGCTACAATTGTCTAACTTATTTTGTTCTAAATCACCTCGTTATTAACGATGTTAATAGGATATCTACAGAGCAATTAAATAATTACTCTATTAAATATTTTTTTTAAAAAATAATGCACTTAATTATGTAATGTTTAAATGTTGAATATAATCATATCTTATTTATTAACAAATTAACTATGGCGTCACTATCAGTAGAAGAGTGTATTTTCATTTTAACAGATATTCCAGATAATATTTGTGATCAGCTAATGCCTGTCATTCATTTTCAGTAATGATATACAGTAATATAATCCAAAGAATTAATTACAATAATCTATATTCCTCAGTTGAAACCTTTTATTACACAATACACTTACAAGATTAAAAATCAGCTATCAATCATCCAACGATTGACCAACAACTAAAGAATATATCAGCGTACTATTGTACACGTCCTAACTAGCAGTTCCAGACCAGAGGCCTTCAACTGTTTGATTACTGTGCTACTCTAACTTGGATTATCAGTAATTTATGTCGGATAATAAGTTCATCTGTACAGTAATGACGTCATATCTACAGTCATGTAGTCTTACTGTTCATAATTTTTGGTAGTGCAAACTGTTTTTCGTCAGGAGTTGGAATGATTGCTTTAGGGTGAAGATATTACGACAAGTTCCTCCAGAGAGTAAAACGGTCATTTTAGGTTCATCCGAGGAGGTAGAGATCTGGTTTATAAATGCGCGTTGTAAACCAGGTTTGAATTTAAAAAGATAGGGCTGTTCTCAATGGTTAGAGATTAGTTTACCTTAGACTATTATTATTATTATTGTGGCCTTCGCAAATATTTAGCAAACATTTAGGAATAAGAGATTCAGGTATTACCTTTTCACTTAAACAATTATTTAATAATTTTAATTTTAGTTTTAATTTATGGGCCTTTGTTGAGCTAGACAAACAATTTTTCACTGCAGGGACGAAGAAAGGAAAACCTTACATCTACCACTATAATAGAGTTAATTAAGTTATATGTGGTAGATTACCATTTTCAATTTGAAAATAACTATTATATACAAAAATTTGGTCATGCTATGGGTAACTGTTTATCCCCCCTCCTAAGTAATTTATACATGGAGTACTTCGAGAGTAAAATGTTAAGCTCAATATTGCCCAAAAATATTAAATGGTATAGATATGTTGACGATGTACTTTGCATTTGTCCTCATTCTTTAAATAAAGATGATTTCCTAATAAAATTGAATTCATTAATGCCGACAATCAACTTCACGATGGAACAAGAAGTAAGTGATAATTTGCCCTTCTTAGATGTCCTGATCCATAGGCTACCTAATGAGTTACGCTTTAGTGTATATAGAAAAACTACGAATGTACTTGCATATGTTCACTTATATTCTTCCAATCCAAAAATTCTTAAAATTTCTGTTTTTAGAAATATGTTTTTGAGGGCGTAAGAGTTTGCTCCCCTGAATTCCTTAATGAAGAGATTAATAACATTAGGTCAATTGCCCTTTCATTAAAATACCCCTCTTCTTATATCGATTTAGCTTTGAAGGGTGCTAAAAAAACTTTCTCTAATACTTCAACAGAGCCCCTTTTATTATCAAATTCTATAGTTTTGCCATACCTCGAATCATTGGACCCCCTTCCAAGATTAGTCAAACAACTTGATTTTAATATAGTGTTTTCTAATCGTAATAACGTGGGTAACATGTTAATAAAAAACTCTCCCAGCGAATTGGAGTCCGCTGGTATTTATAAATAATAAATAATTACCGTGCAAAAATTGCCATAAAATTTATATTGGTCAAACTCGTAAATCATTAAAAACACGTGCAAAACAACACCAATATAACGTAAGTAGACAGGAAAAAAGTAGTGCCTTATTCTTGCATATAAAAAATGAAAATCATCATATTGATTGGAGAGGAGCTAAATTTATTACCTATGAAAAATCAATGTTGTTAAGAAATATTATTGAAGTCTCTAATTAAATTTAATAGATCAAATATTATAAACATTAGTAACGGTCTCTTCAAACTTGATACTTTCGTTACGAGGGCAATAGCCTCTTCAAAGGGGGTTGACAGTTAGCGGATAGTTTTTTTTACTCCTTCTTACTGTACTCTTTTGTTTCCCCAAACATGCCTTTCTGGACATTAGTCCTTTCCTACGCTTTCACCCTTTTAAAATGCCACTTCTCCCTCCCACTCTTCTCAACCCTTCACTAGATTTTCTCTGCATCTAGTGTTTCAGTTGGGTTTTTGACTCTGACAAAGACCGCTTGTTACGGTTGAAAGATCTTAGTCTTGCTTTCCTATTTTCTTATTGTGGTTTGATCATTGATTGTTATTTCACGTGTTTATGTGAATACTTTATATATGTACATATATATATATATATATATAAATATATATATATATTTGTTTTCTTTAATATCTGCTTGAGGAAAACTCCTCTTATGTTTATAACAGCCCTGTTAAACATTGATGTATTGTAGCCAAAAATGTATGTGAACATTTCAATCTAATCCTTAGAATGCTAAAATACTGGTATGAAACATCATATACAATAAAGTCAGTTCTGTACTGTACCTTAATACTCTAAACTGTTTTATTGTATATTTATTAAGTATATTAAAACTTATTCTTTTTCAATTAGTTTCTATATGATTTGTAAAATATTGATATTTTCTTGTATTTTTCAAAATATATGTTATGACTATAATGGAATCCTATTATAATTAAACATCATTTCAAAAAACATAATTATAAGTAAATCTATTTATTATTATAGACCGTAGGTGTCTACAGATGACATGCACACTCAGAGGGTCCAGAATAAGCTGATAACTTATTTTGTATGCTTTTGTAACCTTTGCTTTACAACTCTTTTACATCATCTATGTCATAATTTCACTTTAAAGATTTTGTTGTTCATATAAATGACTTTTCGGATAAAAAAAAATCAGTCATTTGTAGTTTTTTAAATAACTGAGGTGTTGTCTTTTTTGAAACTTGAAACTATTTAGAGGCAAGCATTATTTCAATCCACTGAAGGATTGTAGTAGTGTAAAAAATATGTTATTACTCTGAACGTGTTATATTCTTGAACTGGCGCTTCTGCTGGCTGTACTTCTCGTAGTTTACAACCTAACGATTTGTAATTTCTAATTACTGAACACCTAAAACTGCTCTACTGAATTCACATACATGTGTTACGGGATAGTAGCACAATAAATTAGCACATTCATATTCTGCTAATAAATTATGACAAAATAGTTATTACACGCAATAATACATGTTATAAATCATGCTCCATTGAAAAAAAAAGGCTGCAATAAATTTTATATCGAATTTAATATAATCTGAATAAATAAATACGAAAAATAAATTAAAATTTTCTGAAATACAGTAGAATTTGTAAAAACTATGATTTTGCGAGCGCAGAGTTTTTAAATGATATTTCTGTACGTAGAAAATTTATTAATTAAGATGGTTATAATTAGACGTTTAAAAATGACGTTCAACAAATTTTTTTATACCGAAGACTGAAGAGGGTTATAAATTGTGGTTCAGAAATGAAGCTTCAGAACTTCAGACTATGGTAATTTTGAATTTATTTCTACTCAATAAAACAATATTTTTATAAGTTACTTGGGTCGTGAATACTACATCTACACAATAAAGTGCATCTCCTATAATCGACAGATTCACCGTAGTAGTTATTCACTACGAAAACACCTATATTATTCACAGTAGTAGTTATTCACGCCCTGATGATGAATATTGATCATTCAAAACATGATGACTTTAGGAGATGTACTTTATTGTGTGCAAAAAAACGAGAGTGTTATTTACCAAGGACATTGTAGAGGCAACGGCCAGTAACCCACTCACCAACCGTCAGCTATATATATAATGATGAAACCATAATAAGAAATGGGAAAACAAGACATATCTTTCAACCGTAACAAGCTTTCTTCGTCAGAATCAAAAACCCAAGTGAGACGGCTTGTTACGGTTGAAAGATCTTAGTCTTGTTTTTTCATTTCTTATTGTTGTTTGATCATTGATTGTTATTTCACGCGTTTATGTCAAATCTTTTATATATATATATATATATATATATATATATATATATATATATATATATATATATATATAATTAAAGTTACAGCTAGAGAACACAAGAAAAAGGACGAACACTCACGAATCTCGATAATTTCGGCGTCTTGCCGTCTTCAGGAGAGTAGAAAGAAAGAAAATAAAACGAGAAAGAATGAAGGAACGCAGACGTAAATGCGTCCACTGGCCGATGTAAACATATATATATATATATATACACTTTTTCGTTGGAAATACGATCCAAAACGGACAAATATAGTTCAATATAGACAAAGAAACAGAGAGAAATCAAAAGAACACACTTACAGTCTCTAATTTTTGGTTTGAACCGTCTTCAGGAGAAATAAGAGAGAGAAACAAAGCGTACTGGTTCAGAGACGGTTGGAGACCCAGTCACCAACGTCTCCAACCCAGAGACGGTCTCCAACCGTCTCTGAACCAGTGCGTTTGGTTTCTCTCTCTGATTTCTTCTGAAGACGGTTCAAACCAAAAATTAGAGACTGTAAGTGTGTTCTTTTGATTTCTCTATGTTTCTTTGTCTATATTGAACTACATATAGATGTATTTATATATATATATATTTATATACATTAACACATAGGAAAGAACAGATAAAGTCACTACAGAACTCACTTTGATATTTCAACATCCGCGTTGAGAAGAAAAAATATATATACCATATATATATTAAAGGAAATTATTTTATAAGGATCGGCTTAATTTTCTAGGTTCGAAAATCAAACTCTCGTTGCCTATGTTTAGGTTTTGTTTTAAAATATTTTGCATAGGCCTGTAAATAATGAATCATAAGAAATCATATATAAATATCCAACATTTAAATAATGTGAAAATGGATTTTAAAACTTATGACTAATACAAGTGGAAGTAATTCAGAAATAAATGAAATAATGCAACTTACTGAAGTAATATTACTTATATATATAATAATACGATTTCACATTAACACGTGAAATAACAATCAATGATTAAACCACAATATGAAATGAAAAAAAAAGACTCCATGTCATATTGTGGTTTGATCATTGATTGTTATTTCACGTGTTTATGTGAAATCTTTATATATATATATATATATATATATATATATATATATATTAGTATAAGTGGGCAGCAGATCTTCTTGTAAACAAATGGAATTAAAATGTGCAGACATCATTTTAATACTAAATGTCAATTAATTGATCAAACATTATTAAATAACACTTGGGAAAACTGTTAAACTAATACAATTTGCATTATTTAAATAGCTTTACTAATTATATGAAATTTTAGTTTTACTAAAACTAATGAATAGTTTTTATTATCGAATGTTAGTTAATCATGGTGGAAATGTTTACATTATGATAAACTTTATTTTCCATTATATTTCTATTGTTATAAATATTTTAAAAGAACAAGCTTTAGAGCAAAAATAAATATGAACAGCTTTCTGAAGTAGTTCTTTTCCTAAATTTAGCCAATTTCAGGACTAACCCTTAAAAAATTGTTGCCTCACATTACCTTCAGCCAGAGACACTTAAGGTAAACCACAATAACAACATACATTTTTTGTTTCCTTTAAAACATTAACTTCATGTTTTTTCATTCATATTGAGCATAAAATTGTTAGAATTTTAATTAGAAAAATTTAATATCTCAGATAAAAAAATTACATTATTGTGTTAAAAAAAATTTTCTCTTTAAAACAAATACTTTTCAAATTAATATGACTAATTAAGTTTTGCTATCTCTTTCTAAAGGCCTATGGATATAATCACGATTCAAAATGGTGTTTTCCCAAGTGCAAAATTCCGCCAGCATTAAATTTGGCCAATATTTCTTATCATAATATTTTATTTTTTATTCTATGTATAACTCTGTTTATTTGGCGATAACATGTAAGACTAATGAGCTGATGAAGAGGACAGGCCAGCTCAGTGGTTAATGTACTTGCCTCTGAACTAATAGGACCGGAGTTCGATCCCCACCTGGCCCCCGATTTATTCACGCTGGGGGTGAATTAATCTGAGCACGTTGTCCCTCGGAGAAGGACGTTAAACCGTCGGTTCCGAGCCTGTACGATGTCAGGTACTCGTTAATGATCCCTACTCTAAACACACATGAGTTAAACAAAATTTAGGTCTTTCACTGTAGAATGAATCTTCATTGTGCGGTATCACAAAGGGCCAATGATCGACTTACGTGTGTTTCCTTGTGGGGCTACCACTTATTATATTATCGTGATGCAGTAGCCATGAATTACTTTTCTAGAAAGCAGGGAGTTTTCTCCTTACTACTTCATGCAATCGATTCATAAATTAAAGATAATATTCTTTGTTGACCGTGTTACCTTCTGGTAGAAATTCATGGTACACAACGCCATCATAATCAAAGAAAACAATGAATAAAACTTTCACATTTGACCGACCTGGTCGAGCTTTTTTCGGTTTTGGTAATCCAGAATGACCCCACTGAGAATATTGAGCCTTAGTTTCGACATCATATCCATAGAACAATGTTTCATCACTGGTTATGATCCTTTTGATCAAGTCTGGATCGTCATTGACATCATTCAACAACTCCTGACAGATGTATGGGCGACGGCTTTTTTTGGTCGAAATCAAGCACTATCGGCAAGAACTTTGCTGACACGGGCCTCATGCACAAAACATCCAGAATGATAGCATGTCACGCACCAACAGATATGCTGACAACATAACAGCAACCTCTCTAATAGTTATACGACGATTTTTAGGAATCATTTTCTTTACTACTTCAAAGTTTTCATCTGCTGTCGACTTGCAAGGACGTCCAAGATGAATATAATCATTGACATCTTCTGACCTCCTTCAAATTTGTTATACCACTTGCTAGTATTTCTCTCACAACTTCTTTGTTGCATTTCACAAACAAAGAAAAATCGTCACTAATTCTAATTACTCTTAATCTTTGTGCCTGCTGTAAACAAAACGAAGATACGAGATGGCTGATTTTGTAAACATATGTTATGACTATATGTATCAACATATTAAAAAAAAATCTATACTCGAATGAATGTATCCCACATAATTTCAAAATTGGCATATATATTGAGCACACCTCGTATAATATACAATATATACTGTAATATACAATATAATATATCAATGATCAAACCACAATATGAAAATGGGAAAACAAGACTAAGATCTCTCAACCGTAACAAGCGGTCTTCGTCAGAGTCAAAAACCCAACTGAGTTTTTGACTCTGACGAAGACCGCTTGTTACGGTTGAAAGAGCTTTATCTTGTTTTTCCATTTTCATATTGTGGTTTGATCATTGATTGTTATTTCATGTGTTTATGTCAAATCTTTTTAACAATATAATATATATACAGTAAATTAAATATCAGTTAAAGGAATGATCGTCATATTATATACTAAAAATAACATGCTATAAGAGACAAATGTTGCTTCTTCTAATCGTGTAGCATTATTAAAAGTCCTTTAGGTTTTAAAATATACTGACAAAACATGCGAAAATACTAGAACCTTCCTTAAGAGACTCTGGTAAAAAATATACTATTTAGAGAATTGCGGTTTGTTTATGTATGAATGTAACGTGGTCGTTTAACCTGCCAAACTTGCCTGATTATCAATCTCACTTGTAATTTTCATTTTATCTTTAACAACAAAATTTTGTCTTATACATCTTGAAATATTCTGCACTTCCATAGTTTGGTCTTCGCACTTAGATTTCCGCCTCCCAATTCTTAAACACCTGTTTGACAGTACTACAGCTTTTACCTTAAGAGCTTCCTAAGTAGCCAATATTTGTCTCCGTGGATCATAGCCACTCAGACACTGAACCTGTAAGTTTAATTTCTTTTTTATTCCGTTATTTATTTATGTTTGAATTTTACACTCATGGCGGCCATTCTCTCTCTTGAAAACGAAGGATATCTAAATATTAACTTGAGTTTTTCCTATTACTGTCTATGTCTCTTAATTTGTGTTAGTACAGACATATAAATTCAGGTAGCTCACCCTAAAATTTAGGTGATTATTACTCAAAAATCTTTCGTACCAATGTCATTGGTATTGGTGTTGTCATTGGTAAATTACAACCGTCAGTTAAATAAGATATTGAAGTTTGTTTTAAAAAATAGTAAGAATTAATAATCAAATTTATCAGTACATCTCTTTCTTTACCTTGCATGTATGGTTTAATTAAATCACATGAATTAAAACACATAAGATTTTAGCTTGTTTCCAAGCTAAAATCTTATTCTACTCTAAATAAAATCTTGTTATTCAGAACAGAGCTTTGATGTTAAGCCACTTTCTACAAATGTTCCTATTTAATATTTTTTTTCTAAAAACAGAATCAAAGAAACGTACACAAACCTTATCTGCTTCTTTTGCAGTTCTAATAGATTTGATTCGTTTGCGTACATTGGATTATTGATTTTCATTTCATGGTTTCGCTGCCGATGGAAAATTCTTCCTTTTTGCTATAATTAATATTTATTTGAAATATTTTGAGATCAAATATATACCTAGAATACTATACGTACTTAAAAATGCTAAACGTCTTAGCTATGTTGACGATGTTTTATGCATTAGACTAGACGGTAAAACTGTTATTACCTGTAAAATATTGCCATGTTGGAGAGTAAATGAATCAAGAGAAAGAATAGAGCGAAGAATAAGAAAATATGTTGCAGTCAGTTGGAAATATATATACATATATATACTTTTTGATGAAAATATGATCCGAAACCCAGTATATTCAACGAGATGATCTCCAACCAAGCACTTGTTTTCCCTCTCTTACCTTTTCTGAATTTCTTTTTGTTTCTTCGTCTATATTAAATTTTACACACACACACACACACACACACACACACACACACACATATATACATATATATATATAAAAATTGAAAAAACAGTTCAAAAGGACTTATACAACTTCATATTACATAAAACACGACGAAAAAAAATGAGAAAATACACAGTTACTCAATTCAATATTTTGAACTGTTGTTCGTCATCAGGAGATGTTTAAAATAAAGGACAAAGGGAGAGCGATCTCCTCACGTCGAATGGTATTTTGTCACTTTCCTGTTTCGTGTTCTGTGTAGTCTAAAGGTATATATATATATATATATATATATATATAAATATATAATTAAAAGTAACGGTCCAGTGGACTTTTTTAAATAAAATAATTTCAAAACGAAGGAAACACACTGAAAGACACAGACATATCTCACATCGATATTTCGACATCGTCGTCATCAGGAGGTGTGAAGAGCTAAGAGTCCCGCAAGAAGGCGGGCGGTGACTTACATAAAATACGACGAAAAAAAATGAGAAAATATACAATTACTCAATTAAATATTTTGAATTGATATCGATGAGTCACCCCTCTGCCTTCTTGCGGGACTCTTCGCTCTTCACACCTCCTGATGACGACGAAGGTCGAAATATCGATGTGAGTTATGTCTGTGTCTTTCTGTGTGTTTCTTTCGTTTTGAATTTATATATATATATATATATATATATATATATATATATATATATATATATAATGGTATACAAAAAATGAGAGAAGTACTCAGAATTCGTCAGGTCTTGCAAATCTCAAAACTGAATCTTTTCATGATTAGTATATATTACTTCTGTTGATGTAAAAGCATCTTATATAAAATTATTTTGATGAAAATGTTAAAATAATTTTATTCTGAAAGGTTACTTAAAGGGGTGCTTTAAAAGGCTAAAGTAGTGTATAAATGCCTAACTTAAACCGTTTGACTTCATTCAGCTGAATGAGAACCCTACAGAGAAAAGTTGAAGTTATTTGAAGAAGAAAGATATATTCTGGTAACAAAGAAAGGGTGGAAGGGAAAGATAGGCTTTATGGAAATGAGTAACTGACTTGTAACGGAATCAAAACACTAACTGAGAGGAAACAGATAAAACCCTAACCCATCCAAATAAAGCTAAGGAAGATTTTCAAAAAAACAAAATTCTTAGAAATTCTAAGTACCCAGAGTATTGTCACTTAATATAGGGTGGAGTTGAACCTTTTTTAGTTATTAAAATAATACTCATTTATTTTGACATTCTATTTGTGAGGCAGTCGTACTTCACTTGAAATAATGGAATGAATATCTGTCGCCAAATACCACAAACAAATAATTAATAATACCACAAAAGCATTCAATAATTTAATTACTAAAATTAAAAAAGAAGAAAATAAATGTTTACCTATAATCTTTTCAATATTTCATAACTGAAAAAATTAATAATTATATTAAGGAGTTGTTATAATTTGACAATATTGAATTTAAAGCGCAGGAAAGATCGTTAGTTCAGTGGATTCTTTAAACAAAATGAATTTACCATTTACATTGAAAAGTAACCTTAAACTAGGAGCAGCTAAAAGTTTTCCTGCTTGCTTACTTGAAACATTCTTAAAAAATGATAACTTATTATTTGACAAAACAAAACTGTTTGGTTTTGACCTATTAATCTAATCAATATGAATTATATTGAATATTCACTAACAATATATTTGACTGATTTTTATATAATATTCTTATTTACTTAATATAGGAACATTAAAAGTTAATTTCTTAAACTGGATTTTCTTAAACGTAATAATTTCCTAAACGTAAGAATTTTCTGATAGTTTCTAAAAATTCAAATGTGACAAACGATTTTTATAAAATTTGCAAACTTAAATATGACATAATCGACCAAAAACTCATATCGACCAAAAATTCTGATCAAAATCTTGTGAGAAGTTCCCATCAAAATAGAAAAATCTGGAGTGGCCTACACTCAACTTTACTATTAGTAAAAAAGTATCCACCGGTTAACAACATAATGACTTTTGTCTTCTTAATAGCTCTCACATTCAATCATAAGTCAAAATTTCAATATCTGTTGAAAAAAAAACTTTTTTGTCGTTTTAAAAAAATTTAAATTTCTTCCCTTATGTTTTTCTGATTAGATCATGAATGTGTACTTTATACCACTGTCTTAAAGTCCTATCTGTTTATCCAATGTAGTGGTGTTCCAAATCACTGCATCTTATTCTCTAAATCTTGTTTTAATTCATTATTATCACTATTTAAAAATTCCTATGAGGAAAAATTTCATTACTTAAGTAAAGATATTAATTTACAAAATCAAACGGTTTAATGTATTTCTATTTATATTCGGCAATCAAATGTACAAATCTACACTTTGAAGCCCATTTTTATGGAAAATATTAACCTCATCTGTGAAAGATTATGGATTGTAATGTCTACACAAACGCACGCACACACACAGACATCATCGGAAAAACGTCATAAATAACTTTGGGACCTCAAAACATGTAAATCGGTCAAAATATCGAGATGGAATGTTTTACTATACTTATAGTAAACTAACAAGTTTTGTTGTCGTTTACAAGACAATTTTGTGTGGAAACTTTTCCTACAATTAACAATAAACTTAATGTATTTACGATTGGAGTAATATTAACCACTAGGAATATATTTTTTGCCTCAATATACTACTTTTTCGGGTTAATTTAAAATAATCAAAGAGTTATTTGAACTTTAATGTAGTATATATATATTTTCAAGTTGATAAACTATAAATATAAACGTATAAATTATAATGTAATATAAATATAATATATAATATGAACAAATCTGAACAATATTGAAATGAATTATTTTAATTTAGACTTGGAATATTTTAAATTAAACTTGGATTATTTTAAATTAGGTTAAGTTGCAGTGGCAGTCTCACAAGAGAAGAGACATAGGCCTAACTTTGGCCCTTTGAGATACTACACAATGATTCTACATGGGAGTCCTAACTGAAGTGTGTTATTTAGAGTAGGGACCTATAACGTACATATACTTGACATAGTACAGGCTCGGGACCATCCAATTAACGCCCACTCCCAGGGACGATGTATCAGATTTTTTTTTCACATTCCACGTAAATAAATCGAGTGCCAGAGTGGGCGCTGAACCCCGGCTCTAACAGTCCTTAGGCGAACACGTTACCTCTGGACTAATCTGACCCCTTTATTTAAAATGAAACTAGGATTGATTTAAATTAATCTTATAAAGTTGTAGTTAGTGCGTAAAATATAATTTTAATACATCTAATTGAGCAATTGATATTCATCAGTCATGAGGTATTTGTTGTTATTTCTTTATTGATAGTCACTGACTAAAATCCATTCACACTAAGAGCATGGTATACAATACAAATAATACTATGAACAAATAAAATAGGAGAAACTACAATAGTATAATAAAAATAGTAATAATAGTACGCATATAGTAAAATAATTGAATCACTGTTAGAAGGATTTTTTAATAAAATATAGATTAGGCAAAATAAATTAATATTTTAAAACTAAATAAATTTAAATATAACAATACAGCACAAGAGAAAAAATATGAGAGTTACATTGTTTAAGATCCAAAATTACTAAGGGAAGTTTGCAAAATAGGTACAACTAATACACTAAATAACTGTTTTCAATGATACTAAAACATGCTTTTTGAATATTGTTATAAAAGAAACCATTTTGATCCAGTTGATAAGTTCCCTGAGCCTTAAAAACGGTTACAACGTGATTTTTTGCATGATATATACGGTAGTAATTATATTAAATATTATATTTTCCTGGTGAGATGTAATGGTGACCAAATATAACATTACTAATAATATATTACTATACACAAAAGTGAAAATTCTAAAAAAAATATCAATCCGACTAGTAATATAGAAAAGAAAATTAATATAATGTTAACTATGATCAATATCTTCCAAATTCTTGCATTGTCGTTCAATCAACGTAAAAACTAATTGAAAACAGATGTATTAAACTAAATTTTTCAATCAGAACACATTTGAATTCATTTGAAACTATTACAAATAAAAGTAACGCTATTAGAAATGAAAAGGACTTGGAAAAATGAGAGCTATGATTGGTTGAAATAATCATACGATATAAAAGACATGCGCATTATGTAACGTTGGCGAGAAATGAAGGGACTGACTATATTCTGGCTGGACAGTAATTATTTATATACTAAATGCAGACCTATGAACCTGAATTGAATTCCATTAAACGTTTTAAAAATCATTTCTAATCCATTTTATACTTTGATAAGAATAACTTGGCTTTACTTGCTTTATTGAATATATAAATTCCATATTATAAAATTTCCTTTTTTTTATTATAAGTGATCATAATAATGTCAAATATAAATAAATTACTACAGGTATTGAATTTCATATTATTATAACAACTAAAAGTAACTTTGTTTTACTGGCATTATTTAATTTGATAAACTCTGTATTATGAGGTTTCCTTTTAATTTTATATAAATAGTCACAATAGTGTAAAAATAAATACGTTAATAGAAATATTTAATTTGATATTATATTATCAAATAGCATAACAAATAACACCAACCTTCTCTTACAGCATATGTAGATCCTATACATCCTTAAGATCTACCTCTTGAATTTCATAATATTAAAAACAATTTCTTGAAGGGCGATTATGCTTCATTATTATCCAATTTACCAGAATTTAGTTGAGCCACTATAATTTCATACTCGAGTGTAAATTAATGCACTAATTATTTCTTTATTATTTCACTCATCATAGTCCATTGTGTAGCTAATTAAAACAAATAAGCCAAAGTGAAAATTTCTTGATACGAAATAATCTCCTACAAGAGAACATAGCCTTTGTTCAAATAGCCAGTGGATTTCTTACATCGTTTACTTCACCTCCTTCTTCATTGAATACTAAAGTAAAATTTTCAAATTTAAAACAGGAAAATACCCTTTTTCTCTCTGAAAATCATCAGGTTTGGAGAAAAGATCATAACAATTCACCGATACATTAACCCATTGACATTAACCGTGATTACATTTAGCGGCGTCCACTGTAATAACATTATCAAAGTTCATTTTCCTTCCCTATTTTGTTCTTCATCGCCTTATTGAAAATAAAATTTGTGAACCACATTAATACTACGTTGCTTTTGCACAATTAATATTGATTGTTTTTATTTTTCTTTATCTGTCCTTAGAGTAATATTGTTGATAAGCCCATTCTTTCAGAAGAGGGCTTGTATTTGAATATTAAACTTTGCAAGAGTCTTTACTCTTTATTGCTTATAAAAGATTATTTTATCAATCTTTTGAAATATTCCCAATCAAATTCGAAAACAAAGTTTTTACTTCCCCGTTATTATAAAAGTCAAGAACAACTTCCAGTAATGGTCTTTTGAAGACTTTTCTAATTGTTTGTGACAACGTTTTATCAAATGGAAATTTAAAAAACTTCTTGTTTTAAACTTGCAAGCCATTATTTGTTTTTGGATAATATTATTTGTTACCTCAAGCATTCGAAAGAAAATTGTTGAATCAAATTTCTTTTGGTAGATATATCCTTTTGTTTTAAATTTCTATTTTTGTCCTCAATGGGATTTTTTTTAAAAACACTCCATTTAAATTTCTAATATAATATCTAATGGTTTTTTATTCCTAAAATATTTATATATTTGAATTTTCTTACTTTTTAGTCCACAATGTTTGTAATATTTTATATTATGTACCTTTTCACATTTTGATATATTTATAACTCAAATATTATTGATTTATTTGGATGATCGTTGAATTAAGGAAGGGGATAGCATCGGTTAATTGAGTTTGTAAATTTCAGCTGCAACTAGTACTGAGTAAGTTGTGGACCAATGGGAGCGGGGAATGCCATCGAGCTCACATAAGTCTCGGGAAGAGATGATGTACCTTAAGAATTCCACACTGGAATATAATATAACCATTAAATTGCAGTTGCCCTGTTAATATAATTGTAGTTTCTGTTAATACATTGAAGTCGTGATCATTACTAACTACTGTTCAAATGGAATACAGAAGTTATTTTTTCCTTATTGTACGATATTAGTGGATAGATGAGAGTCCAGTCCGTACAGTGGGTGAGTGCCCTTTTTATATAAGCATTCATTGTAGACACCTTATTGTATATATATATATATATATATATATATATATATATTTATATATCGTTACTGGAAAGAAGACTGATCTCTGCGAATTTATCCGTCAACCCTCCTTCCGTCTCCACTTCCCCGGTGAATGAGTCTCCCCTCCTTGTTACTACCTTGTTCCCTGGTATACACAAACTCAAACGCATAATCAAAGATCTGTTCCCCATCCTATCCTCTTCTCCTTCCACGTCGACTATTTTCCCCAGCCAACCCCACCTCTCATATAGACGTTCCCCTAACCTTGGCAACCTCTTTTCCCACAGAGACTTGACGTCCAGGAGCGTCAACCACCAATCTGTGGGCGCTAAGAGTTGCGAAAGGCGGGGGTGCCTGACCTGTCCGCTTCTCAACCCCCTTTCACACTTCACTCCATCTTCCCACAACCAGTCCTTCCCTGTTGCTAAGGACTGCTCATGTACATCCAAAAATTGTGTTTACAAATTGGACTGTACTCGTTGTGATGCGTTCTACGTAGGACTGTCCTCTAATAAGCTCGGCCTCCGTATGAACGGTCATAGAGCATCCGTTAACAACAACTCCAATTTACCTGTCGCCATACACGCCAAATCCCACGGTCTGTCTTTTAACGACTGCTTCAGTGTGCAGATTCTGCGTCAGATTCCCCCTGGTGATAATAACGTGACCCTTAGAGCCTCTGAGGAGGCTCACATCTGGTTGCTCGGAGCGCGCAGTGCATCTGGACTTAACCTTAAAAGATAATTTTTTTTTTTTTTATGTATTTATTTTCCAGTATTCTTTATTCTCTAGTACTTATTTCTTTTTTCCTCTTTCGTATACTTTGTGTATATCTATTTTGTCTTCTTCACTTACCACTAGTTTATTTTATCCTATTTTATTTTTCTAAATTCTTATTCTTAACTAGTTTCCCATACTTACCCTTTTATTCAGTCTCTATCTTTTATTTACTAAAACAACCAATGCAAGTTTTTTTGTATTGTATTTATTTTTATTTATTTATTTATTTTTTCTTCTTTTCTCTATCATTATTTTTGTTTTTTATAGTTTGTTTTTATCTTATATTGTTTATAATTTTTCACCTATTTATAGTTTTACCTAACCAGTACTGCTTATCTGAGTTTCTGTGCATATCTTCTCCTAATTCTATACTTTAAGACCGGGTACGGTTGACAGCGCTGGCGGTTGCCGGGTTGGTTACTTGCCGTTGCGCCTACAACGTGCTTGGTCTCCCATTCTCTTTTCTCCTGAAGACGGATTACCCGAAAATTTGAGTCTGTAAGTGTGTTTCCCTACTTTGTGTGTTGCTCTTTGTTAATCTCGAACTCGTATATATATATATATATATATAGTTCACACAGGAAAGAGAAAAACAAATAAAGACACACACAAAAGATTCACAACGATATTTCGACAGTCGTCAACATCAGGCAGAAGCAGCTGAAGCTAACTGAGTGGTAGGCCGAATGCGACGAACACGCACGCACTCTGCCGGCCGCCCTAGGTAAGCTACTAACTACAGAGAGAAAAATAACTAAAAAGAACAAATAAAAGCAAATAAAAATAACAGAAGGAGAAGAATAGTAAATGAAGCAATAAACGATTTAAAAAATAAATAAATAATAAAAAAAAAATTAAATAAATTAACGGTACAAGTTGAGGCCAGAAGGAGAGCGAGCTTTGAGAAGACAGATAAATGCCTCCTCTGAAGCTCTTAAAGTGACCCGGGAAGACGGAACAGGGATATGATTAAGGACTTGGACCCGGAAGCAGTGATTAAAATCCAGTCCATGGGAATTAGAGTGGATAGCAAAAGGAAGGTTTTTGCGTTGACCAACGGAAGCCCTGTGACCATTCATACGTAAGTTGAGCTGCGCAGAGGCCATACCAACGTAGAATGCATCACACTGGGTGCAGTCCAAACGGTAAACGCAATTAACCGAGGTACATGAGGTGTGGGGAGGACAGGGGTAGTTAATGTTGCTATGGGGGGAAGTAAAAAAGAGATTAGGGTTGATGATAAGACAGGTTTGGCATTTGCTCCGTCCGCACTCCACCATTCCCCTCCCAAGTGGGGATATATATATAAATATATATGTTTATTTGTCTACATTGAACTCTATATATATAGCTCAATGTAGACAAATAAACATAGAGAAATTACAAGCACACACTTACTGTCTGTTTTTGGTTTAAAGCGTCTTCATTTGTAATAAGAAAGGGAAACCAAGCACACTGATACAGAGACGGTTGGAGACGATGTTAGTGCACTTGCATCACTGACGAAAGGATTCCAAAATAAAAACAAATAGAGACCACCAATTTTACACTATTTTAGTTTTTAATTTGGATTTTGGCTCTTAGATGACGTCATAGAGAACATTTTTTTAAAGATAAGTTGTAATAACTGAATTTTCTAATTGAATATGTGTTTTCAATTTATCTCTAAAGTTATTTTTTCTAAAATATTTTAATCAATTTGTTTGTTATTGTTATATATATATGATATTTAACACTTGAAAACTTTAAATGTAGACAGAATCTAATAAATGATCGAAATAGAATTTTTGAAAGCGTAATTAACAATAACACATTGTATACATTTTATTACCATAGGGTTTAGTAAAACTGATATTATTAGAAATATCTCTCTTATCTCGTAAACAGCAGTTTTGAATCAGTTTTGCACGTAGTATAGCTTCAATTAGGACTACTTTTGTACCAAACCAGTTGGCAGGCTAAAAGAGGTATTTATTTAGAGGTAAGACTGATTAACTTTCATGTACAAGTGGCATGAAAGTACATTGGTTTGTTAGAGTGAGAACAGAAGGAGTAAAAACTTTTTAAGTTGCTGAACAAATTGCAAAAACCTAAATGTTTACTAATTAACTCTAAATAAAGTATATTTCTTTCCATAGGAATTAAATTTTTAAATTTTTTCACACCAAAACTTCACCAGGAAGGGTATCGAAAAAATGGGACCTCTCCCATACAAATTGGATGTTATTTGGCTATTTGTATATTTCAAACGATCACGAAAGCAAACATTTACTTTTTAAAAATAAATTATAAATGATAGTTCAATTTTTACATTTATACTATTGGAATTACTTAATTAGTTAATAATTAATTACTTAATTAATTATTTACTTAATTAATGGAAAACATAGCTACTATAACATATATATTTTTTTATATATTTCACTTCTTACATTCAGTGTTAGTTGATTTTATGTTGTTCTATTACTACAAAAGTCTTTAGTAGTTTTTAAACTATTAAGTATTTTTTATAATTTTTACATTTTTCAATTGTTTGTACTTTCTTCATAATTTATGTCGTATATTACTAGAACTAAAAATCTTACCTTTATTACCTATTTTTACATATAATTAAATTTTTCTTCAATTGCATTTTTTTGATATTCTAATTATACAATTAAAATATTCTTTTGATATTGTTTAAAAGATATTACCTGTGGTGTTAAAAGTGCTATTTACTTAAAGTAAGTGATGCCAGAGAGCAGGGATTACTTGTACAATGATGTTATCAGTGGACTGTGAGATGTGTGCTAGTATCTTTTATCTATTAGTATATGCTTTCTGGTATCAGTTAATTAAGTCTGGTGTGATATCTCAAATTTAGCTGTCGGGAATCAGGTCAAAATTGATTCTTATGTAATTCAAAGTATTAAACATGTTTTCATTCACACTCTTATCTATCAGTTTTGGTTCCACTGTTATTTCAAATTCATATATTTATGGTTCAGTTAATTTTTCAATTGTACCATTTCTCCAATGTATTAAAATCAAGATAATTATAAGACCGTAATGTAAACTGTTTGTAGCTGATAACTTTGATCCAGATTTGTGTTATTTAGTTATTTAGCATCGGTGATATGGATGTTGGAGCCAGCCAGTCAAATATTTATTGTTTACTTCTTTTGAAATATGTGTCGTACAAGTGTTATTGATTGAGACATACAATTTTAGGCTAGTACTGGGTCACTTAATTATTTATTCTTTGTCAAAAACAGTAGAACATTGAAGTACGAGCTTAATTCATTCCCAGATCAAGCTCGTATTGCAATTTACTCCTATTACGAAGCAATTATTCGTATTGAAATTAATATGAAAATAAATATACCGTTTCATCCTCAAAATCTTTCTTTCTAAGTTTATTTTTGAAACATAAAAAGTGCAATTTGAAAAATAAACACTACCTTACAATGTAATATAAATAATAAATAATGTATGCAAGAAATAATTGTGTGTTTTATTAACCTACAAAACATAAAACAGAGACTATATAGGCGTAAGAAAAACTGTAAAGCTGTGATTAAGAATAGAGTCTGTCTTGAGAATCTCAATCCATTGAAACGTCAGGTAGGGAAATGTGTGCTGTTTTAATATTTCTGCCGTCATCACTTACTTTGGCGTTTTCAGCTTCACTTCTGTCACTTTGAGCATTACGAGATCGTTTCTTGAAGAACCTATCAAGAGAAATCTGCCTTGTCATTGATTTTAAAATGTCACGAAAATAGTCAACATCATTGTCGTTGAACAAAGCAGCTGTACGACATGCGCTTACTATTTGTGGGTGGTATTTTTCGATAGAGTAGTGCACGTTTTTGCCACTTTTTGATATCACTCGATGGGAGAATCTCAGATACAACTTACTCTATTTCTGGTTCCTTAATCGTCTCTACCACATCCGTATTCTGGTGCACCTCAAGCAGCAGAAGTCTCTGTGGAATTCATTTCTTCTCCATCCTCGTCAACGAGCTCGCTGATATCATCAAATGTCAACTTCACGGCCCAAAAATTACCCAGAAACATTATATCCTTAACTTTAGGTATGTATATGACGTAACCGATCAGGTCACTGTCAGAGACGCATTCAGGTCACAATAAAAGGGATAAAATGGTGGTAGCCGATTGTGCAGGTGGTAGAATCATCGGTAACATGCTTTGAATAGTTTTCTGGAATAAATTAACCAAACATTCAAGGCACCTAGCCTATCTGTACCAGCTTGACTTTGACCTTGTTTTTTCTTAGAAATCGACATCGGTTAGTCTCTCTTTACCTTAGTCTCCACTGCAACCGACGATCACACGTACTACGAATTTTTACTCGTCGTAAGAGACAAACATTTTTACGAATGGAATGTTCGCTCGTAATGCGAATTGCTCGTACAGTAGGGCACTCGTATTTTGAGGTTCTACTGTATCTTTTTGTTAGTGTCATCTTCTATAGTATTTGTTGTTATTATTTTCATAGTACATTTGAGACGTTTAAAATAATTTTGTTCCACTAATACCTCTAAATCCTTGATATCTATGAGCATATTTAAAAATTACCTTATTTATTTTCATATGTAACAACCAGTCAAAACTTAACTCACACTATTACTAACTGCTAGTAAGTTTGGGCCTTGTCTAATCTTATATCCCAGTCGTCTGTGTAAGCCACAAATATAATACACTTTTCTGGTCTCTTACGATTTAATGTAAATTAATCATTATATTTTACAGAAGTCATCACGATTCGGGATGTATATTAATGGGACTAGAGTTAAGAAATTTTTTTTACTATTTCTTGCATTTTTTATTTAAAACATGTACACATCATAATGTTGATTGTTACATTACTCCTGATATTTTATTTTGTGTGGTATAAGAGATTACATCTTTTATATTATGTCTTATCAGTAAAACATTAGTTTTGAAAGTTTGATTTACATCGGGAAACAGATATATTCCTATAAATGTATTTCCTATACATATTAATGTCTAAAATACTGTAAGAAATCAAAAAAAGACTAAGATCTTTCAACCAAATTAACCAATCCTCCGATAAAAATCAGTGTTATTAAGAATTATTATCGAATCATCTGATTAAATTTAATAGAGAAAATACCATAAACATTATTAATGGTTTATTTAAGCTTAACTTAGTACTGACGAGAGCAATAACTTCATCTACGAGGGTTGACAGCTATTAGATAGTTTGTTTCTTGTTTCTTCCTGAACTCCTTTGTTTGACTTTAACTCACTTTCCTTTCTAGCCCTTTGTTCTCTTTCCTGCACTTAAGCCCCATAACATACATAATGACCCCCACTCTTTTCAACCTCTGTACAACTGTTTTTACATTACATGTTTGAAGATCTGTTTGACGAAGACTGGTTGTTTTGGTTGAATGATTTTACTCATTCCTCAGATTTGTTACTGTGGCTTAGATGTAGAGTTTTATTTCATGTGTTGTTTGTATAATGTTGTTATACATGTCTATAGTTTTCTTTCATTCTACTCTAAGTCAGATAATTTTGTAAATTTATGTATGAATGTGTGTATAAATTTTAGTAATATTACTGACAAAAAGTAAGACTTCTCAAAATTTTCCGTTTAGAAAAAAAAATTATGACAAACATTTTTAGATATAATGAATGTCTGAACTCAAGAAATTTATTTTTGCCCTGATATTATAGCAATTTCATTGATTGTCATGTTACAAGTGCATTGTGCATTCTGAATATATATTTGAATTATGTGTATAATGTAATATATATTCCCATTTCTAGCACTAAGTGACCCTAGTAATCGATAGGCATAGGTAAAGGAAATTCATTTATTTCCTTTGGTTAGATTTTGAGGTTTAGGGAAACAGGTAATTCCTTGTGTTGCCCTCTCACCTTGAACGAATTGTCACTGCATTCCTATAGCAATATATAACCTCCATTCTCCTACGTGTGAACGAAATCTGTAACTCTTGTTAAACAACTTCACATTCATACAGAATAAAATGTAAATATACAGACAAAAAATCTCACGAACGTCTAAATTATAATAATAATTAACATAATATAGATAATATATATAATATTTAAGATAATAACTGATTAGATTGGAAAACCTCCTAGTTGAACTTAATAATAGTTTACTAGTTTTTTTTTCATATGACTTTCTAGTACTAGTAAACGACTAAAATCGTTAAACCTATAAAATTACAAAAATTTAATTCAATAAGATGAAAGAGATCATAAATTACAGCATTATTTAAACCGTAGCCAAAAATGTTGTAAGAACAAAATTAATCTAAGTGATACTGTTAATTATTGTTTTTATTCAACCAGTTCACTTTACTAATAAAACATATCATTAAAATAAATTTACACTGTCATAATGAACTTACTATTAGTATTCTAATACAAGGACAATATACAGAGTTACTCAATAATCGACCTATTCTCCACTGGGCTACGGAGAATAAAGTTTGAACCCCTTAACTGTTGGTTGTTTGTGTTTGCCACTGGTTATACATGACCTGATGAAGTTTTAATAGGTGAATTTTTATCCACATAATGAAAAAACAAAATTTTATTTCTTAGTCTGTTTTATTTAAATTGGATTGTACTTTGATGAATTCACTGAACAAAATCAACTGAAGAAATATAATTTCATGGTTCACAAACAACTTTTTTATCATTTCAAAAAAAAAAGAAGACATTTATACAATAAGATATTTTATGTTCCATTTTTCAATGTAAATAAAAATGATAAATATACTAATCTATAAAGGTGATGCATAGTTTTGGTTCATTAACCTCATACAAAGGTCACTATTCTCATATATATTAAGCATGGGCCCAATTAATATTCAAATACCCAAATTTGTATTTTGTAGAACACACAAATTCTTTTTTTTTAATCAGTACATCTATTTTTTTACAATTTCTCCATTTCTCCGAATATTTATATGCCTGTTATATTTAAAATTTTTCTAACATTCATAACATGTTGCTAACATAAGTGCTAATATCTTATGTTTACAAAGATGATATAGTATTTTAAAGCTTAATAATTATTGAACATATTGAAAAGAAAATTGTATAAAATTTAACTTATTAGTCCATTGGTTTACATGCAAGTTTTATATTTATTTAAACACTACGGAAAGCTGAAATATCCATTTTTTTTTTAAATATCAATATTTAGATCGAAAAATATGCATGAAGTTATACAATAGACTGTATGATTTATAATAGTCGGAAATTAATTCTTCAATATATTTTCAGACAAAAAGGCTGAAACTAAAGAATTTCTTTAGGTATATGCTGTTACATTAACATTCCAATAAATGTCCAATAACTTTAGAAATTGTTAAGTATTTCATATTATAAAAGTTAGTATTTTCTCACCCCTGAAGGAAAGTAATAACGAAAACAACTCTCATTTTAGAGGATGAAATTTCCAAATTTGTTAACGGGAATGAATTTTGTCTGTTGTATAAACTAGCTTCAATTTTTTTTTCTTTTTATATTATACGCTATTTTTCATTAAACTTCATCTTTAGTTTCTTGTTTTTGAAAAACGTCAGTATTTTTACGTTTTCCATATACTAAAGGTAAAAATTATAGAAACATCAATGACATGTATATAATTCATATAAAAATAATCGTATTACTTTCAAATAAAATTCATTTATTTTTTAGTATTAGTCAAAAGCAATTCATTTGGCGGGGAAAAAAGGACACTATTTTTGTTAATGTAATTAATTAATTATTAATAGTATTCGTACGACTCCGTGCTTCAACTTCTTTTATCAAAAACACACATCAAGAAACTTTGTATAAACATTGTTTGATAATCTTATTTTAAAGATTTGTTTCAGAAATCCATTGTCTCTCTCTTTATCTCTCTCCTCAATACCATTTCAAATGTTTTATTTCACTTCTTTTAATTTAAGCAAAACTCTTATGGCAGTAATTATGATTGAAAAAATCCTTTAGTCATATTTCTGAATGTTTTACTGTAATTTACACGTTGATTTTGATTTCACGTGTTTACTGTGAAGTCATCAACATTTAGAATTTGTTAAGGTGTATATTTGACACTTCTCAGGGTTTCTCAATGACCAGAGAACAGTTGTAACAATTGTAGGTAGCAGCCGGTATGCCATGAATACTAACTACAAAGGTAGAGAAAGATTAATATACTCGTAGACAGAAAATTATGTAAATACTTATTTAACTTGTTTTTTTTTTTTGTCTCACTGATTTTCAATATTTTGTTAACGGAGATGGTGACATTACCCTGATATTGATGTATTTAAATTTATGACATAATTTATTTATTTCTCTTTTTGGAATACCTAGTACTGATAATTACTGAAATCAATTTCTATTGATTTTTTTACAAAATTAACGTAAACCAGTAGTCGACTACAAGTGATACCTAACTGTTATTATTTTTGGTTTGCTTAGAGATCGTGCCCTTACCAACAACACACACTAACCTATACACAGACAAATGTACCTAATAATACCTAATTAATTGTACATACGGAATCTCAAAATGTGAGTTACCCTTTAAAATTTAATATGAGAGTATTTACATAAATACTTGAGTAAATAGCCTTACTCCTTTATGCAGTGTTCTGCCGCAGTGGACAAAATACCACCTATAGAGTTTTAGACATTTTTCGCTGTATGATACTAAGGAGAAGGAAGTCCTTAGACCTTAGACCATCCTCCGGAAGAGCAGAGAGTCCAAAAGCTCTAACTAACTAGTGGGATCCAACTTCCCACAAGTGCACCTAAGGATCCGAAGAAGACTGTCCGGAAGAAGGAGAACGGGAAGTCACTTTCTACCGAAACGTAAGGAGGCTGAATGGGCATTATCAATGATGGTTTGTGCAGATTTTGCAAAGAATGAAACACCATTGCACCTTCTGACTGACTGTCAGGCAACTTTGCTGCACAGAGGTAGGTGCTTCGGGACACTCAACAAAACCATAGAAAAACTTTTACCGTTGGATCCAGCAAATGTGCTGAGCTTCTTAGAGGCGTTTAAGCTAACTCCTGGGGTACTTTAGTACAGAAGGGAGGAAGTACAATAGTTTCTTAAGACGCAGTGCTCTAGTCGCCCTCAAAAAATAATAATAATAATTTTATATAAAGGCAATATTTTACAACTCAATATTCTATATATAGAATCAATGAAAGTAGAAAACAGTTGTTATTTTTATTTTAGAGGTAAATTGTCTATATTTAATGTAGACTAGTCAGGTTGACGATCTAATGGAGATGAAAAGTGGAGGGGTAGATCCGTTTTATTAATATGCCTGAACAAGTGATTTATGAAGGCATTAGAAATCTGACTGACAGGCAAGACATTTATCCTCCATCTTGACGGCTGTCTTCACACGACTAAGAACACACCTCGTGACGGATGACACTTGTCTTTCAAATGTAATTGTCATTAATTTACTAAGTGTTTCTCTCAAGAATTGCTTATTTCTGATATTATACTAGATGATATTAACCTCTTAAGTGATCGTGATCGTGTAAGCTTTGGTCTACAAACCTATGCATTTTTATCTGTTTTGTAATAATATATATAATATCTAATTTAAATAAATATATTATATTATCAATTAATTAAAAAAAATAAAATACACTCTTAACGTCCAACGTCCAAACCACAATTATAAATGAGAAAAAGACTAAGATCTTTTTTCTCGACTGGTCTATTTTTCTATTTGACTCTAACGAAGACTGCTTGTTACGGTTGAAGGATCTTAGTCTTTTTCTCCCATTTCCTATTGTAATTTTGGATGTTAATTATTATTTCACGTGTTCATTGTGAAACATTCTTAACATATGTAAGCATCACTTTTTCTAATAATGTAGAAATATATTATTACGAATTAGGATTTATTAAAGATTCACCGGTATCAGATTGGTATTAGTTTAATACTTACCAAATTTGATAAATGTAGACCAACTAGTAGCCCATGTGCGTGCCACCAACAGCATAGGTTCAATTGAATACTTTCTTTCTTTTTAGTATTATTGAAGTTATTGGTACAGCATTTGATTACAAACAATGAACAAATTCGTTTACGTAGCACCCTTCTTAGGGCTGAGCTATGCATATAGCTATAGATTAAACAAACAACTTTGTGTCTTTTGTTATTGAGAAAGCATAGCTGGTCAAAATTGCCTTTTTTTTTAAAAAAAAAGAAAATTACAACTGACTTTATAATTTTATACAAAAAAATACAATAATTATCCAACACCATGTTTAGAATAGAGAAAAAAACCAAAGTAAAACAACAAATAAATCGTGTCGTACCATATTTACATTACTATTTGAGGAAATTTATTTCAGTTATAAGTTTGTCTGATTACATTATCAAATAACACCATTGGTGCTTATGTAGCAGACATTTGAAAATTTAATTATTAATAACTAATACCAGCCTGATAGCATTTCCGTCAGGTTACTCCTGCAAACAGCCATTAATTTTTAGGGTTTGAGATTCGAGCACACCCGGTTATTTTTCCTAACAATTATTAATAGCATTTTTTTACTCTAGATGAGTACTGACGGTGCAGTGTTTGTTGGAGGAAGCCACTGACTAATAGCAAGAAGAGGCATAGCATCATTAAAACTTGTTATTACTGTATGTCAAAATAGTTAGTAGTTGCTTATAATAGCTCATAATTAATGATTTTTTTTGAAGCAATAGGTTTATATAATGAATATTAATAAACTATTTTAACTTTATTAAACTATTAATTAACGAATTAGCTGTTATCAATAAATTAATGTCAAAATTAGCTTATTATGTGCCAAACCAAATGAATTCTTGAAAATGATTTTATTCTTCTTATATAATTTTATTGGATGATTTGTTGCTATTTTTTCTTTCTTTTTGAAGTCAATATGCATTAGTTGTTTATTGATTCAAGAAAAACAGAATAAACTACTCTCTATGGGTATGAAGTGCCACTACTAATCTAAGTTTGACTCCCTGTGTATGAAAACTGAACTAGAATTCTATTGCAACATCATTGTTAAACGTAAACATAACAACATTTTGATCCTAGACTCTAGACCCAAGCTTGCAAGACCTAACCTACGCTGCAGTTACTAAGCAGAAATTGTTTAAAAGTAGCAACAACTTATAGAATATCCAGAGATAATCATATGACGTGCTGACGAGTCAAACACTTATGAAGAAATGGACCAGTAGAATTATTAAGAGAAGCTTGATCAACTGTTAAATGACTGCAACACTTAAAAAGAAAATTCAAGACCTACCAACTAACTCCAAACTGATGTTAACATGATTATTAGTAAAATTAACAAAAAGAAAAAATGAGAAGATGAAAAAATAAATAAAAAAATAAAATTAACTTTACCTTTTTGTTAAAGCTATAGTTTACATTTTCCAAGAGTTTCTTTGTTAAGGGTGCATACCTAAAAACAAATGGACACCTGAATATATATTTACGACAGCAAAGTTCCACAAACCAGGATAATCATTGAGACCAATAATTCGTGGTAGTCTTACTCATTTATTATTATTTGAAGCAGTTGAATAAACTCATAATTCCTTATATGCCAACCACTAATTTACTGAAATGGACTGATCATTTTTTGAATGTAATAAGAGTCATAAATTTCAAAGAAATAATTAATAGAATCATTTGATGTAAAGCACTTTTTACTAATGTCCCTGTAGATGGAAAATTTGTGATCTGTTATCTAAATCAGAAAAATATTCCTCCACGCATGTTCATCAGAAATGGTATGGAAATATTGCTCAAAGTCACAAAAACATCTGATCTAAATATATAAATTATAAAAGCAGGGATATCTGAGCCCATTTTAATCTTAAATAAAAATTATTATAAAAAAAAATAGAGGAACTACTTAATGATAAATTAGGTATGCACCCTTAACAAAGAAACTCTTGGAAAATGTAAACTATAGCTTTAACAAAAAGGTAAAGTTAATTTAAAAAAAAAAAAAACAAGAAATAATACAGATTTTCTGTCAAAGTTTCTTTCTTTACACCAGATCTATAGGGTTATAAAAAGCCATCAAAAAAGAGGAAGCCCTGCTAGACCCATTGTTTGTTCCATAGGGTCAGTTTGTTACAAACGGTTGGTTTGAATACTAACTCTCTTAGTTGGCTCCATTCCCAATTCAAATGTTAAAAATAATGGTGACCTTATTAATAAATTGAAAGATTTATTCAGTAAAAATAGTATTATTAGATTAGATTGGATGTTAAGTTTATCGCAAATGGTCCTGTTGACGAGATTTACTTAAGCTTCAACTAGACAAGTTAAAAATCGGGAGTTTGAATTTACCTGCCTCTATCCCTTACCTTGTCAACTTTATCAAACTTTGTATATTAATTTGTTGTTTTAGTTACAATATTAAATATTACAAACATAATTTAGACTTCCAATGAGGAGTTTCTTTCCAATCTATTTTCCCATATATTTGTAGTTTTTTAGTCTAAAAAACCCCAAGAGTTATTGATTTCAAATTATTGATTATGGTATTTGTATTTGGCACAAGAAATCCATTTCTAAAGTATTTCATTTTGACTAAAATGGCTTAATCTCCAGCATAAAATTCGCTCTTGAGACTGAAAATGCTAGATCCTTTACTTTTCTGGATGTTATTTTGAGGGTGGTAAGGTTATGTTTGGTGTTTATAGAAAGCCTGTTCATGTCTCTTTTTACATTCATTACTGAATTGTTCTTCCCATCTTACTTCTGTTAACAGGTCCCTTCTCAAGGGATATTCATGATAGCATTTAGGATATATAGTGAAATGGATTTGAAAATGGTAACTAAAACTATTTACTTTATTAAATGAGGAAAAAAATATCCTGAAGTATAAAAAAAACTGTTAAAAGGATGTTGAATAATAAAACATAGAATAAAAACCATTTAATCCTTGCTAAATTACTTATACTCTATAGTATTCATATACTTGATAAATTAGTTTGGTGTTGATACTATGTTATGAATGGTGGAAAATAAACAGTTGCCTCATACAGTAAGCGACGAGTAGTAATGAAGGAAGTACATTTTCTATTCCTTGTCACGATTGAAGTCTTCAGTAATATAACAAACGAGAAGAAGGCTCGGCACGTACGAAACAGCAGAGATATATCATAATGTAAAAAATCATTTAATGTTTTATTCCTGCCTATTCCAAAGTAATAACTCATTAACAGTGCACTATTCATCTTAATATTATTGAATCGTGCCTTAAGAAAAATAATTTAGAGACTCAATTAGCAGTAGCTGAGATATACTACATATTTCTGAGCATTTACTAATGAACAGTCCCAGACAAGTTGTCTTCTAAGGGTTTTTGTTTTTTTGCTCACCGATGTTTTAATCATTACAAAATTACGTAAAATCAGGTTAATATTAACTCCAGAAAAACAAATCTATGTTCAGAAGATCTAGGAAACCAAATATCAACAAATGATAGTTCAGGTGAAAAAAAGTGTCTAAACAATTTATTAGCAAATCCAGGGAATTTATGGTAAAAAATATTACCCATATACTGTCAAAATCATTATAATTTATTTTGTAATGTAATAATAATTATAATATTTTAATCCACCATTAGTGTAGCCTGTAGTGTGACAAAAATCTTTTGGTTACACATACACACACACATAACACAACACAGAAGTGGGTTAAGATGTCGTCCGAACATGTAACTGTGTCAATTTTAAAATAGTATTTTTTATTGTATCTATACAAGACTTCATCATATGTAAAACAATAAGAACCATTTCCATTATACAGTTATCTAAGAGTCATAAACTAATTTATCAGTCTTATCCATGAAGTTTAACACACCAAGTTTATACATTTTAATAATGATTAGATATCTAACATGAAGATAACGAGGATGTTTAATGTACGTGTATATATAATTCTACCATGTATGATATAAAACAATTTTAATAAATCAATATGCTATTTATGTTTTATACCCTCTGATTGTATAAATGCATTTTTACTTAACTAAAACAAGTTTTTTTTTAATATGCAGGAAATTTCATTTCTGTTTATGATACGAATGTTCTTTTGGCTAAAACAGCGCTCAACTTTTCCCGCACAGGTATTTTCTCTTCCTACTAATGAAAAGTCCCTAACCATGATAATGACACTTCTACAAAATAATTACCCTTTTTTTGTGTGTAAATATACTGCAGTATATTGCAAAATTAAACTAAAATATCCTATCAATAAAATAATTTACTAAATATATTAAAGAGATTAATTTTTTTAAAATTTTGTGATGTCTGACTGCCCAACCTACTGGAATATACTGCAATATCAAATACGTTTAAATAGATACTTTATTTTAGTCAGCTTCTTTTTCACAGATCGAAAGCAAATAACCCTTACTTGGAAATGCAGATTTTTCATCCTTGATATAAAATACATTTCATTTGGTGACAAATTGAAAATCCTTTATAGTTTTATCTAGCAGTATTGTGTTCACATAATCTAATCTCAATTTAATGAGAATTCTTGCATAGATCTTTTATTTAAATATAAAGACTGTTGAGATTTTTTTACCTGTTGTTAAGAAATGGGTGACAATTGAGGCATAGGAGGTGAATGATAAAGGATATAAATTTCAAAGGATATTGATCACGAGCCTCCTTTGTCAGTAAGCGACTGCATCGATAACTAAAGAGCTGCTGTCACTGCTCGCTCATACTAGACGCTTTTATATTATACTCCATGAAGCAATGAAGGAAAATAAAGCTGATAATTAAAGTGTTAAACTGTGATTTCTGGCTATGATTAGTGACATTGTGATTAGTAAAACTATAATTCTACATGACTCCAGGGAATCAACAACTCCTTTTCTAAGCTGTAGCTGATGTTGACTAACATTTTGCAAGAAATCTTCTCATAACAATTACCACATATAAAATTTTTTACTAGTAGCAAAGGAAATCAAATTCTGACACATCAGACAGAATCTGTCAATGCAATTAAATGTAATATTTGTATCAGAGAAATATACTAGCAAATATATTTTTTTTTTAACCATCACGATGATAAAGGCTCACAAATGTTTGATCTGTCTGAAGGAAGATGATAAAGCTAAGTAATTACGGGCACCAATGAAATGTGAGGTCACCAATCCAAAGGCTGACCACTCCAAAGTTTGTCTAGCTTCCAAAACATAAAGGAATTTGGTACATTCAGCATTGCTATACTCGTTGATCAACAAATACCAATGTTATATATATATATTTCAACGTACAAAAACATAGAAAAATTAAAAACACACACTTCCATTCTCTAGTTTTCGGTTTGTACCGTCTTCAGGAGAGATAAATGGGAAACCAAGCGCACTCTGAGTTATGCGTGAATACTTTACATGTATACTCTGTTACAAATAAAAGAAAAAAAAAGAATTATGCATATATAAATAAATTGTTTTTACTCCTATCAAACATTCCATGAAAACTTGTGACTGGTGTTTCTTGCGCAGCTCTTTAAGATTGGGTTATGTTATTGACAGACATACGCATAATTCTACAGACAGAAATTGCGCTCGTTTCTTGTTCTTCATGGTTGTCAGAGCTGCCAATCCAAATTCACGCAAATAGCTGGTTGAAAAGTGCACAAGAAAAAGTAGTGCTTTCTGAGAGATTGCAGGATATTCCTTATTAACCAAAAAGCATACTGCGTTTAGGCTAAGCTCAAAATTATTCACCTTTATTATCCTAACATTTAAAACATTGGCTCGTTCTTCTTCTTTTTCTACTTCTTCTGCTAATGTAAATTGTTCTTCAGATGGCTGAAAATATTTGTCAAGATTGGTTACCAATGTATCAAAATGGTTCTAAATCAAGAGCCTAATTTCTTGGCGATTCCTATTAAAAACACCTAAAACATTTCAAAAATGCCTGCAGCTATTTGTTTATTCCATATCGTTAATTTGTATTAAAAATAATTTATTTTGTCAGTGGAAGACAAAATAGTTTTTTCCTGCTCTTCTATTGTTCGATAGGTTCAATTCATAGAATATATCTGCAAGATTCGCTAACTTTGAATATCAATGATCATTATTCAAACATTCTATGAAGCCTTTCAGGTTTTCTTGCAAACAGAAGCTCAATAACTCTTCTCTTAATTTTAATAAACTAGATGACACTTTCTTCCTTGACAGCCATTTCTGTGGCAAGTTTTGGCAACCAGTGCTTCTTTACGAATGAAACAGTAAGGATGGATAATATTTGGATTTTGTTTTGGTGCTATTTGGACAAAACCATTATGACATCCTGTCATTGCAGGGGCACCATTTGTACAAACACCAGTACAGTTTTTACCAGTTCAACACACAATGCTCTAAATATGAATACATCATCAAAACATCAAATACCTTTTGTTATCTTTGGCAATTGGTTACAACAAAGGTGGTCTTCTATAATAACTTTGTATTAATATAACGAACAAATACAAGGAATTTTGGCTTACTAATAATGAGAGTCCGTACTCTAATCAACTTGAAGTGCAAATAAATTATGTTTCAATATTTCTGATTTAGTATTGCATTCAGTCTCTTTAGTATGTCTTTAATGTGCGTAATTCTTATGTTGTCAGAAATCGGTATTTTATTTACCTCTGATACAGCATATTTATCTCTTCTCCAAACATTATCTTCACTATTTCTTGCATGTAGGTAAAATTACAGTTTCTGTGAGGGTATGAGGTTCCATTTTTTCTTCAACAGTCTTCATCACAGCATAACTTGTTCCTTGTCATTTACCACTCAACCTGAACTTCTTTGTAAACTTAGAAACTTGCCATTTACTAATTTTTAATTCTTTTTTAAACTATTTTTTTCATTTTTACTCGACAGCTGGGTGTTTAGTTTCTAAATGTCGTATCAATTAAGCTGGTTTCACAGCACTGTTAGGCAACATCCCTCAACAAAAAATACACAAAAGTAAAGGGCACTCTGGGTCTAAGTAAATCCCAGAATATGTAATTTCCACAAAATTGACAAACATTTAGTTGAAAGTTAATTCCAACATTTCTTGATAATTTCATCGTGGCAGCATCGTTGCTAGTGGTAACAGCTTCAAAAGAACCTTAAGGTTCCTGGGAAATCTGTTTGAAAACCAGTTGCTTAGATCATGAACTTATGTCTGAGCCTGTATGTCATATAAGAATTATACAGGTGTATTCATCAAGTATGTATGTATAAAGCGTAGGTTTAATAACTCATCACTCAAGAAATGTGTATATTTGATAACAACATTTTATCTCGAGAATTTATGTATATTTCACTCTAATTATTTAAGGATGTTTTTGAAAGAATAATTTTCTGTGAAATCAAAATTAAAAAAAAAATATGAATGCAATGATTGAGAGGAAACAAAGGAATTGAGTGTTATACCTCATGATATTGCAGAACAATGGCCTTAACATTTTAGCATATATCACCAAATTAGACAGGGTTTCCAATATGCTTTAAATGTCAATTGTTTATTAGATCTATGGATACGATTGACTAAAAAAGGCAATCTACAATTGGCTGTATTTTCCTTTGTTACTTTGATTGTGAGAAGGAATGAGTTCCTTTGTAAGGAAGGAAGCTTTATAATTTGAATTGAGTCAGAAGAATTGAATTTGAATTGACAGAATTTGATAATACAGTCAATATATGAAACAATTTAAGTTGTTTACTTTGAATTGAACTTAGGATTTTAGTTTCAATTGCACCCTTATATAGATTACTTACTATAATAATCATTGCCTGTTGCAAGAATAATTTGTAACTTCAGAGATAAAAATAAATAATTTTCAATTTTTAAATTAATTTTTACAATTTACGACTTAACAATATAAAATTAACATGACCATATAGAGTAGAAATAATTAAACAATAAAATTATGTATAATTACTACAATAAAATAAATAACTCAGACTACTAGCATAGTAATAATGAGAAACTGTATATATTTTTACAAGTTAAAATAACTGAAAATACTTTTGTCCTATAAAATTTCAAATTCGAATACACGACCTTCATATAAGTAAATGCAAAGAAAAGCTTAGCATACTATTATTATTGCATGATAATATTAATAATCACATATAATAACAACTTTTTATGCCAAAAAATTACATTTTAGCATTCAAAAAGTCAGGAAATACAGATTCTACCATACTATTAGCATGTTTATATTGAAAATATACAGCTGTATGTATATCGTAAGTTCTATTAATGAGTCTACATTTATTTTCAGTTGATTTAAAATCTGAGGATTTTTTCAGTTATTGCTTTTGTAGCCCCAAAGATAATGCCAAAATTTGAAAACTCTTGAATAAGTGGTTTATGAGAAAAAAAATGTCTAAGAACACATTTTCCTCAAGATAGTAACTATCCTACCTTTCATAATTGCTCTGAAACTATTTTTTAATAGCCATATTCTACTGGTTGTAATGGCCCAGTCAATGAAAAACATAGAACATCAGAAACAATAAAATATTTATTTGAGCATATAATTTACTTGTATACAAAAATTGTATATATTTTACTTTTAAAATTAATAAAATTATAATTTTTGGAAGTGATAACGATTAATATTCATGAATTCTAATATTATTTCTTTTATGTAAATCCAAACAAGTTCAGAAAATATCAAATCAGCTCATTCTTCTGAATTGAATTGTACAGTTAGACTGTGTTTGCCGGTACGACAGTAAACTATTGTTTTTTTGTATTAATATATTATATTTTAGTTAAATTTTTAGCAATATAAGTTAAAACATTTTTTTCTGAATTGATAAAATTTACCGCAATATTTCACTTTTTGTTGGAGAATTTTTGACAAAAATACTATATAGTTGATCCTTGGTTTAAGGAGCTATTTTTTAGATCCATTTCGTAAGTCCATCGGATGACTGAACCTTGTGTAGTCAATCCATCGTAATTGTACGTTGTGTACAAGTATTAATTTAAGTACTTACTTAATAAATTTGTACTGTAATTAAGTTAAGTACAAGACATTATTTTGACAAGAGTATTTAACATATCGTGAATACATTAACATTAATAACTGATATAACACAAGACGAGTTGTCTATATGTAAGGTTATTTTTAATTTTTGGGCAGAAGTTTTTCATGGTAAATTTAAAACCCATTATGTTACAATGGACATTTTTTTTTTACAAAACTAAAATCTGTGCAAAATTATGATTTTATAATTATTTTTTAAGTAATACTGACTTAATTTTATTTTTAAAAAAATCTGATTCTTTATTTTTTGTAAATTTGAAAGATTACTTTACATAAAAACGTATATATTTTTACTTTGGATCCTACCTAAAATATTAGAAACACCGTGTTGGTTACTAAGTTGGAAAGAGAATATTGTAAATAAATACAAAGAATAAGTAACTTTGTACGAAAATCTGTTGTTAAATATTTTGATACAAATGTGAAACAACAAGGAGTATTATAGTACATTCTACGAAATTAGAGGGTTTTTTTTTTTTGTTCAAAACTGCAAATTGAAAACAAGAAGGTTGCGCATCATTTAGGGAAAATAATTATGATAGGAAAGAAAAAAAATCGAAATCAGGGGTTTTACTGATGTAAGAGGCAATATAGTTAGAAAAAGGCCTAAATAACTTGTTAATATTGTAACCTATTACTCTCACTAGATTTGTTTTTGTTCACTTTAAAATTTAAATTTGTTTTAGAGAAATTATAAAATGTTCTAATATGGTAATTTAATTTACAAAATATATGTGATTTCTGAACTACGAGTATTAAGGTGAATACTGTGCAGAGGTATAAGTTTTAGTTTCATAAAGTGTTATTCTCGATGGTATATAATACTTTCAAAGGAACATTCAACTTTTTTACAATAAGGTAACAATTTGCTTAAATTTTTAAAGATTTTACACCACTTTTTAAAACATATATACGTAACCTTCGTAAAAGGTTTAGTTCTTTGTGTCATAAGCAATATTTTTGGTTTTGGGTTATATTGAAACATGGGAAAAGTAAATTATCGTATTTCATCTGAAAAGGGTACTAAAATTTACCAAATTTTCTGGTAATTTTAGAATTCATTGTCATAATACCCATACTGTTGGGGAAATTTTTGATAAATTTGAATAATACGTGAGGAAATATGCAGGAGAAACAGCCATTGATTTTATATATAGTAACTTCTATTATTCCTCTATAAAAACTATTATATATTAATTATAACTAACAGAGTTAAGATGCCTAACAAAACTATTCAATGATTTAATTGTGTGAGTTGATTTACGCCAAGATTTTTTGTAAAGCTACTCCAGATTTTTCTTATGGTATAAAACGTAAACATGATTTCACAGTAAATACATGAAATATTATTTATCATCTAAACTGCAGTGAGAAAATCATTAAAATGACTGTATTCCGACCAAAACAAGTAGTTTTCGTCAGAGTCTAACTGATACTAAAACAAATTATGGAAAACATCTGTTGTGGAGATGAAAAGAGTGGGAGACAACAGAAGTATTTTAAAAGGCGTGAAGTGCAGGAAAGAACACAAGATTGGCAAGGTAAGACAGTGTAATTTACATTTTATCGACACTCTACTATCTTTTACGAACCCTCATTTTGTTTTTTTTTTTAATCATGGATCTCTTGAAACTTCCATCAATTAAACGTTTTTGTATTACTCTAGACTACCCGTGACCCTTTGTGTCACTCAGAAATTATAGCAATAGATATTGAAATTAACTTACTGAGCATGATTGGCAGGGATGATTTTAAATACCGTTTCTTGTTAGTAAGGCACGGAAATAAATTCGTATATGGCTCAAGCTTTTGATATAGTATTCTTAACATGATTCAAGATATATACACAGTAGGTATATTTAGCAAAATTAAAAGCATTTAAAAGTAAAAAAATCATTTATTTTATAATATAAGTAATAAAAATTCAATTAATGTTATATAGACAATGAAATATATTTAAAACAAACAAAACTTGTAAATTGAAATATTCAATTTATTTACCTAACATAAAATAACATTAATGAAAGGAATGTGTCTTTATAATATTACCTTAGAACATTCTTATTTTATCTGACAGTTGTGCTCATGTTTGTTTCTAAAATTATGCATTTCTAAACTCTAATGTAGTAGTTTATTACATATTTGTTACATTTATTTATAATACATTTGCAGTACTGTCATCAGCGAGCATGCAAGCCTCTGGGCTACTCTTGCTCCATGCCTTTATTTTATTACCATTGTTTATATTTCGCAAATTTTAAATTCTTTTTTTGTTACATTTATATATAATACATTTTTACTACTGTCATCGGCGAGCACGCAAGCGACTGGCTACTCTGCATCCATGCCTTTACTATACTACCATTCTTTATATTATTCAAATTTGAAATTCAAAAATAGTATTGTTACATTTATTTTTAATATATGTGGTCTACTATCATCGGTGAGCTCGCAAGACACTTCCTACCCTTGCTCCAGTTTTGGGAATATAGTGATAATTTTCTTTTATTTAACATTATTCAGGTAATAAATAATACATATTTAATTTCAGCTCTCTATCGCCACGGGAAATGGGTGAACAAAGAAATAAACAAACAAACTCACGAATTTTATAAATAGAGATGTGAACTATGAGGATCCATATAGACAAACATGGGAATATACTCTGCACTAGAATTTAAAAAAAAACTATGAATTTCAGAGCATTGGTGATTGAATTAAATAAAAAAAAAATCGTAGTATAAAGTGTTTTGGTTGTGACTGAATGTTACTCCACCTTTTGTAATTAAGTATGTGTGGAAACTGATGGTTTCAAAGAGTTCACACATTGTGGATAAACTTTGGTTTATTCCAATTTTAAATTACATTATTATACATTATATTTGAACATATATTTCTCTATTTGAAAGAATAAATTAAATTTTATATTAATTATCCTACAATATAACCACTTCATTTTATTGCTTTTAAAAATTTTAATTCATCATTTCAAATAGTGTGTAATGGTTCAAAATTCAAATTGGTTCAAAAGCATTACAACAGTTTCTGTTTTAATATCTATTTCCTTTATTAAGAGTTAATTTAGTGGCCAGTTGAGGTGTTATTGAATATTTTACTGAATTATGTTCATTTTCTTATATATAAAGAAAATGAAATGAATTTCCTATTCAAAAAAATGAAATAGTTTTTCTTTCTGTTGAACTAACATTTATAGGAGTTAGCTGAAGTTAAACTTATGGATTTGCGTTGATCTATTGACAAAAATGTTTAAACATGATCCACTTAACTATTACTGTTGACATATAGTATTGTTCGATTAATAGTTGGTGTTTATGTTTGGAAATTCATTAGAGCAAGTTTGACTGACCCAATATTGACCTGAATGGACGTATCGGATGCCTTTATAGGGAGTAGCTTCAATCAATCAGACCTTGTTCCTCAAGTTGATTTTACTAAAAAAAAAAACCATTTTTTTTCACCAATAACCTGTGAAAATTAGGATTTCAAAATAGAAAACCATTTTGACTCTCATAAACATTTCGACAAGCTTTAATATTCGTATAAGTATTTTCTCAGTATGATCATTGTATGATAAATTTTTAATGAATATTGAATATGGATGAGAAAACATGACACTATGCACAACTAATAAATTATTCATGAGAACAATTTTCTTTTTGGCTATAATGAGGATTATGTTTTGTCATAACTGAAAAACGGAAATAACAACTTTAAACTAAATTACATTATCATATATATATTATTTAATTTATTAATATCTGTATACATTAAAGAAATATAAAGAAATAAAAAAAAGGTTTTGTCTGTAGATTGCTCAGAACTGACAACTTTCAACTTATCTTTACGTTTCATAAATTAGAGAAATCGAGTCCACCCTTAGAAAAATGTTTGTCTGTCTGTTGGTTTGTCCGTTTGACCGCAAAATATTGTCTCAAATAAACGCAACTACCATAAAACATAACAAGCTGCAACACTGACAGCAGATTTGTCAATGTCTAACTTAAAATCAAAGCTCTGAATGGATTGAAAGTTCAACATAGAAGAGAAGTTGTGAATTTCTAAGCTGTATTTAGCTAGCTACAGAGACATGTTTATTTTTAAAATATACAGGCATAGCAAGTAGGTATTGTTAGTTGATTTAAATTTCATTTTCCTTTAAGCGCCCAACAAGAGCTTATTGACAAGGTGTTTCCCAGAGTTCATGATCTACAATCTATTTAGAATATATGGTTTTCTGACGAGCAATTCTCAACTCCTACTAATGAACAGACAGAAAAATCAATAAACAAGTTTTTACACTATATCAAGCCGAAGAATGAACTTAAAAGACACTAAACAGAGTGATTGGTGAAGAGGAAGCAGTGCATTATCCAACTGAATTTCTTGACTCCCTGACTGCTCCTGGACTGACTCCTCATGAACAAAAACTTAAAGTAGGTGCAGCACTCATGCTGCAATTTAGTAGCAGTAACAAATTTCATGTTTCAAAACTTGAGTGTTCCAAAAATATATAACGGGACACGACTCTGAATTCGTGCTCTGCACAGATACGCCATAGATGTAGACATCATGACTGGGTGTGGTACTGTAGAGTCTGTGTATTTACCACGCATACCATTGATTTCGAGCCATTATCCGTTTCCAATCAAACAATTGCAATGTCCCTCTGTTTCACAACCTACTGCAGGAATTGAAGTGAGTTAAACCAAGTTTTTCTCACATAGTCAACTGCAGTTTTTCCTCATCAAGAGTCAGAGGTTCCAACTCTTTGTTCTTCCATGTCTGTCTGAAGGACAGACAGCTAATGTAGTGTATACAGAGACATTTACTTAACACTGTAGTAAAAATGATATTTTCTACTATTCTATAATTTCTAATGATATTTTGGAATACCATGTATTACCTCCGAATTTCTGAAAAAGTACCCGTCAAAGACGGGTAGGCTTGATAGTTATTGATAAATATGAATTAGCTTGACAATAGTTTTATTCCAAATTTTACGCAATGTTCACAAAATAGTTACAATAAAATAAATCAAGCAATTACATTCATTTTCAAGGAGCTAGATAATTAGTGTACCTACATAAAATTCTTGTAGACCATCATGAATATTTTCAAAATTATTGTAGTAACTTGTCTTTTTATTCTTTAAATATCAACCATCTGTTGCCAAATTTCCAAGCTAAGCAAACAGTGGTGAAAGGTTAAATTAAAACACAAAAATAGTAGGAAGCTATTTGTTTTTATTGCCTTTTTAACATAAGATACAGTACATTTATACAATTTACATAAAATGTAGAAAACAAAACCAAAATAAAGGACGTTTATGTAGTCAATTTTTTTCGGAAGTGTGCCAATTATTTTAAACAATATTTCATCACACTGTATATCAAGACAACTTTTTTTTTCTAGTTAATATAAAATAAAAATCTGATTGCCGTATTTTCTTGATGAAAGTATTATTTTATAAATTTGTGGCAATCCACCGATTTCTACTAATTGGTTTGTTTGCCTTCAGTTTATTAACTCAGATATAAGAAGTCGCAAATTTTTGGCAATAATCTTAATTTTAAACGAAATGGTAATCAATGGCCAATTACCCATTGGATTTATATTTCTAAAAAAGTTTATTTCAAAAAACAGATGTCCATTCCTCTATGATTATAAATTTCATTTGCAAATTCTTAGAACTGACATTAATGTTAACGTTGTTATTTTGATTCTATTTTTGAATCATTTGCTTGTTCTTCTAAGTAAAACAAACTTTTTTTACATTGTTATTATATTTTTTAAAATTTAAAACCAAAATTAAAATAATTAAATTTATTTTTTCCCATTTTAGTACAACAAATACGAAAATAATTTAAATGTGGACCATTCCAAGTTAACAAAGTTATTGTGACCCAGATGTCCATCCATGAGAAATCAATGGTTGAAAATATTTATGAACTAATTATATAATAAAATAACTACTAAGCGTCATTGAGTGATGTATTTTGAGTGAATTAAAATAATTTGCAGAGAGTTTATAGATGATGAGTCTATGATAATAATAGATAGTTACATATAGATGAAATATTTTAGTGATCTCTCGGTGATTTATTTCGTACAAACTATTTCGCAGCCTTAATATAACATATTAATTATTCCCGCGTCTATGTAGATTTAATTTCTAAGAGGATTAAAACATTTTTATTTTTAAGAAATGAGTTTATTAAAATTACTATCCGGTAGATATTAATTCTTTCTTTAGAATAATATCGAGTTTTTTATTTCTTTTTTTTTTAAAAAGTATTATAAAATAATATCATTGCCTGCTCACTTAAACAAAAAAACACCTTAATTTCTTTTAGTTTAAGTATGAATGTCATTTGAGAAGTACTGTGTTTATAACAAATGTTGCAGAGTGACCCTTTCCTAGATTTATTGTTCTGGCAATCGCCAAGACTATTTCTGCCTGCTTAAAGAACACAAAACAAATTTGTGCTAACAATAGAGGAGATAATACAGACAACTAGAAGCTACAAAGCATTTAGAAAACACAAGTCATTCTCAAGCCAGCCAGCCTTACTTCAGTTCTACAAGACGCAGTAGTCCTCAAGTCCCAACTACACCAACTCCTAAACCAGTGGTTCTTAACCTGTTGGGACTTCCTTACTGGTGAGGGTATGGCGGAGTTCCCAAGTAAGGAATTACCGGTCAGACCAAAGAACAGATAATGTCGAGACAGAGAAAGGCACTTCTCATGGTCATACAGGGCTACTGGACCATCTCGACTCTTGCAGAACAGACCATCGCCGGTCAGATGCCCATTGATCTGGTCGTGAGGGTCAGAACTTAAAATTTCAGGCTGAAAAGAGAACTTCCCCCCTGTGGTCAGGTGAAGAGGAAAATGGAGCAAGTATAGAGACTAAACTAAAGAAAGAACATAACTGGGCTATAGGCATCTGGAGAGAGCGGTGGTCCCGTGGAGTGACCGGTAGATGGACACACCGGTTTTTTTTCCATCAATCGACATGAGACTGGCCACGGAGGGCAACTTCATTGGACATTGGACGACTCAGATACTGTCAGGGCATGGGGACTTCCGAAGATACCTTGACCATTTCAAACGGACGGAGAGTCCGACATGTCCCTGTGGGTTAAGCCCCGAGACAATCCAACATGTGATGGAGGTGTGTCCACTCTACTCATATGAAAGGATCCAGTTGGAATTGAATACAGGCAGCGAGGCCAGCCAAATATTCCCGAGTGCGTTTAAAGGGCCACACGCACAGGAGTTTAAAAAGTATATACACGACGTAGGGAGGAAAAAGAATACCTTCGCTCTTCCTAAATAAGAAAAAATAAGAGCCACTTATATACCGGGGCCAGCATAACTGTAACCGTTTTGACATTCAAAACCTGGTAGAATTTCGCGAGTAAATTGATTGGTCAAATACGCGACGTATCATTGTGGTGCCCGCCTCCACGAGGTCCACCTTGGACACCCCCAAGTTGTTTTGTGGCAAACCTGGGAGTGACGAAAGAGCAACACGCAGAAAATCGTCGGCCTGATTAGTTTAATTGATGTTATGGCTGGAAAGCTAAGGTACACAGCGATCAAAACACGTAAGCCAAAAACCGCGACTTTTGGTTGCGATACACCGCAACCAGATTCAAACTATTACATTGACTTACATTACTTTCAATGACTTATATTGTAAGTCATGTTCGTGTAAAACTGGCACACTGTTGAGTTATAAATAACAAGAATCAGTGTTCATTTGTAGATTTATAGAAAACAATGATACTTTTGACCATTTTCTTGACAAAATGCCTCGTATGTTGTTGGATTTTTTGTTTCTTTCTTGTTTGGTTGTCAATTTATTTTTATTTATGCACTAAACACTGCATGAGTTAAAATCGAATTTGTTAAAGATCGATGCTGTGGTGGAAAAATGGAGAATTGGCTAACTAAATAATGGGGAATTGGGGAAAAAAGGTTAAGAACCACTGACCTAAACAAAAAAAACTGATGACGACTTAATTTAATTTTAACAGTTAATTGCATTCAATAAACCAATTGAATATGTTATCAATAGTTTTAGAGGGTCAGATATTACAAAAATGGTAAAAACATGACTTTTTAATGTTAATACTGCCAAACTATTAGCAAATCTTTGTTTTTTTACCAATGTCAACATTCCTTAGTTTTCACCTTGTAATGCCGTTCTAGGGATAGAATGTCTGGCTCATTTATTTTATAGCACCCATTTTACTAATAGGTGAGCCACATTATCAAGTTGGTTTTACATTGAGAGTCCTAAATTTTTACTAAGTCAAGTGTAGTTATATTGAGAATCATTAACAAGTACCTGTTATTGTGCAAGCTCGGAACCTACTGATTAACTTCATCTTCGAGAGACGACGTCGTCATATATTTCAGCCTTTGAGTAAAGAAATCCTGTTACTGCATTTGCTTCTTTATGTAGTTGCTTCTCTACATCAAGGTTGAAGGAACTGAAATTACCTTTAGTAGAGATGCGTCATTGAAATTTTCTTGCACTCAGCATTTTTTTTATGTTATCAAGATTATTAAAGTTATTATTTCAAATATTATTTATTTATTTGAAAAGTGAAACATTATCAAAATTCCAATAAATTGAATCACCAATGATTTGTATTGCTCTCAAAGACTCTTGAAAAAATTGAGAAGTGTTTCACTAACAATCATTCTTGTACCTTTATCAAAAGATTACATTACAAAATCGATCTATCATTAGATATGATGATATCATATCTAATTCATCTTCTTGCGACTTTCAAATTCATTAAAAGCTTTTATCGAACGAACATTTTAGTTTGTTTTTACTTACACAAATAAGAAATAATCAACTTCCTGAGAAATCATATACAATGGAAATGTTTCATTATTTAACAACGCTCTCATATTTTTGTCATCAAAACCTCTCAACTTCAGCAATTTTACTGTTGTATTCTCAGAAATAGTCAAAACTATAACTAATTACGAATATAGATGCAATGTTAGTAAGAATATTTTTCTATCATTAGTTAACATTTCATTTTTCTTCAAGCTCATTCAAGTCTTGTCAAACATTCTGGAATGATACGGTCTTGAAATTGTGTTAAAATATGTCTTTGTAATCAATAGAATATGGCTAAGAATTTGCCACGTTAGTAATTTTACCATCTAAGCAGGAGTCTTATAGTATAAAGACTATGTAAGTTATCTATTAAATTTTTAGATATTATATGGTCTTGATACATTTCGGAAGGATACCTTGGTCTTTTCTAAAACACGGATTGACTGATATTGGTTGTTAGGGTTATTGATTATATCTACATATATAACCTAGCTAGGAAGGTACGGACTTAATAGAGTTAAAAAAGAAATCAGGATTATCTATCAGACATAGGTAGTATTATAGTGTGTTGATAGTGTTATTGAGTATATCTATGTAACCTGGCTAGGAAGGTACGATCTTAATAGAGTTACAGAGGATATCCAGGTTATCCCTCAGATATAGATAGTATGATATAGTGTTCATAGGGTTATTGATTATATCAGTGTAACCAGGCTAGGAAGGTACGATTTATTTAAACTTCTTTAATTAAATTTCTAAACACCAATTTTATTTCAGTGGATTCATACAAAACATTTCTAGAACAATGTAAACAACGTACATGAATGTTAACAAATAAAACAAGTATAGCAAGTCAGCCATTAGTCCAGGATCAATATTCAGTTATTCTAGCTTTATTGTTCTTTGCCGTAATTGAAACTTCATACCATTTTTTTTATAAATTGTTATTTTTCTATTCAATGTTTTAGCACAGTTTCATTGTTAAATGTTGTTATTGAATAAATTGTTAATTATCTGTTCAATATTGTGGAAAAATTTTATGGTTTTGTTTAATGAGTCGTTTAACGTCAAAAAAAAATTTCTGAAGACAGAAAAATGTTTAAAATTCAAATTCCTCTATGGTTAATGTAATTTTGACAAAAACTATCTCAACTCAATTTTATGCGAATAGTTCTAGAATAGGCTTAGTTTTACTTTGATCCGTAAAACGGCCAAATTTAGTAAAATTTATTGAAAACAAATTGCTGTTGTTTAAAAAATCTCAGTTTATTTTTCTTTTATTAATTTTGTAGCCTCAAAGATAATACCAACACTTTAAGACTCTAGAATAAGTAGTTTAGCACAAAAAAAATGTTGTGTAAAAAAAGGTTTTCGGCAAAAAGCGACTTTTCTATCATATATTACTGCTCCCAAACTAACAGCACATTTACCACATTTTGAAGCCATTTCTTGTGTAAAAAATTGTTTGGATTAATCAAAGATTCTGTGGACCGTAGCTTGACCACAAACTTTGGATACATAGTCATCCACTCACACAAACACTGTTTGTACGATGCCAGGTACTCGTTAAAGACCCCTGTTCCAAATACACTTGATTGAGTTAGGCAAAATTTAGGATTCCCACTGTAGAATCAATCTTCATTGTGTGGTATCACAAAGGGCCAATGCTCGGCCTACATGTGTTCTCTTGTGGGACTACCTCTGAAACCTAACCTAACCTAATGCACACACTGACATCATCAAAAAAACTTTATGAAACATTTTGTGGGACCCCAAAACATGTAATTTTGTCAGAATCTCGAAATTAAATTTTTTCACGATCACTATACATTATTTATACTAACGTAATTAACACTTGTTAATTACTTTAGCTATCAACACTTGATAGTTAGAATAGCATATCACCTAAAATGATATTGGAATATATTTTTCCCATTTCTATTACATTTAGAAATTGTATACTTATCATATACAACACAATAGTCTAAACACTTTGATTTTCTGTTTATCCTATACAGTAGGAGTAATGTCTCCCACTTGGCAGCTTCAACTATCGCAGCTTTACGCAGGTTTCAAAAATAAATGAATGATTCTGTAGAAAAAATTTCGTCATTTAGTAAGGTTTTGCAACCACTCAAGTTTCTTAATTTTCATTTAATATGGTAACTTATGTTTAAAAGTCGTTTTCTTGTCTTGAAATGAATAAATTATACAGTCACTACTGTGTACAGAAGTACAGTATACTTTATTATCACTCTGTTTCTGGTCAAAAAGAAAACATGAAAAGACTCCACCACTATCACCAGAAGAAGAACTCAAGGAAAAGCTAGCTGAAGTGGTACACTCAGAACTGCTATAGTGAGCACTTTCCTGTAAACTATTTTATTTCTTATTAATACATAAATCTTTTCTATAGATTGTTTGTGTTATAAATAGTAAGCTATTTGCAGTCCACATTTTATTTCCTTTTAATACAAAAAGTTTTTTTACAGAGTGTTTTGCATTAAAAAAGTTTTAACAGTGTACAAAAATGGCAAATATAGATTTCAGTATAGTATATACACTGGACTATACATGTATGCCGCATGTACAAGGACATATAAATGTACTTACAAGTATAGTAATTGCGAAAGTGTAGAAAGCAGTTTAAATATTCTCAAGTGTTAAAATAATGACTCATGATTCCAAAAAATCTAGTGTCGCGAAAATACCAATTTCGCGGGTGCGTCTTAAACGTAACCCCCGCAAAGTAGGAGAATTACTGTACTTTATATTCTTCATTTTTAATCTATCTTCGATTACAACTTTTTCCATATTAGATAGCAATTTTGTACAGTAAATATCAATAAATCTATATGTATGAATTACATAAAATATTTATAAGCTCCTGATAATCTAGTCCTATTTCATATAGAAGATATAAAATTATTTCCTATCCCCCACATAATCATGTTTATTAAATATCTTTACTTATAGTCACATTCGTACAGTATATTCTATTCACACCATGAACACATTTCGACAATTACAATAACCAACAATACAAATATTTTGTATTTCACAATTAACATTTCAAGTAAATTTACGAAATGAGGTTATACTAAAAATATTATTACTGGAGGAAATTAATTGTTAAAAACTCTTCGTTAAGAACAATGTATTTTAATTTAATTGAATTTTAATGAGTTTAGTTTTAATAAATTTAAATTTATTTGGCATCTTTTGCTTCAATAATTTACGATCCACAGTATTAATATTTAAATATTTTAAAAAAAGTCTTAGAATTTTCAAAAACTACCTGCTTTTTTCTGTGATAGTGGATGCTTCTTAAACTTGCTTAATTGATAAACAAAGCATTACACACAAGATTGTAACTCAAAGTTAACTGAGTTGTAGGAATATATTTTTGCTACATAGACTGTGTATGAATATTGTTTACGACGCAGATATTTTCACAACATTTTATTCCCGTTTTTTATTGCAATATCTTTATATGGAAAATGACATTGCCTTTTGCTATTGCGTTGCTAACAACATGCGTGTTTCATGTTTGCAAAATTTACATATTTCATTGTTAGTCTCATTTATTAGTTGAGATTATTGTGTTTTCTATTTAAATCATGATATATATTTCTTTGTACAAAAACTGAATCTAAAACCCCTAAGTTACAAATATATAAAAACCTCAGTTTATTTAAGAGCTCTGCAATCATTTGTTATATGGTGTTCATGTATGATTAGAATAAGGGAAAGAAATACTAATTCTCCACACAAATCTTCTAAACAACACCAAGTGTTCAAAACGTATAAAATAATTTGTGTGGAGACTTAGTGTTTCTTCCACTTATATTAAACTCGGTTCAATTTAGTCCACCATATACAAACAAAATTGAATACATCAAAGCTACTATAGAACGTTATATTAAATTTAGTTTACAATAAAGCAAATTTACTTAAAGATCATGTAATTTATTGACTTTTAAACCTTAATAAACATTTGGGTCAATAAAATTGGCACTGGTTTGTTGGCAACATTGCTAAAATTGAGTATTGACAGGGATGGTGGCAAAGTGAAACGAGGATAATGAAGTGAAAACCAAACAAACTGCTTTTGCAAATGAAGATTTAAGTTAGTCATTATAAATATTTGTAGCTGTCCCAGATGTATTTCACTGATAAAAACTATTTACATGGCCTTCATAATTTAGTAATGTTTCCAATTCAGTTCGAATTTATAAGACAATACACATTAATTGCAATAAAACAAATATTAACTTCATCTTAGTATAAACAAAACAGCATATTAAACATTTATAATATTTGCATAATATGAAAAATAACATTCCTTTCAATGAATTGCTAAAATGTTTGATATACAAAATTGTACTAATTTTGTTACGGTTAGAATGTTTTTTTATTATAAACACAAAATAACACTTATGTATGTATATAACGTACACACTGAAAAATGCAAGTAACACGATCTCTTTACTACTATAATTTGTTGCTCTGAAGTACTGTTGCTTATCTTGAAGAATCCAAAAGAGAAAACAGTAAATAAGATATAATGTACATTGGTGTTTTTATTTCATTCCATGTGAATAATATTACTATAGTGTACATGCACATAATTTGTATACATAACTTGTAATTAACGCATTTTATTGTGTTTTTATGTATAAATTCTAGTTAATCAATTAATTTTTAGTTCCAGTTTTTATTCTTTTGCTTGATTAAGAAATCTGTCACCATGTATTGAAATGATCAGTAGGTTTGTTGCATACTGTAAAGTAAGTAAAGTGCAAGAAATTACAATAGTCCAGGGAGGGATGTTTGTATAAACAAAGGAATACAACAAGAAAAAGTAAAAAAAAACATTGGCTAGCTGTCAACCCTCTTGATGAGACTATTGCCCTCGTCAGGGATTAGTCAACTCTAAACAAACCGTTACTAATATTTATAACATTTCATAGAATCTTTTGATCATGGTAAAAACCAAAAATATTTATGCTTGCATGTGAGAGTATTAAAATGGTCATACTAGTGGGTGGATACACTTTTCGGTGCAGATGACCAGGCTAACGCAAAATTCAAATATTCTCCTGCATGCTGTCACTGCGTGGTTTAAGCATCGATTTTAGGCTATTGATTAACAGATCACAACGCAGAAAAAACATCTCAAAGTGCAATTTATTACATTATATCACTTACAATAGCATCGATTTGTATTTACTAAAGAGATTGAAAATTAACACACACACACACACACACACACATATATGTATATATATATTTAATATTAAATAACAGTTAGTAACTGATTTCTCACCATTTATAATTTTCTTAAATATGTAATATTCACTTCTAATTTAAATATGAATTTCTTGTCATACATTGTTTTATTTTAGAATATTTTATTTAATTTTTGTACTAATGACAAAATTATTATATGTTTTATCTATTGCATTTATCTTTGTAAGGTTGACAAAGTAATATATATTAAACTTTTTTTACAAGAATGCCATTATTATGTAGGTTTATTAACGTGGCACCAAACGATTTGACGTGGTACTATGACATAGTAAGAACGAAGTACGGCGCAGAATGTCTTTAGATTTTCTTGGGAGATTAGGGTATAAATTAAAGTTTTTATTAATATTTTTCTTCTTAGTTTGTTTTGACATTGATTTCGTTTATTTTTTACAGTATTTTAGTTTTATACAGTAGATGTTTATTTAGTAGTAATAATATATTTTTAAATAACTGTATTGTTTATTTACTTTTATTTTAATAATACTACCTTTATGAAAATTTATTCATAGATTAGTATTCATAGCTTTAGATAGTTTTAGTGACTCTGAAGAAACGCATTTTACTAAAAAATAAATTAATAAAGAATATGATATTAAACTGATAAAACCTCATTACATAACTTCTAATCATTTCCTTTAAAAGTTAATGACTGATAAATTTTAGACTTATTTGCTTACAGTTAAGAGATTATCAGAAATATGTGCTTGAAAAATCTTGTTAGATTCATAAGTTAATTAAGATAATATATTTGTTTTTATGAAGAATTGTAACTGATTCATTAACAAGGAAAATGAAGTACTTTATAATCACTGATACTGCATTGTAGAGGGATTGATTCAATAGCCACTTACAGAAGAGTAGTATTTCATAACAAATAATGAAGTTCTAATCCCTCCAGGTAGTTACAAAGCTACCAGTGATAAATTAATACTTCGTTCATATAATTATGGTAATTAATAAATGTAGCATAGTTCCACAGCCATTGTGTAACAAGGTTCAAACGTGAAACTAAAAGAGTTTTTTTTTATTCTCACTGCATTGTTGATAAGTTTTTTCTTTGTTGTACTATTAATGTATTTTTAATATGTATTTCTTATTAGTAGTTTACATCTCTTTGACCCTGATATTTACTTTATGTTTGTTTACAGTGATCTACAAAACTTGCCATAATTACTTTTTTGATTCACCTTTATATCTTTAAATTAATGATAATATTGAGCATTACATAATGAAAAAAAATTCATTTGTGAATTTTGTTTAATTTTTTTTTAAATAATTTTAATATTTAGAATGACTAAATATTCAACTATTAAAGTGCAGTCATTGGTATGCAACAATATATGCCTGACATTTTTCTCTATTTCCCCTCGTTTATTCTCAATTTTGATTAATAAAATGATGAATTGTTATGAATGACCACCTCGCTACTGCGCCAACTTGTTGCTAGAGAGCTCCATCATGATGTTTGAAAGGTATTTTGGCTTACGAGTTAATAATAGCTTTTCTTATAATGAATCTTTCAATCAGTAGCTGTGCAAGAATGCATGATTTTAAAAATTATCTTCATTTTATAACAGATTATAAAAATAGTCTAAAAGAGGAACATCTGCAAACTGAGATTCTTCATCAGTGAGGTTAGGTACCCCTTAAGCCAATAAGTCATAAGTATCTCTAGATAATTATAAGTAAATTATAAAACAATTTTCACTAGTAAACACTGTGATATAATTGTATTAAAATGATTGCTAACATATAACATATATTTGTTATACCATGAAATGAATCATTGATAGATCATAGTGGGTTTCACTATGTATGTGTCATTACTTTGCGACATATTTATCTTAAAATCACTTACGATATAACAATAAAGTGTTGTAAAAAGAACTCTTCAATCGATCAGAGAATAAAAAGTGTAATTAAGTGTTATAATCACTTAAGATATAACAATAAAGTGTTCTAAGAAAAGTTCTTCAATCAATCATAGAATAGATTAAAAGTGTTATTAAGTGTTATAATCACATAAAGATATAATAATAAATTGTTTTAAGAAAAGTTCTTCAATACCATCACAAATGCCCGTTAAATATTATTATAATGTTATACCTAATCATGAGTCATTGAACAAATTTTCTAGGCTTACTAACAATCTTGAGTTGAATATAATTTTTTTTAATGGTAACAGTTTAGGTAACTAGGTAATTAAAAACTCTTTTAGGGAACTGGAGTATAATGCTATGTATAAATTACGTATAAAATATAAAATATGCATGGTCTAACTGGTAAATCATTAAAAATTAGTGTAAAATAATAATAACACTCGGTTATTTAACAAAGAAACAGCTTATTTTTGGATATAAATAATGAGAATATTGATATAAATTGGACTGAATCTAAAACGATCATGTATAAACGGCGCATGTTGTTAAGAAATTATTTAAAGTTCACTTTAATTAAACTTAATAAGTAAATCAAATATTGAAAAAAACACTAGTAACCTAAAATTCAAGTTTGATTCAGTGTTGAGGAGAGTAGTAGTTTTGTCTGCCATGGTTTACAACAGATAGATTTTTTCTTAACTCTTCCTCCCTAACTGCTTTGTTTTTTCTGACTTGTCCACTTTTCTGTTTCCTTTCATTGATCTTCTTACTTAACTATATGGACTCTTTCTTGATTGCATTCTTACCTTGTTGTTCATTTTTTCGTGAAACTCTGGACAAAGACCAGTTGTTTTGATTGAAAGGTCTTGGTCACATTCCTGAATTTTCTACTATGGATTAGATATTGGTATATATTTGATGTCCAAAACAACAAAGAAAAAGGAAAGCAAAAGAAATAAATGCTCTGAGGCCTTTCACTTTATATCATCAGCGAGCAAACAAAGTAAGAAAAAAGAAGGTAACAGAAAAGTTGGTACACACCCACCCACACACACCCACACACACACACACACACTCATATATATATATATATATATATATATATATATATATATATATATATATAGATTTCACATAAACACGTGAAATAACAATCAATGATCAAACCACAATAAGAAAATGAGAAAACAAGACTAAGATCTTTCATCCGCTTGTTACGGTTGAAAGATCTTAGTCTTGTTTTCCCATTTTCATATTGTGGTTTGATCATTGATATATATATATATATATATATTATATATATATTCAAAAGTATCTCAGTAATCACACGTGGCTCTATAATCAAGAATAGGAGTACTGACTGTTGAAAAAAAAATGCAAGAGTTTTTTTTATTAGAGCAAGTGGTAATTTCTTTCATATATATATACAAAATATAAGTCTGTGAGGACTTATTCAGTTCTTCAGGTTTGAATCAAGCACTCATTTTATAGACAGAAGTATAACATTTTTGAACAGAAAAACTGAGTATTATATTAGAGGTTATTTTACAAAGAAAAAACCTTGTAAATTTCAAGTATCATAGGTACATTTAAACTAGAGACTTTTTTTTGATGAATTAGAGAGTTTGTTTCTTTGTAAATTAATTTTAATATAATACTTAGTTTTTCTGCTTCAAAAAATTTAATCTTTTACCTATGAAAAGGTGGTTTATAATTTGAGAGTTTGATTTGAATCTGAAGAACTGACCGAATCCTGATAAATTATTACTTTGTTTCTACTTCACGGTCGATACTTTTAACACTATATATATATATATAGTCTCCATTGAAGAGTTAGGTAATGAAGAGAGGAGTATTAGTCGCTAGTTTTCTAATTTGCCATATTTTTTGAGTGTTTAGAGCTGCTCAGTAACCAAAGCAATTGGTTATAATATATATATATATATATATATATATTTTCTATGGGTTGTCCGGGCAAAGGAATATGATTCGATGCGATGTTGACCAATGGGAGTAGAGTTACAGGTCCAAGCGTAAGGTCCCAGTTGCCCACTGCTCAGCAAAAAGCCTTTGCGTTCTGCCAATAGGTATAGAGGTTGCACAGTCCCTCTGTGTTAAATGATGTTTGGCAGAAAACATTAGCCTCACTTTACAGTGAACTCCTGTTCCCTTTCTATTTTTGATTTTTGTGGTGGTTGGGTGTTGTTGTTGTTTACTATTTTCTGTTACGGATATTGCTGGATATTTAAATGATACTCTCGGTTGTTTACTGCGAAAAGCCGCCTTCATCTTCATGCCAACAGGGGTAGAGGTTGCACAGTCCCTCTATTGGCAGAACGCAAAGGCTTTTTGCTGAGCAGCGGGCAACTGGGACCTTACGCTTGGACCTGTAACTCTACTCCCATTGGTCAACATCGCATCGAATCATATATATATATATATAGACATATTCGTGTAAGAATCTTCTTTCAAACATGTATCATTAAAGTGAATCGCAGTCTCGGTGTTCACGTTCTTCAGACTGAGAAATTCAATTCCTTTTCCAGTTGAATCCTGTTAGCAGGAAGTTGGTTCGTAAAATCGAATCTCTTATTCTGAAGATCATGAATGCCGAGACTGCTGTTCACTTCAATTATATATTTATATATAAATATATAACTATATACATTATAAAATATACATAACTATATAAATATATAAAAAAATATAACTATTTTATATATGAAGAATACATTTAAAATAAATAGGAGAATAATTGTTGGCCACTTAATACATAGAATAAGAATGAATATTTTAATAATAACATAGCTGATTTTATTCGTTGGAGTTGGTTGAATTTGCATTATTTATTCTTCAAAAATGAACTGTTTCTCATATTATAGTGACTATTTAAACTTTAACCTCATTTGTTATTACATATTATTTTTAATGATAATTTCAAAAAGATATAGACAAGTTATAGTCTTCCACTACTATAACTGAATCATTGATACATGGGTTTTTCTTAATGATTCTGAGACATATTTAAGAAAAACAAATAAACATATATTTTAATATAATATTGTAGGAATTTAATTAAAAAAGACATTTGAATCGTCTAGAAATTACTGAAAGTTTCAACAGAATCATCAAATTCTGCAAAATTATATTAATAATTAGAAATAACTGAAAACTGTGCAAAAAATATTTTATTACAGAATTCACTGTCATTTCAAATTTAGTTAGAGTACTAAATTTTTATTTATGGTCTTTTTTGAATCATGTAATTAAAGAATGAAAAATAAAGATGAAAAGTATCATTAATTTAATTTCTTTACATTAAAAAATATAATTGCTAATCATAAATCACATATTTAACACTAACAAATAAGTAACAGTTATTGAAATATGAAATTAAACTAATGAAACATTTAATAAACACTAAAATATTTTGTTTACATATGAAATATGAAAGGTTGTAAATTATTGTGAATAAAATAAATAAATGTTTCATTTGATTTTTATATATTATGCAGTAAAATTTTTTTAAATTATGTTTTATTAGAAATGATTTCCTGAAACTATTTCCAAATATAATGAAGTTTCAAATAATAATTAATACTGACAGCTATTCTGATTTTAAACCGACAATGCTTATAAATGAATCTAACCAGTGAATATCGGTGGAACTACATGTTTATCATATAGTGGTTTTTTACTGCTTATTTATTTCAATTTTTTAGCTCAATAAGCATTCTAAATACAGAATTTCTATATATTTTCCCTATTACAGAATATTTAAACAATTGTTTTCAGAATATGGACTGTTAATTTTCTTTAAAAGATCTCAAATTCTTCAACTTGTGTCACTGTTGTAATTCTTATGATATACAAAAAAAAGACAGATTCTGTTATGATAGAAATATCTATAATGGATATGAGGTACCTTAAAACGACTAAATCCTTCAATGTCTCAAGATTAACTTTTTTTTTTCATGATCACTATAATTTACTTACAGGAAAGTAAAAAAAAACGTATTTTTCTTATCAGCTCAACATTATTTTGAGCAAATGTTTGTCGTTTGAGATCGCTGAAATTTTATTGGAACAGAGATGACGGGGAGGGGAGGGGAGAGAGGCCAGTTTATATACGACGCGATTTTCTTGAGTGTCACTCAGTGTTCATCTAAGGTTCATAGAGCAATCAGTATGAATACTCTGCTAACGTCTTTGTTACTTGCCTCTGTGTTTGCAAACACACACCAATTCCCTTCCTTTAGCGGCCTCTTCAAGCCCGACAAGAGCCATTGGTGGAACCCCCCTGATACGGTACACATTCATTTATATTTTCGTATTTGATGCAGTTTGTTTTCTTTTTAATTTTTTTTTTTCAATGATAACACACAAATTTATTTCTGATAACTTCCAAAAAAGCAGCAGCTTTTGTAAATGAAGGACCTCTTTCTTTCTGATTTTTTCCAAATCTCTTTCTGGTCTACGATAGGACTTTTCCAGGCTGCCAAGAGACAGGAACACTTATTTTTTATGTTTCTGTATTTGTTGTTTTTTTTTCTTAGTATATAATTTTTTCATTATTGATTTGTTATAAGTTCATGCTTTTATTTTAAGTAATGATTAGCTATTACTTTCTCGTTTTTCTTAATTCATTTGTTTTCAAATATATTTTTTTAATTTCTTCCTCTATTTTATTTCTTCTTTCATATCTCTTAGGGGCTAATTTGGCCCAGTAGAAAAGCACGCTCCTCTGGACTGGTAAGTCCGGGGTTAAATACACACACTGGTCCTCGATTGATTTACGTGGGAGGTGAATACATTTGAGCACGACATCCCTCAGAGGTCGTTAAGATATCGGTCCCAAGCCTGTTATGATTTCAGGTACTCATTAAAGATCCCTGCTCTAAATACACTTCATTTTAACAAAATTTAGGACTCTCAATGTAGAATCAATCTTGGTGGTATCACAAAGCAGTAATGTTTGGCCTTTGTGTTCCCTTGTGGGACTGCCAAGGCAACCTAACATAACATGCACATCTCCTAAGAAGTATATTGTCACTATCCGATGTGTACACCCCAAATTGGACAGTTTACCCTTTTTTAATCCCATGACAGCTTAACTAAAATTTAGAATTATCAGATTTTCTTTGTTTGTGAATTTTTTGTTGTTTTGTTGACATATATGATCCAGCTAAATATTTTTTGTAGTTCTAATTTATATGTAGGTTTAATAAAACAAAAATTAACGTTACATTAAATCACGTGAACTTTAATCGATGTATAAATCACAATGTGTAACTTTGGATGGAAATCTTCCGACCAGAAAGTTTTTAGATTTGAATGAATATGCTATATGCGCAAGCAGATATATTGATTCAGTTTTGGTCTACCAATGATGTTAATATTTCAATCATTATAACTTTATTTTGTGGTGTCCGAACACTCCTACTAAATTATTCTTTCCTACGTTCCTTTCTTCCCCCTTTTAGTATTCTGTTTCTAAAAAAATAATTTTTTTAAAAAATAATACTACATCGCCCATATCAAAAATGTTTATTCTAATACTATTTGGGAAGCTGTCTAGTACTTTTAAAGACTTGGTACTCTGTAGGCGATGTAGTGGTCAAATAATATCTACATTATATCCCTTTAATCCGGTTGTATTTGCATTAACAATGTCTACCAATTGGAATATACTCAGTGTCATGCATCTGAGAGTGACATGTTTTCCACCATGTTAAGATTTGTATGAACGGTATCAGCACTACCTATTTCCATCCACAGTGATTGTCAATCTTTGTTTGAATGGGAGCAGCCGCGTTTATATCTTACAACAGACCCAAACACCATTTCTGATTTTACATTAAGAGGGTATAAAGGGCACATAATTGTCACATTTAAGATATATCTGCTCCTAAACTCAACCTAAACTTTAAACACAATGTTTTTCCTTCCATATTTCTTTTTTCCTCCCTCTCTCTCTCACTCTCTCTCTCTCTTTCTCTCTCTCTCTCTCCCAACTGAGTTGGTTTTTGACTCTGACAAAGACCGCTTGTTACGTTTGAAAGATCTTAGTCTTGTTTTCCCACTTCTTATTGTGGTTTGATCATTGATATATATATATAATTTTAACAGTAACACGTGATATAAATATTCAGGTAACTTACCATAAATGATTGAAGATAATCGCTCTGAGGCCTTTCGTTTGTCACAAAAGCCAGACAGCAAGTGAATACAAGTTGTGGGCAGGTTTGATTATGGTAAGGGCATGGATTTTGATTTAAAGTTGGATGAAGATTAGCATCATTAACAGTATTTTTCCCTATTACATTAGAAATAGTCTTAATTTGTTTAGCGATTCCTTCAATTAGAAATTCATCTAATTTAAAAAGCCCTGGGCTAGTGGTGGTGAGTTACCTGAATATATATATATATATATATATATATGCATTAAAAGCGATTCCTTCAATTAGAAATTCATCTAATTTAAAAAGCCCTGGACTAGTGGTGGTGAGTTACCTGAATATATATATATATATGTATATAAATGATCAAACCACAATAAGAAATGGGAAAACAAGACTAAGATTTTTCAACCGTAACAAGCGGTCTTCGTCAGAGTCAAAAGCCCAACTCAGTTGGGAGAGAGAGAGAAAGAGAGAGAGAGAGAGAGGAAAAAAAGAAATATGGAAGGAAAAACATTGTGTTTAAAGTTTAGGTTGAGTCTAGGAGCAGATATATCTTAAATGTGACAATTATGTGCCCTTTATACCCTCTTAATGTAAGATCACAAATGGTGTTTGGGTCTGTTTTAAGATATAAACGCGCCTGCTCCCATTCAAACAAAGATTGACAATCACTGTGGATGGAAATAGGTAGTGCTGATACCGTTCATACAAATCTTAACATGGTGGAAAACATGTCACTCTCAGATGCATGACACTGAGTATATTCCAATTGGTAGACATTGTTAATGCAAATACAACCAGCTTGAAGGGATATAATGTAGATATTATTGTTGATAAGGAACTGAGCTTAGAGGAACCCAACTCAGTTGGGTTTTTGACTCTGATGAAGACCGCTTGTTACGGTTGAAAGATCTTAGTCTTGTTTTCCCATTCGTTATGGTGGTTTGAACATTGATTGTTATTTCACGTGTTTATGTGAAATCTTTATATATATATACATATATATAAGTATATTGAAAACAGGAGCAATACATTATCACTCACTTTCATAATCTGTGGCCATTAAATTATTCTTGTTATTTAATATCCCTCTACTATTTAAAATTTCTGTAAATATCTTAATATCTGTATTCTGTAATGGGTAAATATCTTAAATGCATTCATATTAGAATTTATGACGATGTTATTGCATAAAAATATACCTACGATAACTAATACATGAGAAGAAAATAATGTTACGTCTTGCTGATAAGACGGTTAATGAGACACACATAGTGTCGAGATGATTTATAATAATATTATTAGGTCATATCCTTCATGTGTCACTCATCTCTAGAGCAATCGCTCTGATGTTCAAAATATCTAGCAACACAAGATTACGTTATGAGTCACCGATAACTTGTTCCTCTGCAAAAAATACTATCATTTACTATTATATTTGATTCGTTATGGTTAACTCTAATACTGATATAACAAATCTAGTTTACTTAAGATTGTTGCTTTACCTTTACTAATTCATTGAAAAGATTTTGTTCATATTACTAAATCTAATTTGTTTATAGGTAAATATATCTGAATATCTTATTAATAGATATATTTGTTTTGTATATATGTTCTGTTAAACAATACTTTATATATAATTTTGTTAGTAATTTCATTTCACTATAAAACATGATAAGGTAAGGATTTAATCAATAATAGACGCCTGGAGGGAGGAGTAAAATATAATTGAAGTTGAGTTGAGAATCATCGTGGCTAACCCTTTTCGGAAATTAGTAATTAATCATTGAGGAACAGATCAGCAGCTGTTTTATCAATTAAATAAACGTGAAGAGATGCACGAGACGAGTAAACACAACCACTTTCACCAAAAACACTTTGCTTCATTTGTGTCGGCAACATATTACACCAATTACTTATTATTTAAAGTTAATTAGTTAATCTATCAAAAGGTTTGTTGCAAAAAGTTACCACCAACTTGTTAAAATATTTTTTAATACTTCTATTTTTATTTAGCGGAAATATTTCTGAAATATACTCTTGTAACATTAAAAATTAGTAGAATTTAAATGTTCAAATTCTTTATAAAATTATCCTTTGTTATTTTGAACAGTAAGTTCTACATGATCTTATAGCCGATTTGTATCATTAAACATATAATCTATTAGAAAATACATGGCTTGGTCAAGCAACCACCACGCTTACTCTACGTATGGACGGCCATACAGCTTCCGTCAACAAGCAAACATTCATGCCAATTGCAATGAACTCCCCTTTGATGGGTGCTACAGGTTGCAGATCAGTGACCTCTGATTGCAATGGTCTTAATCAATGAGCCTCCGAAGAAGCCCATATTCAGCTACTAGGTGTGCATAGTGCACCTAGCATTAATCTAAAGAAATAATGGCTTCAATTAATTAGTACATTGGTTTTGTATTTAGATTTTATGTTGTTATTTATTACTATTAATGTTTTTATTTACTTATTTTATTTGTTTAATATTATTTATTTCTCTTCTCAATATTATTTTAAGTTTTATTTTATTTTATACATTTTTTATTAACACCTAGTCCTTAGCATTTATTTATGAATAATTTTTCTGTTATCCCTCTGTTTCTCTTTTATTTATTATTTTATCATATTGTTTATCCCATACTTAATTTTAAATAAATTGTAAACTGATTCATGTCTACCTTAATCTCTGTGACCGACATATTTAGATTTGTAATCATAATCTAGTGTATCTTAACAGATTAAATTTACACTTCATCGCTATCGCTATTGAGCAACAATTTTGTTTTATCCATTGATACCATTTATTAGGCTTAGTTTTCTGTTTACTCCTGTCAAATTAATATCCCTAGTAGATCAAACAATTAGAATAGCTTAGCAGGAGAGTTTTATAAGGGGTTAAAGTCATTTACTGGGTGACTTTTGTTTAAAGTGCTTGTCTCCATGAATCACTCAAAATTGTTCGTTATTCTTCAGATTCAGTAACCACTAAGATATCGACTGTACCTGGTTATCATAACACAATACTATACAAACAATATACAAAAAACCAAATGAACTGAAATACAAGATTTATTAATCACTAACTCTCCATTACTTTTCATGTAAAAATTTAAAATGTAAGCAATGACCAAAATTGCAGTAGTAATAGTACTAATTGTAAAAACCTGTTGGAGGCCTGAAGATGACATAAATAAATGTCAAAACGTCAGCAAGAGAAGTAGTTAAAATTATAAGGCTTCAAAAAAATTATATCATATCATAATTATATATATATATATATATATATATATATATATATATATATATATATATATATATATGTTATTAAAATAAGCAGCAGCTTCTGCAGTGACCAGTTTCTTGTTGACACTCTCTAGTTTTCGTATCACTTTGCGGTGAGGCTCTGGTAGCTTCCAAAGAAGGTTAGCAAAAGACATTAACACACACAATAAACATAGGTCAAACACGAAAAACTAAATTTTAATCACTGTTTTAATCACTAAATTAACAAACTAAATAAAATACGTACAAGCTTTTGGCTCTCATTCGCCATCCTCAGGTATAAACTAAAGCCTAACAGGTTACATATACTGGAGGCTCTATATATTAAAGATTGTAACCCTAGTCTAAATGTCCAAAGCAATGATTTCAACTCTATGCCTAGCTTTAGGAATTTTGACAATACTTTCAAGCTTGTAAGGGAGACGGGGAGGTGAACGACCACAGGTAGTTTTGGCCGACCCTGTCGCCATGCATACCTCTCCCTCCCATCACTACCACCTTAGCTTCACTTCCTGGAGTACAGTAATTTTGTAGACATTGTTCAAGTGCATTAGACTTAATTAATTTTAGTTTATACCTGAGGATGGCGAATGAAAGCCGAAAGCTTGTACGTATTTTATTTAGTTTGTTAATTTAGTGATAAAAACAGTGATTAAAATTTAGTTTTTCGTGTTTGACCTATGTTTATTGTGTGTGTTAATGTCTTTTGCTAACCTCTTTTGGAAGCTACCAGAGTCTCACCGCAAAGTGATACGAAAACTAGAGAGTGTCAACAAGAAACTGGTCAATGCAGAAGCTGCTGCTTATTTTAATAACATATGCTTAAGGGAAGACCTGCTGCCTTTGTACACACACATATATATATATATATATATATATATATATATATATATACACAATTTCACATAAACACGTCAAATAACAATCAATGATCAAACCCATTTTCCCATTTCATATTGTGGTTTCATCATTGATATATATATTCGTAAATTTTGGTAGCAGTCTTTCCAGTGAACAAATGTTGTTAAAAATATGACCATATTTCGCTGAAACTTGCTTCTTTGTAAGTTTCTCAAGTCTTCTACATAACGTTTGTGTTATTATATTCACACTATGTAATATATTACCAAACCTCGACATGTTAACAGAGTACATGTTTCAGCTGTCCTTAGTCATTACCAAGACAAATGAGTTTTGAAACAGTTAGTTACTATTTAAAATTTAAAGTTCCTGTTGATAAGTTAAAGTCTACACCACAGTAGGGAATCCGAAAAAAATACAAAGATCTTTGAACGAAACAAGTGGTTTTTGCCAGTTTAGTCTATTGTATGCAAACTCACGAGTGAGTGCCTTTATTCTTACATCATGGCATAGAATGTTTTTTTTTTCTTCATGGCGTCTCAATTTTGTGATAATTTATCAAGTTTCTGACAAATTCTAGTTCTAGTGGAGGTAGAACATACACTAGCCTACCAAACAATTATTTGTGTTTTATGACTCGAGATACTAAAGTCCTATAACATATAATTATCGACATCGTTCATTGATGTAATACCTTCATGATATTACGACTAAAATTCATAAATTGTAGCTGTTTTGCTTAACACATTTTAATAATTTTTGTTGTACTCTTAACTTAGTTTTGATTCAAAATTTAAATTAATATGTACTTGCTGCAATAATTTTTTTTTTGTTTGGAGACCAGAAACAAGGAAAGAGCCTGAAAGTATGTACACAAGTCTTCATATAATACATATTTAGTATATTTTAGCTCTGTTGCCAAGGCATAACAATGCCTTAGTTTGCCAGATAACGTTTTCGTACATCCCACATCAAATATTATATTTCTGAAATATTAGAGCAAATAGACCTCTGTAATCAGAGATATGCGCACATTTTGAAACATCCAGGAGGTATGTTTCATAAACATGAATAAATTTAAATAATAACTACTAATGCTAGAATAAATACTAAAATTTCGACAACTTAAAAAAGCAAAAGTATCAGAATATATTTTTTTTGATTGAATATGTTCATTATTAATACTCTCTACAGGTAAGACGATGTCATGTTGTCATTAAAGACCCTTAGTTAAATGCTCTTGAGGAAATTAAAATATAAACTTGTAATGTAAAATTCAGCCAATAATGCATCTTGCTCAATTTGATATGGATGCTAATTGATAAATGAGCTACTTCTCCGCCTTGAAGTACGGGAGTGACATAGACTCCATAAGTGTGAACGTTAAAAAACAAATGATTACAAATAAATTATTAGATTTCCTAAAACGATAACTTTTTTTATTTTTATTGAAACTTTATATATAAGTCTTAAAATTTAATTTATTAAATGATATAATGTTCAAAAAATGATAAAGTAAAACACCAAAGCGGTTTTCTTTTGTGATTTTCATTTAAATGCATTAGTGTATTTGCTCTATATAGCTTCATTCCTCTTAGAAAACAGTTCATAAAAAATTAACCACCCATAGATTGCAAATTACTATGTTGGCGTTGAGAGTTGAGATTGTGACTTCAACATTCCATAAAACCTCTATTCTCAGGACATATATTGTTTTAAATATTTTTTTTTTCATAATGTGTTATATTATAATATTTTTTTATTAAATTTAATAAATTATTTAAATTTTATTTTGTTACAAAACATACTTTTAACAGTTTGATAGTACTATTTTTTCCAGATAAGTGGATACACCTGTTGATAAAATTAATACTTAAAGAGCAAATGTTATAAACATACATTAAATAAGAATAATTAATTATTACTTACTACAAGTAAGGTATAGTTATCGTGAAAAAATTCAATCCCGAAAATTTTGAGTTGAATTACATATTTTGGGGCCCCCACAGTAGTATTTAGCATTTTTTCGATGAAGTCTGCGTGAATGAGTATTCAAAAGTTTGTATATACTGTACTCACCACAATCCTTGATGAATCAAATTAATATTCTATACAGGAATGGGTGTCATAGTGTAAATGCGCTGTAAAGTTTGGGAGCAATTATACATTCTGGGAAATTCACTTTTTTGGCAAAAAATGTGTTTTGAAACAGCATTTCTTTTCTTCTAAACTACTAATTCCAGGGTCTTGATATTTTGGCATTGTCTTTGAGGCTACAAGAGCAATAACAGAAAAAAATTCTTAGATCTTTAAAACAGCTGAAAATTTTATTTCCAATAATATTTTAAAAATTTTGACTTATGATTTTAAGTGATAGCTTTTGAGCAGTCAAATATTATTATGTCTTAAACTATTTTTTAATATTTGTTCTATTTATACATATCTGAGTTTAGGCCATTCCAAATTGTATTACTTAAAATAGCGATATCTGGGAGAGACGCCTTTGGCTTGCTTTTATTTATTTCCCAATAACATTCCTATCTAGTTTATCTCTCCCACTGATTTTCTTATCAACACTCTAGAGTGTTTTTACATAATGCTTACTCAATGTTATTAAACTCATAAAAGCATCAATGATTAATTAAGTGGTCACACAAAATAAACAAATCAACAAAAAAAAAATGATTTTGTTGATTATAAGAATTAAAAATGATTTTTTGATTAAAACAACGTTGGTATTATGAAATTAGAATGAGTACGGATGAAATAATTAGTTATTTTAATAGCTCTAATGATATATATATATTCACTTAATAAATGGAAAGAAGATCCAAACTGGACACAATAAGAGTTCGAAATTGAGGTTAGGTAGCACACAAAGTAAAGAAACACACTTGCTAACTCAAATTTTCGGCCAAACCATATTCAGGAGAAAAGAGAAAGTGAGACCAAGCACGTTGTAGACACAACAGCTAGTAACCGACACGGCAACCCATTAGTTGCCGATACAAACACATTTATAGTCTCTAATTTTTGGTTGTACCGTCATCAGGAGGGTAGAGATAGGGCCACCAAGATCCTTTGCGAAGCGACGGTTGGACACCACCAGTGTTGTCACACACATGCTCGGTTCAAGTCAAGTAAGAAAAATAAACTAGAAATAAGTGATGAAAAAGAATATGTAAAACTGAAGAAAATTAGGAAATATAAATATTAAATAATTAAATACTAATAATAATGAAGATTGTTTGAATAAATTTTAAGTTAAAACTAAATTTTTATTAACAATAATTTATAATAAAAGAAAATAAACGCCAAAATAATTCAAATACATATATAATAGAAATAATCAATATTATATTAATACAAAATAAAAACAATATAATAAGGAGAAAAAAATACATATTATGATAACAAAGAAATGGAAACTAAGACAAACAAATTAAAAATAGAAAAAAGAAAAAAAAAAAATATTAAAAAATCTCTAAACATTTGAACAGCCTTAACTCCTTAAATTTAGACCTGGTATGCAACGTCTGTTCAAAAACCAGATACGTGCCTCCTCAGATGCTTGTAAAGTGACAGTTTTACTGTTCACCGTTTGGAGTGTACCAGGTGTCATGCTTTACCAAGAGCCAACCAAGCACTGTACACTTTACCACCAATACACTTTACGAAGTATACCAACTGCCAGACCTAAGTAGGTCTGGCATCTACAAATCTTAGCAACCGTCGCTTAGCAAGTGCCCTTGGTGTCTCTACCTCTACACTCCTGATGACGGTTCAACCGAAAATTAGAGACTGTAACTGTGTTCATCCCTTTACTCTGTGTCTATAGTTTACTGTCAAATGTATTACATATAGGTATCTTTAACCGCGTAATCCTCATCAAAATTTCCTAGAAAATTTGACTGTAGCATTAAAACTATATAATTTATTAACTTCAATAAGTTATATTAGACAGTAAAGATATGTATTTCCCTTTATTAGTAACTATTAGACATGAACAGTTAAGACAGTATGTAAACTTTAATTTTACAATCAATAAAGAACGGTGTCTCAAAATATTTATAATTAAGACATGGAATATGATAAAGAGAAACAAATGATATAATGAAGACTTTTTTACAATGAAAATATACCTGTACAGACATATCATGAAGAATTATGTTGTAATCATTTATTGCAACTATTCTGTTACTGTTTTATGACGAAATGTTGTTTGTTGCAATACGTTTTTGAAAAAAGAAACATTCACTGAAAACTTACTTACATTTCTTTATAGCATTGAAATAACTATTGAACGATTACATAAACATCAGGGAAAATAATAATAAAATTTACCATGTTATTACAAAATTTTAAACAAAACTACTTTAGAGTGATAAGAGATGTAAAGTATTGATTTATAAAGTAATATAAGTACCTTTATAAATAAATGCAATAAAATTGTGGTCGTTATACATTAAAAGCAGAATTATCCATAATCTTAATCTATGTGTATACAAAAATGGACATACATTTTACTGAGGAAAAACTATAAAAAAAAATGATTGAGGAAAAAACAAATATTATTTTTAAACTAAAGCTGAGTAAAGTTTTCAAAAAATTGTTTTTTAAATTTTGTAAAAAAATACATAATTTATTTTTGAACATCTGCAATGTTTGACATTTGCAGCTATTAAAGTGAAAAAATCCATTTATATTATATTATAAAACGTGTAAACTTAAATTTCGTTTAAAAATTTAATATTGTAACAATTATTTGTATATATATATTTGTATATTTATGTTATATATGTATTTATATATATATATTTAATCATATGTGCTACCATCGTCTAAACCAATTTTTTCTTTGGTAAAACCTAAATTGTTTACCCGTTCTAAAATTTTCGCTAGATACATATTTATCAGTCGATATTTAGTTTATTCTAAATTAGCAAAATCCTTGGAACCATAATTATCATTTCAAAGAAATAAAACCTAGTCATAAAATAAATTTCATAGTTGAAGATCGATTTTGCATGACAGTTGAGTTATCCAAACTATTTTAACCACTGTACTACGAACTTATTTGAATAGCCTAATAGATAATTAGTCTATTATTTTAGATAACTAAAATCTATAAACTATTTTAACTGATAAAAAATACTTAAAATCAATAAATGATTATATTATTTCTTCCTGCTTGTGAAATCACTATTCCTCATGGTTTATTGTTATAAACATGGTTTGTTTATTCGGATATTTGAATTGAAAGTATAACTCTAAAGTTTTAAATTATTATTTATGTTTTATGAATTAACCAAGACTATAAACTTGAATTACTTAAAAATATTCAACAAAATCATTATTTTTCATAATGAGTAAGAATCAGGCAATACGACTTCTATACCGTTTTGGTTTGAAATTGGTCAGATTAGGTGATTTTGGAAGTTTGCTGGTGTAACATTGACTATTGACAGATTAATACAAAATGGTTGACGCCTTCTCAAGTTTAGCTCCACTTCCCTTTAGTTAGTTTAGTAAATCCGAAAACTAGAGGGAGATAATTCCTGAGAGACTGCAAATAAACTGCAAAACTTTACAAACATCACGACAACTTTGTAGTTTACAGCGTCATATTAAGTTAGAGTTGTTACAATTAGAATCGATGCAAATTCTTGAAGGATTTCAATTTTATTTCATTTTGTATTTGCATAACAAATATATGACTAAAATACAGTATGACTGTAGTAAAATTAATGATTCTATAAATACAAGAAAAATATATAACTACTTAAAAAAAATTAATATTATTAACTTCTTTGAGATTTTTCAAAAATTTAATGGTGACTGAAGTATCATTCGGTTCAAGGGAAAACAGTGTCTCTCCAAATTAGTAAACATTTCCTATAATTTCTTATGCATAAAAAATCATAGGAATTTTCATAAAAAAGCATTTTTAAGTACCTCATCAAGTAAGTGCACCACATTCCTTGAACTCAGATTCAGTCTAAAAACAAGTTCCAATGTAGCTTATATCTTCCCAGGTCAAATCTAGAGTGTAAACACGAGATATCTTGACACCTTTGAATGCCTGCAAAGCGGAATATCCCAGTAATATGAAACCATAATTTAAAATATATAAAAATAATTTTAAAGTAATAAAGCAATATTAAAAATTAAAGAAGAAAAAATACAATTATTACAAGCAAGAAAAAGAAGTAAATATTGAAAATAAGTGGTACAGACGAGGGCCAGGGTAGCCCAGTGGTTTTAAGTGTTTTTCTTTTGACTGGAAGATTAGGGGTTCAATATCCACTCTGGCTCTCGATTTATTTACGCAGAAAGTGAGACACGTTTGAGCACCCTCTCCCTTTTAGAGGACAAACAATCCCGAGCCTAAACACTCGTGACTTTTGCAAAATTTAGGGCTCCCAATGTAGAATGTTCATTATATGGTATTACATAGAGACTTATTTTGACTGACTTCATTTCATTGATATAACAGTAAAATTTAATTGGCATATACAATAGAATTGATTCATTGCTCTGAATGTCTCAAACTTGAAAACCTTTGTTTAAATTGGAGCATTGTGTTTTTGTCATTATTAACAAAAACTTTTGAAGTGGAATTCAATACAATTGACAAGTTAATGTTTCTTAGAGGGAAATCCAAAAATCTTTTTCTAACGTCATAAAATCAGGCTAATAATACAAATTTTGAAGTTTCAGTAATACAAAACCAACTTTGTAGAAAAGTAATTGAAATTCTATCAAGACTAGGGATACTTCCGTAACATAAGTTTCTTATTTTCTTTTTATAATTTGTACTTATTTATTACATTTGTGATAATCAATGAATTGATAACCCTTTCAGAGTCAAATGATATTGGAAAATGGTTACCCTGTTGAAGTGCATGATGTGACTACAGAAGATGGCTACATCCTCAGCATGTTCAGAATCCCTCATGGCCGTCACGACAAACCTTCGTCTGACCGACCACCTCTTTTACTTCAGCACGGCATTCTCTGTAGTTCCGACTGCTGGCTTTTCCCCATCCCTGAAAAAGGATTAGGTAATTTAGTTTACTTATTTAGTTTATTATATATTTAGGTTATTAGTTTAATTACCCAATTTATGCAAAAAAAAATTAAATAAACTATTTTCTTAATAAACATTTTACTTAAGAGTACAGACTATAAATTAATAAAGCTTCAATTTCAAGATACTATAATATATATTAATAGATGTGTCAGGTCACAGGGGCAGATAAGATTGTTAACCTGCATAGTATGCAAAACCAAGTCATACAGAAAAAACAGAAAGGTGCATGGGTAAGTCTTCTCAACAGTGATGTAGTTGTCATTCCAATGTATAAAGAATTGCAGGGATCACAGTCCCCGATTTGACAGGTGTACTTATACATGAAATTAGACTCCGCCAGTTGAGAATCCTTAACCATACTGCTATTTCTCATGACAAGGCTGCTTATGGTGGGATTTCGTTAGTAAGTTATTAAGGCGACCTTGTTTTCAGCTGCTGTGTATTTTATATTTATATCTCTTGATAATGTCATTGAGCACACGTTCATCTATTTTGTGGTATTCCGAGTATTGATTTCGTAATAAAGATCATGTGTTACACCTGATAACCCATTGCTAGTTTGACTGATGTATTCAGAATTAAAATATTGTTTTAAAATAACATCAAAGAGAGAGTTGGAGTAACCGTTGTTGATGAGGGATTCTAATTGTGATGAAGCCTTGATACATACAGTCTACAAAACAGCAGCAAATTGGAAACAATTTCAGAAGGACATTGATTTTACAAAACAATCAATTACAAAATATTGTTCTTGTCATTTCATTAACAGTATACAATGTATTACCAATCATCGACTTGTTAAATGAGTCCATGTTTCTTCTTTCTTCTCTCATTATCAATACATAAATTTGTTTTGAAACAGATAATTCCTTTATATTAGAAACCCTTACCGATCAGAAAAACAACTTTAATCCCCCAACCCCCTCAACCCGTTTCAGAACCCAAACTTACACAAAAAAAACAACCTATATAAAATAAAAAGATATAGAATCGTGAAAAATCAGTTTAAATCAAAATTGAATCGTTGATTTAAACTGTTTAGATCAACTCTAAACCAGGTAGGACCTTTCCAGGTAGCAGCAAGGACATGCTAGGACACTCAACCCTCACCGATCAGAAAAACAACGTTAATCCACCCCAACCCTGTCAACGCATATATATATATATATATATATATATTAGTATATTTTGGGAGCAGACCTTCATTTAGACAAGTTCTATTAAAGAGTATGCCGATCTTCATTTTCGTTCGTTTTTTATTCAATTTCTCCAGTTTTCTAAACTTGGTTTTTAATTCTACAGGTAAACTAAACACCTGTAGAATTAAAAACCAAGTTTAGAAAACTGGAGAAATTGAATAAAAAAAGAACGAAAATGAAGATCAGCATACTCTTTAATAGAACTTGTCTAAATTTCAAGAATAAATCTTTCGGAGAGTTAGTGTTTAATTTACCTGTAGAATTAAAAACCAAGTTTAGAAAACTGGAGAAATTGAATAAAAAACGAACGAAAATGATGATCGGCATACTCTTTAATAGAACTTGTCGAATATATATATATAATATATATATATATATATATATATATATATATATATATATTTATATATATATATATATATATATATATATATATATAATATATATATATATATATATAAAGTATATATATATATAATATATATGTTGGTAATTGAGCGCTTAGAATAATTACAAAAAAATTATCTATGACAACTGAGTCGAGGAGTTAATGTGAAAACATTCCAACTACTTTGTTATCACTCAGGAGCCCTTATTGTGACATTGGTATTATAATCAGAAATATACTTAAAAGTTTTTACTGAGAATCCGCAAATAAATATTCTACAGAAATTACACCAAAATTAACAATTATCATATATTGATTTACCTATTGATTTTTTTCGTTATTATAATTGTTTTATTGCAATTAACCTGCAAATTGCAACATATATACTAAAATAAATATGTTTAGCTCATTAAATTGTATGTTTCTTAGATTTTTTAATACAAAAAACTGTATTGCGTTCAGGTTACGTTCTGGCTGACGCAGGATATGACGTATGGCTTGGTAACAACCGTGGCACATCGTACTCTCAAAGACATGTCAATATGACAACAAGTGACAAGAAATTTTGGGATTTCAGGTAAACAGTTTAATGTTTTAAAAATTACAGTATCCTAGTGTTACAATTATTTTTTGATAATTACATTACAACAAAACTCCAACTCGAAATTTTTAGACAGTAAAAGTATGCTAAAATATCTTCAACATAAATATATTGATGTAATTTATACATTTATATGTTAGAAGTCATCAAAGACTTGGCATGGCACCTATTGAGAAAAACTTACGTCGTTAAAACTATACATCTTTATTTAAATGTATATTTTGTAAAATAATGGTTTACTTGATATAGAACTAATATAATGACATAATGATAGACTTGGTATATTATTTAGGGTAATTGTCTTACAAATTATTTTTTATTTACTTTTGTTAAAGTTATGATTAATGAAAGGCAGCAAAATAATCATAGCAAGTATTAAATTTTATCCGAATTGATTATTCGATGGAAAGAATTTTTTTTTGTAAATTAAAATTTAAAAACATACCTACTTAATATTTGTACTACTGGCGCCCCTGCCCAACAATCAAGAAAATGTTTTCATTATAATCATATAAATCAGCTAATAATTGTATATTTATTTTAAAACAACATAATCAGGCTAAAAATTGATATTTTAGCACTATTTTGGATTACTCAAATTTTTTTATTAACATAAGTACAATGAGAATAAGTGGATTGGATTAATCGATCAACCATTTTGCCTTTAAAACAACTTTTGATGTAAAACATCTTCTCTTGTATATTTTCTCTTCATAGTTAGCTGTAAAATAGTAAATATTAACATAACTATATTTAATATGCTTAACTAATCGTATAGATGAGATCAGAAATGTTTGTAAGATGTCTAAGTTTTTGAATTATTCAACATCATCTTGCATGAATATCTTAAGAAGTAAAACGGAAGGGTGGGTCAAGTTTTAAAGTGGCTTTGAGTAGGTTGAAACAAGTTTTGAAGTAGTTGAACAAATAATCTTAAGAAGCTTTGAAAAGTCGGGGGGGCCAAATCCTGGTCGTTGAAGGCACTAATCCAGTCCTCAACGTATTGCCTTCCACCTATCTCAACTTCACTTGCATCTGATTAAAATTAAATAAAATCATTCAAAAGTCATTCAAAGACTAATCAGTTTACTTTTACAAGTTTCTTGTTAGTTTATATACAAATAGTTGTATATAAATACCAGTTTTCCTCCCAAACTAGCTTTACTTTTGGTTAAAATCATTCTGAACTCACACCATTAAATCAATCAAACCTTAATAACTGCTAGTTCAATGATGGTATAAACTAAAACCCTTGAATTTTTTCGATTCCTGTTTAAAGCTTCCTAATTATTGGTACACAGTTTTTATCTGTTAGGACAGTTCTACTGCGAAGAGTTGTTGCTATTGTTTTATCCGTTACCTCACGCTATTCATTGTTTTAAATAATGTCTCATTGTTTAAAAAGTATTAAAGTTACATTGTAGATCAGCTACGCATTGAGCAGCGCAATTTTGTTGTGCAAATTTCGAAGTTATAGTTTATTTTTAAAGCATATAAGTGATTATATCAATATGGGCAGGAATAGTATAGGACAGCATTTACTAAAAAAAAAATAAAATAAAAGTAAAATAGTATAGAGGTTCTAACAGAAGTCATTGAAACTCAAAATAGAAGTTACTGTTTAATCCGTTTGTAATATTAATTTGTTAATAATATCTAATATTAAGAGATATATAAATATGTGTATTTAACATTTCATAGAAAAATTATCAGTACAGATTATTAGAAACTATGTAGACTTATTAGTCAATTTTTGAAAAACAGTTTGACAGAAGCCAAATATAATCTATAAAAAAGTTTTATGAACTACAGTAAAAACGAAGCAAAGGTTTCTTTGGCTATTTTAAAGATTATTGGATAAGAAGCAATAACTGTTGTAAATAATGGATTTATTTCCAAGGAAAGCCTTTACATTCATTCTCTTGGCAAATAGATTGACACAGAAGCAGAAAGAAACTAAAGTGTAGGTTCCTTGTAGACCTAAAATCGCACAGTACACGCTGATTTTGAAAATATGAATAAGTTATTAAAGTCAGAATGTGATCAATTCCAACTGTAATCAGCTCCTCCAGTTAAGTGCGTAACAGTAAATATGTCCCTCTGATTAATGTAAATAATGCTACAGAATACAATACAACCATTTATAATTAAACAAATTTGACTCAAAGGTAGTAAGGTTCCAGTTAATTGTCAGGTTTGGGATTCGGTTACTTTTCTTAGAAATATCACAGTTAACGTTCGATGGTTGTCGGTGCTCCACTCCTTCCATTGGATGTTTCCCTGACGACGAATCACGAATTGTTCGAAACGCGTAGTTTGAATAAGAAAACTTCTTTGTGTGAAGACTTTCTATTATCCATTTACCCTAGTATGAGTAAATAACACACAATTACGGATTGGACAACTACTTGATTACATTTTGTGTAATGTAATATTGTAATGTAATGTAATTTTGAGTAATTTCAATTATCCGCTTTTTTCAGAAGGTTTATAAGAATTTTCTTTATAATAGTCAACTAATTAATACAATTGATAAAAATCAACTAAATTTTAGCATAATTGCATAATTTTGTGTACAATAACCATCTTAACCTAGTAGCCTGAGGAGATGCTGACAAAGACCAGTAGTTTTGGTAGAAAGATATTTCAGATACTTCTAAATTTCCTACTGTGATATAAACGTTGGTTTTTATTTCACATATTTATGGCAGTATATATATATATATATTAGTAAATTTGCATTAAATTCTCTTGCAGGCAAATTTTATTAAAATTTTTAATGCAGTTTCCGCATTCATGACCTTTATCATGATGTGTTGAAGTCTATTATCTTTGAATGAGCTGGAGGTCCAAAGAACATTAAAAATATATTATTGACACAATGAATGCATTGATAAGTCAAATTAAAAAAAATATACCCAAATTAATAAAACGCAAGCTGTTGTTTGATTTTCGAAAATATGGAGTATTTTTGTAGGTAATAATCAATAAAAGCTCCATAGAAGCGGTTATCAGACTTTTGTTCAGTTTTTCCATATACAATCGGCTAATAGTTCTCTTCAATTACTTCGAAGAGCACAGAGCCACGGTAAGGTGTAGGGCAGAGTGCCAATGATAATTTAGTGGTCCTCATTCTGACGTACAGTGTTGTCAAGGTGGCACAGATTCCTGTGCAGTCTACAAGTTTACTGGTACACCAGTTGACTTCTCTGTAATATTGTGCTATAGTTGGATGGGTGGAATCTGAGAAGAAGGTCTACGTATTTTTTTCATTTTAAAATAAATTCTAACTAAATAAATTAAGTTTTTTATTTAGTTTCTGACTTTAGATAAAATACAGTAACCTCTTTCATACTAACAATAATGCGTGTTTTATGTGTTTTAGTTTCCACGAATTAGGATACTATGACGTGCCTGCTATGATTGATTACATTATTGAAAACACTGGAGCCCCAAAAGTGAGTTATGTGGGACACTCTCAAGGCACCACCCAATTTTTCGCTCTGACATCTTCAAGGCCTGAATACAACTCCAAAATTCTAATCAGTAGTCATTTGGCCCCGATTGCTTACCTAGATGGTGCTGAAGGAGGTGTAGCAGCTCTTGCCAAAATCTCAAAATATGTTGCGGTAAATACAATATTTCTTTTATATAAAATAAAAAAACCAAAATGTCACTAAATTACAATAAATTAATAACAAGTACTTGCATCAATACTTCTACTACTGTTTGGACAAAAAATTAAACCTTTTATATGAAATTAAAAAATATATTTTTAATATTACACTAAATTGAACATATAGTTTCATGGGATATAAAAAAGTTGTATCACTTGCCTGCCTGTGTTATAAACCACTCCTAAAATTGTGGAAAACGATATTAATTAACCAGTACATATTCTGAAGGTACATGAACCAAGATACTTCAAAACTATGCTTTGTTTACATAGTTTACGTGTGAGTCATGCAATAACGTAGTAAGCCTATGTTTGTATAACAATCCATACGTATTTTGACGTTTACACTCTCAGCATGCAACGTCATTTTAAACAAAAAGAGCATCATTAATCATGTTCAGCCATATTTATATGGTTAACATTTTAAATGTTGTATGCGCTAAATGTGCGAATGTTATAGAAATCATGTATATACAAAAAATAGAGCCAAATATTTAGAAATAACTTTTCCTTTGTGAAAACGTCAAAACATATAGTCGGTTAATAATTTCATTTCCGGGACTTATATTCAAAACAGTTTTCCTATTTATTCCTTTGTATTTTTTTAAATGGAGTATTGGAAAATATTTACTGCATTTGGAGAAAGGTCTGTACTTACAGTTTGATATATTATATTGAATTTTCTTTTCCTTCCAAATAAATTTACCAAATGAGAAGAAAGATTTTGTAACAATTTAAGTATAATAAATCTTTTCTACTACATTTGATAGAAACGGTGTCCGATATCTAAAAACTGCTAAAAATTATCATGTTTTTAAAACAGTTTTGAATTACTAGAATAACTTAAACCAAATCACATATACATTTTAACCTAGAATAAACCAAAATAATCAGATTTTGAATATACTATGGGCTCCCAAAGCACATTAATTGATTTAGTTTGCACTTCGGCAAGCATAATTATTAAGAAAAAATATTAGGAAAAAATGACTGCAGTGCATTCACTGTTACAACAATGCTACGCTCACATATCTCGTCAACATATTTCTATGAAGAACTCTTAATAAATAAAGCATTGTGTACTGTATACATTGTATACTGAGGTAATCTCTCATCGACTGTTAGTGTCTCAAAAAAAAAAAAAAAAAAAAAAGGGACAATAAAGCATAATTAGGTTGCACTGGCCATTCTAAAAGAAAACTCACATAGACCAAAGATTGGAACTTTGTGATACTACATAATAAATATAGTACATTAGGTGTCCTAAATTTTGACTAACTCAAGTGTATTTCGTATAGCAATCTTTAACATGACCTGACGTCGTAAGGCCTTGAGATCGAGGGCTAAACGTTTTTTCACCTCTCGCGTTATATATTGAGAACCAGATTGGGTATCAAACCCCGGATCTAAGAGTCCAGAGGCGAGCACATAAACTACTGCTCGTATAAACTACTGAATAAACTACTACCCTGACACCATATTGTCTCAGTTAATTATTATTTGATGATTAAACAATACTTGTAAAATATTTTTCCAAGTATTTAAAACAGAAATAAGGTAATTGTGATATAAATTAATGAAATGCCATTAACTATTAGATTTTCAACATTACCTGTTATGTAAAAGAATATGACAAATAATTCTTTTTTGTTTTCCTTTTTCTTTATATATTTTCAGTCTGAACGTACTGCCAATATAAACTCATTCATGTCATGAACAATCCTAGCTATTTGATTAAAAGATTCTGAAAAGATATTCACTTTACCAATATGCATCATTAAAAAATTACTAATTTTGGCCCATTTTTTTTTCGACTCCAACTATAAAATCAATCTTCATTGTGTGGTATAACAAAGGGCCAATGCTCGGTCTAAGTGTGTTCCCTTGTGGGACTGCCACTGCAACAAAAAAAAAAACAATAATAAATTATAAATTTGAATTTATCTAATTCTTTCATATTTTAGAAAGCTATAAGTTCGAACATTATGTTTCTGTTTTCTTGTATTCTGCTCTTAAATAATTAAAATGCCAAACAATTAATTGAAAGTTTAACCATTTTAGTTAATAAATTTTGTATTTTGAAAAATCTTTTTGAGAGTATTTGCATCAGCAAATGACTTACTTTTTAATATTCTGTGATGTTCAACTCTGATATTCTAAAATTGTAATGTTAATCAAATATACCAATAAGTATTTACATATTTGAATTGCCTGTGATATTATCCTCTAAACAAAATTAATTATATCTGCAATATTAATAAATGACTGAAAGCGTAGTTCAAAGTTCTTCATACTAACTTTGAAGCAGAAATTTCAATTTGTTCATTTATTTCAACCAGTTAATAAGAGCTTTAATAAATTATTAGTTATTGACGTTTTAAAAATAGAATGGTACAGCAATTTTATTTTATGTCCATGGTTCTTTGAGCATACAGTAATAGAACATATGGAAACATAGATAATTTATAATATAGTGTTACAGAGTATAGCATAAACATGTGTGATATGTGATTATATATATATATATATATATATATTAGTAAAAGTTGGAAGCAGTTCTTCTTGTATGTATACATTGAAAAAAGATATGTCCACATTGGTCCTCATCAATTGTTCTTTAATTTTCCCGAGTCTTCGAAAACACTTCTTAAGTTCAAATTCTTCAATTCATAAAGGAGTCTACCGTAGGTTTTTTTTATCCTGATGATGGTGAACGACCACTGAAACATGTCGGCAGTTAATAATAAAGCAATTGAAAAAACGTACGGTGGACTCCTTTATGAATTGAAGAATCATGAACTTGAGAAGTGTTTTCGAATATTCGAGAAAATTAAAAAAACAACTGGTGAAGAACAATGCGGACATATCTTTTATATATATAAAAATAAAATAAATTCAAAACGAAGATAGTACCGCCCTGTCTTCCTGCAGGACTCTTCGCTCTTCGCACCTCCTGATGACGACGATGGTCGAAATATCGATGTGAGTTATGTCTGTGTCTTTCTGTGTGTTTCCTTCGTTTTGAATTTATTTTATTTTTAAAAAAGTCCGCTGGACCGTTTCTTTTAATTGTATATATATATATATATATATATATATATATATATATATATATATATATAAAATCAAACCACAATATGTAATAGGAAAAAATCCAACTGAAATACTACATGCAGAAACATCTGGTGAGGGGTTGAGAAGAGTAGGAGGGAAGAGTGGTCTTTTAAAAGGATATAAAGTGCAGGAAATGATGAACAATCGTACCGCTTGTTACGGTAGAACGATCTTAAGTACTGTTATGAAAATATAAAATCTCATAAAATAGGTAATCCATTGAGGCCAATCATCAATCAAATACCAATACCAGTCGAAAAGCCATGGCATTTTTTTTTTTTAAAAAAAGCATCATTAAATGTTATATTATTGAATTTTGCCTGAAAAAAATAATTTTAATAACTTCAATATCATAAACTCAAAATGGATAGGTATTTAGTACAGAAAGTTGCCAGACAAAGCTATTTTTCTCACCAGATGTTCGATTGATTGGCACTTTAATGATCCTGAAAACATCATTCCATTTACTCTAGTAAATTACTCATTGTTTTCAGTGAATTACTTTTTATGAATTAATACGACCCATTTTTTACATCCAGTATTTACTTATCATAATTATTTTAAAAAAATACTATTATACTATGGTTTTTTTTCAGAAATTCGCAAGATTAGTTGGAATCACCCATGTCTTTGGCCACAGCTTACTTATCAATGGTGCTGATCATCTATTCTGCAGATCCCATGCCATCACAAGACCAATCTGTGACAACCTCATATACTTTTTCTCTGGCTTTGACGCACCTCAGCTGAATAAGGTAAATAAATAATTTAAAATCTCTTTTGATATCACTCTTAGGGTTCTTCATTCACAAATATTACATATATACAAATCCTTCTAAACTGAATGTGTTTGAATTGTATTAATAATTTATTGACCTTTAAGTTGTATTGTATAATTATAATATATCAAATTAATATATTATACAAGTAAACATAAGTTATAGCCTATCAATCACTGGTTCAAATGTCTAATTGCCCCAAACACAATCTTGATGTCAATATCTTAATACTTCATTACTTGTGCTTTTAATATCTCTTTTTAAATGTAACCATTAATATTCATTGACTTTTATTTTAAAAGTATTAAGCATCAAATATATCTCAAATCAAACACAAATACAAGATATATATATTCAATATTAATATCAATTTATATATATATATATATAAACAGATAATATTCAATTAATCATTAAAATATCCACATTACCTTTTGTTTAATTAAATTATATTTTTTTTTATTTTTAATAAACATTTCATTTGATAAAATATTTTAATATTTTTTTACAAGCTGCAAAAAATTAAGCTTTATTAAATACACTAATGAAATTGATTACAATTTTAAGACAGTTAATATTTATTAAAATTATTAAGTAAATTATTCATTATATTCTACCTTATACTGTTTAAAAATAATTAAACTGTTTTCTAATTTTTGTGATCTTGTTTAAAAATCTTTTATGTCCGGTGAGTTGGGTCCTCCTTTATTGTTTTTTATTGATTGAGCTCAATTGAAAAAAAATACCACACTCTCACTCCCTTACTTCTTCTCCATCACTCTCTTTCTCTCTTATGAAACTGTTTTATGGTAACCATTAATTTAAACTTTATGTGTTATTTAAACTCACAATCTTATCAAGCTTGGTGTTTAATCTTATCATGTTTTTATTTATTAGCTGAAAGAAGCAGAAGACTGCAATATACTACGAGTGTTCCCATGTGACATTCTCTCTGAGGGGGGAAATGTCTTTCACGGGCTTTAAATAAAATTCCGGCTTTATTATTCCACTATCTAGAATGAAGCATTGAATAACAACTTTTTTTTTTACTGGCAAACATTTTTATAACAACACAGTTTTTAATAGTACTTTAAATAAGCATGTTATAAATACATACTAAATCAATATATGTCTAAGGACATCTTTTTAAGCTCTCAGCATTTCTTTGTTAAGAATATTATACTAATTTGCTAAAAAAATTTGGATGATTCAGATCATACGTGACAAATTTCTTACATTTAATTATTGCAGGTTGGTTTCTTCTTTCATACTCAGTTGCACTAGTATATTTAAAAAAAAACCTGTTTTATATACAAATAAAATCTAGATTTCTACCACTTAATATTAAATTTATTGATTTAATTAAATATTTATTAATTTTTAATTTTATAAATTAATAATTTAGTGTAATATTGTTCTCTCATTAATACATAAACTAGCTTTAAATTGTGAATTTCAGACGTTAGTAGAACAGATTGGAGAATACAGTGCCTCAGCCACGTCCATCAAACAATTAGAACATTTCGCTCAACTGACTGACAATGGTAAATTTTGCATAACTTTGTCCTAACATATGTCTGATAAAGGCTATTTGGCTCTTATAGAGTATTATTTAAGTGTTATATTTATGATAGTTAATATTTATGGTTTTAATAAGGTATATATATTTTAGAAAGCTTCATATTAAGTTTTTAAGGCGTACAAATTTATTTACCAATTATTTGTAAAAAAAAAAAAAAAAAAAAAAAAGGTAGTGAGGATATAAACTCATTAGTAATCAGTCTAAATTTTATGATTAAAGTGTGAATTTTATAGAAGAGTTAGGGAGCTAAAGTTGATCTAAAAGTAACCAGAACAACCAGTTATTTGTTTTGTTAAAATAAACTGAATTCTAAAAGACATTTGTGTATTCTTAAAGTATGTATTGTTATGTATTTATCTATGTATTCTTAAATATACGTCTCAATTTTTACGTTTGCCGATCAATCGTGCTAAATCTATATCCAGATATTAGCTAATGACTTTGAAGGCAGTGGTATAGCGAAGAGGCAGCAGAAGTCTGTCCAGAGGGTGGCATTTTCAACGGGTTTATGTTGTGAGAATAAAAGGTATAGGATATAAAAAATAAAAGCTAACAAATATCCGGGGGTATATATAACATAAGTTATTAGTCTTAAAACGCAGATCTGTGTGTTTTAAGCATAAATATTCTTAGTATTTTGACAGCAACAGTTAAGTATTTAATTAATGTACTTATGCGCGTGTACATTTACGTAAGGCCTATTACAAAAAAATCATTTACATTACCTTTTATTACAATAATGTGTTGATTTTTATTTTAGAATGATTATTTCTTCTTGTTTAATTAGGTCTTTAACTCCCGATGAATTGAATTTTCCTTCCTTCTAAGCTCGGCACAATATTACTCTTCGAAAATGATTTGTTAAGTCATATATTATCATAGTAGTTAGTAGTTTAGTTTTCAACTTAATCAAATTTGTCAACTTAATTAGCTTAGCTTAGCCAAACTGAAATATTTCTTACTTTAACTGAACATAAATATGACTACATTAGTTTCGACAACAAATCTGTTTTATATAGATTTTATCTATCTAGATCTTATTTTATATCCATTTTATATCCATCTAGATTTTATTTGTATATAAAACAACAAATCTCATGAGGTAAGACGACGTATTTTTATAATAACTTCTGTATTTCAAACGATAATACTATTTTAATTAATGATTATAAAGAAATAAGAAATGCATCAGCTTATACAAATAATCTGAATGATATTTTCTAAAAAACAAAACATGAAAGATTTGATAATAAAAAAAGTATTATTAGTGTTGTTTTTTAATTTGTTGCAGGAATTAAATTTACCCAGTATGACTACGGAAGTGACGCTAATGTCAAACATTACGGCACCCCTATGCCTCCTGAATATGACCTGACTCAAGTAACAGCACCTGTATCTCTTCACTACTCTGATAATGACTTCTTAGCTAGACCGAAGGTAAATTATATTTACTAACGCAGAGATGTTAGGCGAAGACATAAAACACACACCACAAATCACACATACATAAAAACATATAACTTGCACACAGTCAACATGACCTTAAACAAACTTTCAAATACACAAACACGCAGGATCCATGACCTCTTGAGAGAGTGAGCCCACCATACCTCTTTCTATCTCCTTGTAACTCTTTCCAACAATAATGTAAGTGATGAAGCCTCTTGTAAGAGAACCTGCAAGTTCCTACTACTCGAATGATTTTAATCAGTTATTGGAGTATACAGTGATTGAAATCAGAGAGTTTTCCTTTTCTCATTTTCAGAATAATATATTGATTTCTTTTTTTTACTTGAAAAAATATTATTAGCTACAAATGAAATGCTATTTGTTAATAAATATATCAGACTATACTTAAATGCGTTGTGTTGTTTAGAACTGGTGTAAAATAGAAGGGGAAAAATGAGATAGCAATCATTAAAGTTGTGTCTTAAAGAAAATCCTTGCTAGAAAATTGTACGAGGAAGATTTTTAAAAGAGTTTTGAGTAAGGGAAAGGGGTTTTAATGGGAATTCGAAGAAAGTTAAGGAGATCATGGATAAGCGGATTTGGTTCACACTCAGTGCAATCGACACTTCATCTCAGCTTTAGTCTTATTCAAAGGATTTCACATATCAACTACTGCATTCCTGTCAATCTTTGAATTAAAAAAGAACTTCTAATCAACTCAAACTGAAACAGATGAAATTGTTATACATTACACAAAATAAAACATTGTTAATACCATAATTTACTTAGAAAATAATAATAAATACATATAAAGTAATAATATCAAACGGCTACATATTTTCTCTAATTACCATAAACTAAATCTAGGATTTTACATTCATGTTTGAATTTAACTTAAATACAGTTAACCTTAAAACTATAATTTTTTCTCAACAAGTAAATTTTTTAGAATAACTTTCTTTATTCTGTACGTTACTGTTCTTCGTAAATGAATTTATATACCTTCCTGCGGGACTCTTCGCCTCCTGATGACGACGATGGTAGAAATATAGAAGTAAGTTATTCCTTTCTCTATCTGTGCAGTACCTTCTTCTAAATTGGTTATATATATACATATATATATATATATATATATATATATATATGAATAATAATCAAAATAACACTTGATGTAATAGATTGATTAATTTACCACGATGAAACTAATTTTGAAACAATGCTCTAAGCCTTTCGTCAAGACATCGTCAAAGAGCAAGTGAACTAAAAAATGAAAAATAAAAAATAGTTCACTTAGAAAGGCCTTAGAACATTGTTTCAAAATTAGTTTCATTGTGGTAAATTAATCCATATATATATATATATATATATATATATATATATATATATATATTAATGTCATGAAAACGATCCATAAAGGAAAACAAACTTTTCAAAGTAAACTATAGGTACAGAGTAAACAGAAAAACAGACTTACAGTCTCTACTTTTAGGTTTAACCATCATCAGGAGAAAAGAGATCGGGACACCAAGCACACTTACGAAGCAACTGATAGAGATCAATTGTGTTGACCTGTTTTATATATATATATATATATTGTATTATTGTATTGCTGTTTATATATATGTAAATATATATACGTCTAAGCCACAATAAATAATGAGAAAAAAGAATATTATCCTTCAACCGTAACAAGCAGTCCTGGTCAGATTTAAACCCTAATTGGAAACAAAGATATAGAACTATCTATTGTGGGGTTGAGAAGAGTGGGAGGCAAGAGAGGTATATTAAAGGAAATACCTCTCTTTGACGAGAGCAATAGCCTCATCTAAAAAGATTGAAAACTAGCTGATAGTTTTTTTACTTCTTCTTTCCTGAACTTCCTTGTTTACCCAAACATTTCTCCGCAGTCCATTGACCTTTCTTGCACTTTACACCTTATAAAATACTTCTCATGCCTTCTAATCTTCTCAACCCAACACCAGATCGTTCTAAATCTTTGGTTTTAGTTGCAATTTGGCTATGACAAAAACCGCTTTTGGAAGACAAAAAAGTCTTTTTTCTCATTCCTAATTGTGGTTTGAACGTTTATATATATATATATATATATATATATACGTTTATATAAAAACGTATTGTATGTTTATATATATAACATAAAATATAAACAATATTACATTTTCTTTTTTGTTGAATATTAAACTATCTATCCATCTGTATACATACATATAGCAATATATAACAAATTTTCACAGTAAATGCGTGACATAAAATCAAAGTTTAAAACGCAGTAAAAAATCAGAAATTGTATTAAGTTCAATCAACCAAAACCAGTGTTTTTGCCATACTTTCACTCATAATCTGATGCTGACCATTAAATTTCAGAGCTTCACTCATACTTGAAATGTATGAGTAAAACCCTGAGAAGGACAACTTATTTTGGTGTGAAAGATATTAGTTACATTTTTGAATTTCTTACTGTTTTTTAGACGTTATGAGAAAGTGTAATTCTCTGTTATATTATTTCAATGTATATATTATATTGTTTTCAGAAATGTACTCTAATTGTTATATATTTTAAAATTTAATTACATAAATTGATAATAACATAACTTAAGTTGCTGTAAATACAAATAAATTTAAGGGAATAATTGTATTGATATTTGTAAGTATTTTTTTATGATAATAATCTTTGAACTCATTGTATGTTTTTATTTTCAGAATGTTATGAAAATGGCGGGATTAATGAAAAACGTTGTAGCTAAGATCAAAGTTCCATATGAAAAGTTTAGCCACATTGACTTCACATGGGCCAAAGATGTTGATGTATTAGTTAACAAGGATGTTCTTAGGATACTTAAGAGTTACCTCTGAAGTGATAACTATGAAATCAGAAGACAAAATACCTTATTGTTGTTTACTTTTTACTATTTTTCCTATATGTATTGCCTTATTTAATACATTATGACATTATAACATTGAAATAAAGACGTTTCAATACATCAAACCTTTTTGCTTCCTGACTCTTAAATCATCCTAAACCATTAACATGTTTAACATGTCGAATAGTTGTTCTAATTTCCAAAATTTGCATTCAATATTTCATATTGGAAAATGATTTTCTATTTAGCACTATTTCATTTAAACTGTGATTAACTGAAAAGGTTTTATATTTGTACATTGCAAAACAGTAATTCAGCCTCACATATTTAACTAAGCCATAATTAGGGGCAAAAATAAAAAAATTGTTTTATTTTATTATTTAAATCCTAAAAAAATGATTTGTATTTCATGAATACAAATTTATGCTCATGCATGATTGCACGTGTTACTATAACGTGCAGATAATTTGTTTTCTTTTCATTTATCAATGAAAAACAAAAATGCTTTTGGTGATATGATATTTACTATTTGGCAAAGTTAATAGTAAAACTGCATGATCTGTTGAAATTAATTGCTATTAAAAGTTGAGTGGCTCTATTTCTCATTGCTTATCTCACTAAATAAGGAGGTGAATGTTCATCATCATGTACTTCAGATAACAAACACTATATATATGTTCATACTTTCCTCTTTCCTCATTTAATGATGAGATTGTAGACTCTTATAAGTACACTTTGTAAAAGATATATAAATTAACCATAAACAGGTGACATTTTAATTTTCTTCAGATATCAGTTTCATATACTGTTACACCTGTTCTTACGATATTAATTCGTTTCGAAAGTTTTTTGTAAGATAAATTCCTAATTACACGTAAATAGCCCGATGTGTTCCAAACCCCTAATACTCACCCCAAAACGCACTTGATTTTCACTGTCACTGTGCCTCTTTTCTCTTGATCCACACAAGTAATAACCTGTCCATCCCATCATTTATTTGTGTCCTCCTACACCAAAACATAGCAGCAATTTTTGCCGGAGTGGTATATTTTATTGAATCTCTCTTCTTCAGTATCATGCCAATATTAAAAGGGCCGCGATACTTCAGCCATATTCTTTCACGAGCTCAGACAACCGCTTCCCTTTTTTATTCTTGGTGATTATTTCTTTCTTTGTTTCTATAGGCAAAAAAACCCTATTCTTCTCATGAGCACTGCTATTATTTTCCTTTGGTCACATATTGAAAAAAAAAATAAATACACAGGTAAACTTGAATAAGCACAAAAAATATTTTCGTTCGTAAATTCTTTCGACTCAATGAGATGTTTTTGAAAACACAGATAGCTCTGCATCTTAGCCAATGATATATAGGTAGGATGCTCGGATCATGCTGGGGTTAGGGGTTGGGATGCATTAAAAATTAGAGAGAGTCACTCTCAAACAAGATAAAACGAAGGTATCAGCATTATAGAACAATTCAGAGATGTTGGAAAAATAGGAATAAAAAAACACTCTATATTTTAGAGGTATATTTACGTCTGAGATCTGAGAAAACGAGAGTGCAATTTGATATCTTGGTTCTTTAATATGATCAATAGAATGTTTTAAGATGAAACACTTTTTTTTCCAGAAAGACTGTGTATAAGATGAAAAGGTACTACTGTACAAGTAAAAAAAAATATATTTTTTGGTAAAGAGTAAAATGTTTACTTTATAGTCTGTATAGTGAACAGGGAGCCTGTTTTTTTTTTTTTAGTAATGAGGATAGAAGGTGCCAGTCATACTCATCACAGTAGATTCTTGATAAGGCAGATGGAAAATATAGTTCAGTCAGTTCTTAGTAGAAGACATAAACTCTAGATCCCGAGCCTGCACGATAGTGTTGTTAAAATTTTATACCCTAATAAACTTGAATGAGAAAAAGCATAGAATTCCTGATGTTGAATCAACCTCAGAACGAGTCTCTTCTTTAATTAAATAGTGAGGGGGAATGAAAAATGAGTCACATTTTCTACCCCTACAGCTAAGATGAAAGTAAAAGCCTATAAGTGGAAGTTGTATAAACGAACAAAAAATGTTTGCTACAATGCTATGACCAATACTGTTTATAAAAAAGAAGGTTTTTTATTTGGAATTTCATCAATTCATACCAGATAATCTTATCTGTATACTCTGATATGCATTGTGTTTTTTTATGAATGAAAATAGAAATTAAATTTTTTTTAACTAAAAAAAATTAGAAATTATTCACATGAATTCATTTATTTTTTATTTATTTGTGCTTCAGTCTATTGAAAAAAATTATTCATTACCATGCTTATATCTTATTTCTATAAGTACCGTTATCGTAATATGATAAAGGACACTTACTGAGCATCTAAGGCTGTTGAACTCAGCAAGGGTGTGGGTGGATGCGAAGCGATGGCCAGAGCAGTGTTGGCTTACAACCTGAGTATCCATGCTACGACTCATCATGCGTCACTCGCCCTTCAGTACGCAGATGTACCCGGTCTTCTAGATAGCGTTCATGCTGACAAGGGAGCTCGTGTGGCTCGTCTGAACACTCGGGTGGAGGACCCGCGGTCTTTATTTCGAGTCGGGGACTTGGTGTATCACAAGGGCGCCGGAAATCCGAGCCTCGGTTTACCGGACTATACTATACTCCACATTCCTTGACCAACATCGTGTGCGCTTGTGGCCGGTAGGGCGGAGTACCCGTAAAATTGTGGTTTGCCATCTTCAAGAACTGCGTCGAGTGAGAAGAGCAGACCGACCGCCATCTGAATGAGTTGCTCCGTTTTAATCCCCATGAATATTGTAATTAAAGCTAGATTTAGTGGAACAGATTTTATTGTGTTCATATCAATTATTTGTGATTTTATTATTGTTATTATCATTATTGAAATAATATTAGATTTAACAGAAGGAATTTATTTGTGCATTTATTTTGTTATTGTTTTGTTATGTCCTCTGTGTGTGATCAAAGACTGGGGGGAGGAGTTAGCAGAGTTGGCGGTGGCTGTATCGCCGTCATACATGGGTCAGAGTCTTTGTTTACGCACAGAGACAGATTATCAAGGCTGGCCTCGAGGAGGGGGTCAGCCAGTCAGTGTGTCGCGCTTGTAAAATAATCATTACCATTCATTCTCGTGTCATTTACAATTCGAGTTCCTACTCACTCAAATTAACTTATATATATACATATACCTATATATATATATATACAAGATTTCACATCAACACGTAAAATAACTGAGTTTTTATTTTGGCCGCGCCTGCGCAGTCCCAAAACTTAAAATATTATACTACTCTTACTTATAAAAACTAGCTTTCGACTATTCTTTAGTCATCATCAGGTTATTCTTTTATTCGATTTCTGTGATTTTAATCTAAGAATTTGGAAAATGTAAGACTAACCTGATGATGACTAAAGAATAGTCGAAAGCTAGTTTTTATAAGTAAGTCTTGTAAGTTATGTCAAATTCTTTATCTGTAATGTTGTTTTCAATATGACTCAGTTCGAAGTGATTCAGCTGTCTTAAAATTGTTCATATTTATTAAAGTGTTTCAAAAAAGTGTCTCAATGTCCTTTGGGCAACTTATTTGGGAATTATCACCTTGTATTCGTAAGACTGTCAGGAGACTGGAACAGCTTAGTTTGAAAGTCGTTAATGCCGAAGCTGCGGTACATTTCAACAAAATATGCCTCCAAGAAGATTTCCTGCCAACCTATAGTAATATATATATTTATATCTATACATATATATCAATGATCAAACCACAATAAGAAATAGGAAAACAAGACTAAAATCTTTCAACCGCAAAAAGCGGTCTTCGTCAGAGTCAAAAACCCAACTGAAACACTAGATGCAGAAAACATCTGGTGAGGGGTTGAGAAGAGTGGGAGAGAAGAGTGGTATATTAAAAGGGTGAAAGCGCAGGAATGGCCTAATGTCCAGAAAGGGATGTTTGGGGAGTACAGTAAGAAAGAGTAAAAAATTATCCGCTAGCTGTCAACCCTCTTAGAAGAGGCTATTGACTTCGTAACGAAAGTATCAAGTTTGAAAAGAACATTATTACTGTTTATAATATTTGATCTATTAAATTTAATTTGAGACGATTCAATAATATATCTTAACAACATTGATTTTTCATAGGTAATAAATTTAGTTCCTATCCAATCAATATGATGGTTTTCATTTTTTGTATGCAAGAATAAGACACTACTTTTTTCCTCTCTACTTACGTTGTATTGGTGTTGTTTTACACGTGTCTTTAATGATTTACTAGTTTGACGAATATAAATTTTATGGAAATGTTTGCACGGAATTTTATAGATACCACCGGACTCCAATTCGTTGGGAGAGTTTTTTATTAACATATTGCCCACGTTATTACGATTAGAAAACACTATATTAAAATCAAGTTCTTTGGCTAACCTTGGAAGGGGGTCCATGACTATTGATATGGCAAAACTATGGAATTTAACAATGAACGGGGCTCTGTTGATGTATTAGAGAAAGTTTTTTTAGCATTCTTCAAAGATAAATCGATATTTGTGGAGGGATATTTTAATGAAAGTGCAATTGACCTAATGTTGTTAATCTTTTCAATAAGGAATTCAGAAGAGCACACTCTTAACGCCCTTAAAAACATATTTATAAAAACAGAGATTTTAACATTTTTTGGATGGGAAGAATAAAAGTGAATATATTCAAGTACATTCCTAGGTTTTCTATATACACTAAAGCGTAACTCTTTAGGTAACCTATGAAGGAACAATGGAAGAAGAAGTAAGTGGTAATTTGTCCTTCTTAGATGTCCTGACAAACTAAAACTAATATATAATGAAACAGAATACAAATAGACTGTACAAGTAGCAGCACTCTTATTATCGTGGGTGGCGATAAACTTTTGTTGGTATATGGTCAGAGTCTCAATAGATATATGCTTATGTCTAATACTTACTCCACATCTCACTCTGAAACATTTTTTTTTAGAGCACAATACCATATGTTCAGAAAATATCATGTGGCCAGATTATATTTTATATTTATGTGGTCATATTTATATTTTCAGTGAAACCTAATTAGGCAATAATGTTTTTATTGTGTTTATCGATTTGAATTTTTTACATTAGTGCATATAAACACTTGATAATGTATTATTACTAAACAAGAAAACGTATTATTTTATTGGAATTATTTAAAACAGCAATGTACAATGACTTCTATTTTTTTTCAACTCAGGTAAATAATTACAGCAAATATAGTTGTTTATAATATAGGTATTATGTGATTGTGTCATATGTTTCATGATAAAAAATGATGATCCAGATAAGTGGACGATACCAGTTTTCAAGGTATTAATTTCCATGCAGAGTGTATCAGAGATCAGTTTACAAGATAACATTGTAGACTTTACTCACCTTGCCAATATCAAAAATATGTTTTATTTTGACATTATAAAAATAACAAAGTTTAGTGACGTTTCCATAAAGTAAATCATTGCATTCCACAAACTAGAGAAAAACTAAAATATTAAGGGTATACGCATAAAAAACTATGTCAATAAAAAGTTTGGAAGTAAAGACTGTTTATTATACCTTTACAGTAACCACCAAACAAATAAATACAATAACACGTATGAATGAAGTACTTATCGAATGAATGAATGTGGACGAAATGTTGTAAATGAATGAAGAATGAAATTGGAATAAAGAAATAAACAATTATAAACGAATGGTGTAAGTATTGAATGAATAAAATATTATAAATTAATCATGTATTGAATGAATAAATGGAATACTATGTATTAATGAAGAAATATTTATTATTACGGAAAGAAATAGGTAATACTTTAAAATTTAGTTATCACATTATTACTTAATTCTTGAAACCTAATAAGATTTGATAAATTAAATTCAAAATGTTAATTAGTCTAGGTTTTCAATATGTTTCTTAAAGTCTTATTGAATATAGAAAATTCAAGTTACTTTTCTACCAAGAAAATAAAACGAAGAGAATTCCAGCATAAACTTGTGATGGCAAACAAGAGTCGTCTAGGACAGAGAAATTTTGAATTAGTTTAATTTGTTCATATATTTAATATTTATTTAATTTATTTAGTTTTTCAACAAAAAACTTAATGTAACATAACGTAAATTAAAAAAAAAAATAAATTAAATTTGATCCATATTATAATTAATCAGTTAAATCGTAATTATTTTCGTTTCTGTAAAAGGTATCCTTTGTTAGCATGCTAGAAGTTGTTTAAGAGATTTGGCAGATGCGGGAGAATACAACGTGGTAAGATGAAAGGCAGTAGAAAATTATACTGTTTTGATCTAAAGCTAAAAATATTAATTTTGTTTCAAAAATATATATAAATTGTACACAAAAAATAGATTTTATATTAGCTTTTGAGACAATTTTAGTACATAATGTAATGCTACTTAGTGAATTCAGGTATCAAAGATACATAAAATATAGTAAATCTTCACCAATTGCGTAATATTATTTACCATAAGTGATTCTTATATAATATATACTTTTTCTTTATAAGAGCTTATGTAAAATAATATGAAAAACAATTAAAGGGTTTATTATTTTAACTACAACCAGAAATGACCATTAAATAATTTATTAAATAAAAAGTGATACAAATTTTATTCACACTAATTGAACTTTTCCATGACATGGAGAACTACTTTGTAAAGAAGAATATCAACATCTAAAGCCCACATGAAATCAAGATGGTTAAACAGCTTATCTGGCACTTCTATTTTGGCCGCCACATTCTTAATCAGAGAAGCAATATCATTAACGTTCTGCAAAACATTCAAAATAACTAGCTTCAATTTAAGACATTTCAATTAATGTGAGTTTGTTTATAAAATATGGGTAATAGGGATTTATAATTGAATATAACAAATTGTATCAATAAATATGGAATAACAATTAAATAAAACGGTCCAGCGGAATTTTAAATAAAATAGAGTCAAAATAAAGGTAACAGAGAAATAGACACAGGCATAACTTCCTTCTATATTTCAACGATCATCGTCATCAGGAGACTTTTCGTCCTGATAGAAGTGAGTTATGCCTGTGTCAATCTGTGTGTTAGCTTTGTTTCACATATGGAATAATTAATAACTTAAGACAATTGATATTGCGTTTTGTTATGACAAGTATGTATCCGGAATATACGGACAGTCAATAAACTACAACTGTCATCTAGATTGTAATATTGAGGAAGGATTTGTTAACTTTGTTACGCATACCAAACTTTGAATATTTCTGGTAAATACATAATCCCAGATTTATGAATAGTTTGTGTCGTTAATTCTATTCTAAAAATTTTTCTCCCCCTACCAAACCAAACAAATGTTTCGTCGATGAGTCTCGGTATTATGAATGTTACTTTCTATATCTATAAATCTATTAAAATATTTTAACTGAGAATAAAGATACGTTAGAGAGTATGCATAAAACACTTCATCCACACAATATAAAATATGCATTACTTGCGAAATCTGTTAGTGTTGTATTTACTCGTATGGGGAATTTCAAAAATTATGTCTCCCACACAAAAAAAGTTTAATATGAAAAATAATATTCGTTTCGAACAATTAGTGTTCTTCGTCAGGTTTAGATTTCAAGAGTGGGTATTTTTATTATTTTTTACCTAGTCAACAATATTTATTCTGATTCTTTTCCCCTTATTTTCTTCGTTGTCAACTCTAAAAAGTATTGAAGATTATCTAAATAATACAAACAAATCTAATTACACAAACCACCTAACATAATATGTAATACACCTGAGCATTAACAAAAACCTGAGAGTTTAGGAAATTCAATGGACTTCGTAAAGACAAGACAGAAAGGACAACTACTTAATATAAGAGGAGAATTAGAGATATATAAGCATACAAATTCGAAAAATTTAATAAACGGGCAACTAAAACAAACTGATATTTTTTTTATACTTTTAAGGAAAATGAAACCACAACTTGACAAAATTGATAATGAAGAAAATAGCGGAAAAGAATCTGACTAAATATTGTTAACTAGGTAAAATTTTTTTAAAATAATTTAGCAAAATATAGATACCAGTGGGAAACAGGTATTATTTACCAACCCTTACAACGACTCCTTGGATCAGTTCCTTTCGAAGTTGAGTGACGCCCAAAACCGATCGGATAACTCCATCAACAGTATAAGAGGTAAAACGTTTTATTCTATTTCTAATATTAATAAAACTAACCTCATTGGTACTAACAATATGCTAACTATAAAAAGTGTTAACAAGGAACTGATATTGAAAAATACACCATTTTGAACTAAGTTTAAAAATATTCAGTCACAGTAATGGTTCAAGTTTTGATTTTTTCATGAAAATGAAATTTCAGCAAGCATTTGAATCTTCTCTCAGGCTTCAGAATTGGTATGTCACCCCTTACTTAGACTGGAGACTGTAGTTTATGTTGTGCACAATTCATCATCAGATGATACTTTCAAGTCTATATTTTAAAATATCATATCATAATATACCCATAATATAAATATGAAAAAAACAAAATATTTACACAATTTTATATTTGCATGTTTTCATTTATATCATACATCATTAAAAAATTTAAAAACAAAAAAAACAGCGAAATAAATTAAATTTTATGCATATTGCAACTAATTAATCAGATCATAATTTTTTTCTTTCTTTAAAAATAGCATGCTAGAACTTTTTTAAGGGATTTAGGAGATGTGGGAAATTATAACGTGATAAGATGAAAAGCTATGGTAATATGTGTGGGAACAAATAGTCAATAGGAGTTGACTCCCTACTCACAACCTCTACACTTACGGTTATCTATTTCATTCCCAATGACGTCAGCGTATTCCTATAAAATCTGACGTGTGTTTTAAACATTCTATACCACCCCAGTCTAAGACCGTTATGAAATTCAAGTAATCCATAAACAGAAGATTGCAATAACAGATTCGGACAAACGTTCAATGACAGAACTGACTCAATTTGGAAATGGCTTTACTTCTGCTCTGTCTGTTAAAATTTAAAATGCACAATAAAACTTTTTCTATCATAAACAACTAAACCTTTTTTTACACAATTAATAACACACCACCTTAATGTAATTATAAAGTTGTAAAACTAATAGTTCAAATAGTTACTATTTAATTGAATAATTTATGTTCAAGATTTCAGTTAAAAACTTATTCATTTTTCTAATGTTGAATATTTTTTTATAAGTAAATGTATAAAATTGAAGTGATGCCTCATACCCGATATCTTTTAAAAAATATCAACACAGATAAAGCTGTACATGTAATGACTATATAACATTTGAAATTTTGAAATTTCTTTTTTAGTTGAATAAAAAAATCTCATCTGACAATTTTACATAAAACAATATAACATATTAAACTTAGTCAAAGTGAACTTTTACAATGATGTGACTGAAGAGCTTAGGAGAGAACTAACTTTATTAAACTACTTTGTGCAGGTAGGTATGCCCCAAAGTTTCCCTAGATAAAAGTAATGGACACTTGAAGTTTGGCAGCCAATTTCACTTCATCTTGAAAGCTAAATCTCAAGAGATTTTTAAACAACTATTTAGTCCTGCTAAACTAGCCTACTTTTCCTTCATTTGTAATTTCATTCTTTTATCAACTAATATTAGAAGTTATTTAATCATTTAGTCTAATATTATTAAGTAGCATGGTCTAATTATTTGTTATCCAAACACTCCTAAACTTCTAGAGGAACAACTCCATAACCATTATTCTTTAGAACAGAGGTTCCCAATCTTTTTCGGTTTGCGGCTCCCATAACACTTCGGATTTTTTCCGCGGCTCCCATAATAGGTACATCCGATTTCTTTTAATTTTTGACTTTTTAAGGATTTGGAAATCTACTTTTTAGTTCGTTAAGGTTAGGTTAATTGAAAAATAAATTAAACACGAGCTTTAAATTCACAATTTATTGAACATCGTTTAATAATTTAAAATTATTAATGGGATGGATGGGCTTGATGTTCACTGCACAACTTCTCAAATCTTGGAATAAAATTGGAAATAGCGACTCTCATTTCTTGCTCGACGTTAATTTTTGAGCGATACTTACTTTTTATTATCGTGACTGCCGAAAACCCAGCTTCGCACAAATAGAACGTTGCAAATGGAATTAATATTCTTAGGGCTTTGCAACTAAGTAGTGGGTATTCCCCTTTTATTGATATCCAAAAATCAGAAAGTTCCATGCTAACAAATTTTAACTTCAATGTTGTGTCGCAAGACAACTGAATAAGAGATTCTTCTTCTGTAGAGGTAAACTCTGATGGAGCTTTGGTTCTAAATGGGTCTTGAATCCAAGTAAATTTTTCAAATGTTATCTGCTTCAAAGTATTTTTCTTCAGCACTGAACTCTCAAGTGCCAACTAAGACCGGCTGGACCTTAGACGTTTCAGAAATGGCGCATATTTCGAGGCACCCTTATGACGATGGCACAGCTCCCTGGGGAGCCGCGGCTCACACTTTGGGAATCACTGCTTTAGAAGCTACAAAGCGAACATATATCCTAGCATAATGACCATTTGCACGATTTTTCATAAAAATTGCCATTTGGCACTATTTTTAATCACTGTCAGTACACTGTGTGTGAATTCTACAAATAAACCAAAGCAGTATGAGTACTTATACTGCTTATTACTACCGGTCTTTGATATATTTTTTTTAATTTAAAAACTAATAATGTTTCATTCCTTAGTATTTTATTTCATTAGTAAAATTAAAAACTTTAAGTTAATGAATAGCACTTCACACTGATTTTTCTTTTACAAATTTATTTGTATAGCAGTGAATTCACAGAAAAACTTATGATTATTACTATGAACTGTATTCGTGTTATTTTGATAATTTAATTCTAAGGGAGAACAATCAGTTATTATGTGGTTTTACTCATTTTAGGATAGAAAACTTAATGAAATAGTCTTCCCATATGAAATTTTAGTTCATATTATTTGTTACGTTTCGAACACGTAGTGTTCTTCTTCAGGTACCAGCTAAAAAGTGCAATGGCATCAGAGAGTTATCTATAGTATAAAGTAAATGGTATAACATAAAAAAAGGAAACTTATATGTATATACCCAAGGATGAGTATCTGTGGACCAGTATGACATCTGTTTCATATTGGAAAGCAGTTATATTTCTTTGTTATTTTTTTCTCTGAAGTTTAAGAAGAGGCCTTTACATTAATTCTAAGAATAAATATAGAAAATATATCAAAAATATAACGAAGAACCACAACAAAATACGAACGGAAGATATAATAATAAAGAGGAAAAAGAACTTTTTTATATATTAATTTAAATATATTAATATTTTTTTGTAATATTTTTTTCTTAAATTATTTTTTTTAATATACTACCAGTATACGAGGTAGATTTATGATCCCAGGCCCAATTTGAGCCGAATTTTGTGTCCAGTTGGGTCCAAAATGTAAATTATTACGTTGGGGTTGGGTTGGACCCAGAATTCTCTCTCGCTACTTTTTTTTAATAAATATTTGTTTATATATTATGTATACTAATACAATGTATGCATGTTAAACTAAAGAATATTTGTTATATAAGAAATAATTTAGACTTGCTTGGCTGGTGGAGAATAAACTCCAATATATACCCAATATATATCGGGTATATTGAGCTCGGGCCGGGTGGAACACCCGCGTACCTGGGTCAGGTCGGGATGAATTTCTAAGGCCCGACCATACCTTTTTTATGTAAAAAATTATTTCTTCTATTTCTAATATTAATCAACATAAGTGTTTATTATCTATCTATTATATTAAAACTTAAAACAAAAATATAGAAAAATAGTCAGTATTGCATTACGAATAAGAGAGTGAATTAGAGCTAAAACCATGAACTGCAATAATATTTTCAAATTATTAGATGAAAGCTCAATTATTTGGGCAGGGTGAAATGTGTGGTGCGTGCATTTGACCCTATTTGACTCTCTAAGTAGCTAATGGTGAGTCGGTTTACAGCAGAGTGCGTTGCTCCCTGCGTTCATCCTTTGAAATTCATTTGACCACGAAACAAATTTGTACCATGACTGTTTTTCATTATCATTGTTCTATGTGACTAGAAATACTCTGTTATTCTTATGTTTCAGATTATTTATAGTTTTAAAAGTTGTTATTTGTTTTCCAACGCCCATATTTACAAGGCTTTCACCTTTGAGTGTTGTTCTAGTGTGGGCAGAAATTGGGGCTCATTTATTATTAGGCACCCATTTTTATTAATGGGCGAGTTGCATTTCCTGTTGATTGTACATTGGGAGTCCTACATTTTACCTAACTGAGGTTTATTTAGAGAAGGGATCTTTAACGAGTACCTGACATTGTACAGGCTCCGAACCGACGATTCAACGTCCTCTCAAAGAGACACCGTATTCAGATTTATTCACCTCCCACATAAATAAATCGAGGGCCAGGTGGTTATTGAACGACGTACCCACCAGTTCAGAGGTGAGCACGTTAATCACTAAGCTAACCTGGCCCCAGTCTTAAAAGTAAGTCTATAATAAATGATTGTTAAAGGTTTTCTGATACAAATAGGTAGCAAATCATCTATTAAATATAAATTAAAAAGAACAGTCTCGGTATTCACTGTTATTCAACTAATACTATTCATCTTCTTAACGACGTTTCTATGATAAGAGGACAATAGCAACAATAGCTGTTCAAAGGACATGGCATATTATGAATAATAACCACAAAGATATAGAAGGAAAAACGATATGAATAAATTAAAAGGAAAAAAATCATATGGTTAAGGTGTAATAAAGAATAAAAGAAGGTAAAATGAAAATATATGGAAAACAGTCCTACATTAAAATAAATATCAATATATATTTTTGTTATTTCAGCGTTTGTAAGATTCATTCATACCCCTTCTAATTTTTTCTCTTAGTGGTACATACCACTTGTTAAATTCTTAATTTATTGTAATTCTTGCATTTACATCCTTTCTTTTTAATTGTGGTACATTTTCTGGTTTCTTGAATCATCATCAAACCATTGAAGTTGACATTAAACACTTAATATAAATAAATATTAATTCAAACCAGGAATTTACATCTTAAAAGTTTTCCATTTCTTAAAAATTTGTTTAGAATAAACACTATTTCAGAATTTGAGTTCGTTTTTTTAACAAGATAATGTCTCTGGGATAAAATCCACTTCTGCATAACTTCATATTATCATCAAATCCATTTAACTTGTTTAGTGTACTTGTTTTTCTTGTATGAATAAGGTTTCCAATATACTTAGGTTTTCTTATCATCATGTCCTGCTATGATGAATGTAGTGTCTATCATTCTGTGCCCATCGATTTTTTTTATTGACTTGGTTTCAATGATTCTTTGGTGTACCCTCAGAGAGGTGCAAAGCTATTTTCTAGAGTCTTCATTCAATATATGAAGTGTTTGACTGCACCATATCCAATGGAGCTTTTATATCTGTATATAAGGTTGTTTTTAATAAATCTCTCTAATTTACCATTCTGATAATAAGTGGTAATTTAAAGTTCTCATTAAGATTATTGCATGGAACATTATTTTAATATTTTCCTTAATATTCTTTCATCTCTTTTACATTGTATAGAGTATTGATTTTGACTCTAAATTTTGCACGCTGTAAATTCTACTGGAAGACCTTCTTATTTGTTTTTTTTCATTTTCCACGCATATTATTATTAGACTATCATTTTTTTTTTGTTTTAATATCCATTAATAACCCATTGACAGCGGTCATATGTATATAACTCTTCCAAAATACGAACCTATTTTGTTGCAGTATATTAATAATATCTCTGGTAAAAATGAAGTAATTGACAACTTTTGTTCTTCTTATAAAGAGGCAACGAAATATACTTAGAGGTACACAGTGAAATTACAAACTGTGAATGTGGTAGATGTAGAGCTTTGCAGATACGAGTGAAAAGCTCTGCCTTTTCAGCTTTGCTTTATGAATAATGTCAAGATGATATTAATTGCTATAGCCTAAATGAATGCATATAAAAGTGGAAACAGAAAAGTTTTAAAATGCTATGAAGTGTTCAAATTTTACATCTGTATGTGCTTTTTGACTACAGCATAAATGTATCAAACATTTTATTTAGTGGAAATATAAAACAATAATATTTCTGGTTTCCCTTTCATATGCATTTATGGGTCTCCATTACTATACAATTCATTACAATCCTTTAGAGTAATTGTTTTTTTCCTTCCAAATTATAAATAAAGCATAAAGAAACTTTAAACATTTTTTTTCCATTATGGAGTGAAATTAAAAGAAAATTAGATCCATGAAAAAGAAAAGAAAAGAAAAAGAATTGATGCCATGATGTATGTATTCCAATTGGCTGTACAATATATATATTGAATTCTTTAGTTTCTGGCGGTGACTATATATATTTAGTTACAATTTTTTTCGTGATACCTGCCCAAGTTAATGGGTTAATGAAGAATTGCTATCACTAGCTCTATGTATGTATGACAGTTTTCCAAACTGTATGAAACTTTGGACTGAAATTGAATTATGGCATTCATCATCTAACTATACGGAAATTAATTGATACTTTGTAGTATTTACAGAGAATCCAATTCATATTATGAACGATATGTTAGTCATACACCACTACAAAAACAAAAAAAGCATGGAAATGCAAAAAGAAAAGTACCTGGAGCCGTTCAAAAATTGGGTAACTTGGTCCTATGAAGCATCCTAGGTGTCTTGGTCATAATTGCTAAAGCAATCAAATAAAGGTGTCTAACCACTATTGGCGTTTTAAAATTATTTTTTTTTTTTTAAATGTTTAGCACAATTTATTTTGAAACTTTTGATTGATCTACTGTTATCAACCTAATGTAGCTAAACAAGTTAAAAGTTCTTCTTTTGACTTTTCAATTTTAAGTTCATATCATACATCATACTTCAAGTGGTAGTGAATTTAAAATAATATTTTCCATGAAATACCGAAATGGAGCTAAAACAGCTATTGCCAAAATAGCCTTATATGTTAGTTTCATGGTTAGAAAATGGTCCCACCCTTATATACAGTCGCTCCTGATTGTCCTGTTGTTCCACAACAATAATTTCAAATTATTGGTAGTTATTATTAATATTATAATATTTTGTGGATATTTTGAAACATACATATATTTTAATGAAATCATTTTTTTTATCTAAATAAGTAATCTAAAAATCAGTTTCATATAATATTTAATAGTTTGTTAATACTGACATCAGGTCGAGCCAAGAAATCATTATTGGAGTAGTGTAGAGCAACAGGTGTTGTCACTAGTGAAAGGTTGTATTCTGGAGGATATACGCTACCGTAATGTTTCAAGTTTCCACTCTTACCATAGTCGTACTGGCAAAACTTTCCCCCTAAAAATAAAAATTTAAAGATATTAAATGATAGAATAACTTAACTACAATATTTAATTAAATAAATTGGTAACATTATAGTAAGGAATAAATAGAAGGCATTAAAAATTATCAATAAGAAAATCTAACTTAAAAAATATATTCATCCAAAAATGTTAAAGGAAATAGCTAATGACTACGTATTGCTAAGTTTATTTTTTCGGTTTCCTAAATTACAAAACAGATTCCTATCATTTTTAAAACTACTATAGTATTTGCATTTACAAATTAATATACTGGTTTTTCGTTTTATATATTGATTTTTTTTGCAATGAAATTAATCCAAGTACAGTGTTAAATAATGAAAATAATCTATAAAGAATTACACGTTATTTTAAATAATTTAGTAATGTTTAATAACTAAATTACAAAAAACTAAAAGTAAATATAAAATGATTTGAATACATTGTTACCATTTGAAATGAGTTGTGAGAAGTGTTCTAATTGCTTGATTGACACGCCAGCTGGGACGTAATCAGCAGCGATTTGCAAAAGAGTCTGTAACAATAATTTGGAAGTACAAAACCATTAGCACTATAAAGCTTAATTATGATTCAATATACAGATATACTATATAAATATAGTAAACTAAATTTCCATTTGCATATTTGACTTGGAAATTATTTTGTTTTCCAGCGTCAAAATTACGAAAAGAAATACATTTGTGCAGTATACTTCAAGTATTTTTACTTTGCTATAGGTAAATAATAGTTTCCAACGTCCACATATATAAGGCTTATAGCGTTGTTCTACTGCTGTCAGAAATTGTGGCTCATTTATTACTTGGCATACATTTTTAGTAATGGGCGAGCCACATTACCTGTTCATTCTACATTCGTAGTCATAAATTCTGCCTAACTAAGGTTTATTTAGAGAAGGGATCATTAACGAGTACCTGATATCAGACAGGCCCAGGACCGACGGATTGACGTCCTCTCCGTGGTACGCATGATCAGATTTATTTACCTCTCACGTAAATAAATCGAGGGCCAGGTGGTTATTGAACCCCGAATCTACCAGTTCAGAGGCGAGTACGGTAACCACTGAGCTAAACTGGCCCCTCAGGGAAAGGGAGTAAGCCCAAAGCACTTTACACTCAACCGAAAGGATGCGAGTCAGTCTGGAATACCTAAACGTAGGCTGCTACGCAGAACGGCCAAGTGCTGCTGCATGGGGCTACCACGGACTCACTTTGGACAAATTGTTTAACTTGTCAAACAATGCTCAAACCATGCTAAGGATGTCAGAGAACATGGTATTACATATCCAAGGCCAGACAATGTCCAATGTGCTTTAACATCTGTAATTCAACGAGACTAGTGAGTCCATCTTGGTATAAAAATTGAAAATTAATAAAGTGATATAATTTATTTTAATTATGTCCATGTTAATTTACATACGATAATTAATCAGTGAATAATTTCACACATTTACTGTTTATGTTAATTAATTGACTAACCCACAATGTAGCAGAAATCATTTGAATTTTATATTCAAGACTGATTCAAGACTTTTGTTTTAGTCTTAGTAAGATTTTTATTTCTAATTTAAATTTGATTTAAAAGTACTTTATATAGAGGCTTTTTACAATTTCAAGTAATAAATCTAAATAAACTGTATGCAAATTAATTTCTGAAAATAGTAACAATTTTAGAACTTCCAGATAGTTGATTTGTTTCACTGATAAAATTGCACAATAATGAAATGATTCTTGTAAGTTCTAATTAGGAATTTAAATAAAAATGGTGAAAAGTATTTGCTGAAAATACTTCTTACTAGTATGTTTCATTTTCATAATAAAAATTGTTTCCTTTGGTGAATTTTTATGTAATTACAAATATTCAATATAAGTAAAATTATCATAACCAGTTGCAAAAGACATGCTAAATAAAACAATGAGTGAATAAGATTGATATTTGGAGTAAAAGAAGAATGGGAAAAAGAAAAAGAATAGTAGATGGTGGGAAAAGATACTTCTTGTAGCAATTCAGTTTTTCTGATCAGGTGTGAGCCGTTGAAGGTTTTTATGCAAAATGTAGTAGAGTTGTCTGGTCAAGAAGAGCAACCTCTCACAAACAACATATTAACAAGTTCCATCAAATGTAATTACAAAAAGGAAAAAGGAAACTCAAATACAACTTTATAACTAGTGCATTTTATTTGTACCTTGTACACTGTACACCATATAAATAAATAATTTAAATAAATATCCACTGTACCTTGTTTATTTGTGGATCATCAAATCCCCCAATTATTTCAAAAATGTCATCGCATAAGTTCTTTGTTATTTCCTGAGGCCTGCAGAGAACATGGTTTACAAAACTCAGTATGTAACTATGATGGGCAGATATGTGACTAATGCCAAAAATTTTTGAGAAGAACTGAAATAAAATAATGCATATAAAAAAGGTATCAAGGCATATTTTCTACACATAAATGTCAATGATGGATTACTATTGATGTTAATTTGATGTACATATTAAATAAAAAATGAAATATAATTAAACAAATTATTTGAGACAATTATGAAATAGTTTACCACAGTAGATGTTTTTAAAGGGTGGCAGTTCATTCGGATTGGCAATAATGTATTCCGAACATTTTGAAAAAAACAAGCAAATGAACAGATTCAGTTACGGTGGAAAATTATTAAGATTGGCAAGATGTGTTCCAAACATTAAGCTAAAACAAAAGAAAAACAGCCAAGCGAATGATGTGCAAACGAATACATGGCAATATTGTATTCGAATCTGACACTAAAACAAAGGAAAAACAACCTTATACATTGGCAACAATGTATTCTGATCGTGATTTTTAAAGAAAGCAGAGACAACAAAACATAAGCTTTCAGTTACGGTGGAAAATCATAAGATTGGCAACAATGTATTCCAATAGTGATTCTTAAAGAAAGCGGAAACAACAAAACAAAAGCTTTCAGTTACGGTGGAGAATCATTAGGATTGGCAATAATGTATTCCAATAGTGATTCTTAAAGAAAGCGGAAACAACAAAACAAAAGCTTTCAGTTACAGTGGAGAATCATTAAGATTGGCAACAATGTATTCCAATAGTGATTCTTAAAGAAAGCGGAAACAACAAAACAAAAGCTTTCAGTTACGGTGGAGAATCATTAAGATTGGCAACAATGTATTCCAATAGTGATTCTTAAAGAAAGCGGAAACAACAAAACAAAAGCTTTCAGTTACAGTGGAGAATCATTAAGATTGGCAACAATGTATTCCAATAGTGATTCTTAAAGAAAGCGGAAACAACAAAACAAAAGCTTTCAGTTACGGTGGAGAATCATTAGGATTGGCAATAATTTATTCAAACGCGATGATAAAAGAAAGTAAAAACAACCGAACCAAAGTTTTTGGTTACGGTAGAGAATCATTATGGTTCAAAATAATGTATTACAACGTAAGGATTATCAGGACAAATCCTCCAGTGTTTACCTACAGAATGCATCAAATGGTCAGCAGATCTGGTACATGCCAACATTGTGTCTGCAATGGAAACGTGTGGTTAAATATAAAACGCAAAGCAATTTTGAGATATCAAAACATGAACACTTCGCAAACTCTTGGTCTAGTGATTAATAAAAACTCACGTGATTGGTAGTACAAAACTAAAGTTGAGTTATGCTTTGTATGAAAAGATACAGATAGTACAATTAACCAAGGCACTCTCCAATGATTAGCCAATTCAATAAATAAATACCCAGAGGAAGGAAACCTATTAAGAAACTTCAAGGAACTTTCTTCGGTATGAAATGATTCAGGATGTAGAGAAAGATTGACAACCTTGGAATCAAAATGAATGGAAGAGGAGAAAGCAATGAATGAAAGCAATGGGAGAAAACCATTTGGATTGAAATTGTGATGGAAGCAAAGGCGGTAGAATTATATGGTTGTAGAATAAGACATGATAATTAAAACAAAAATATCACATTGCCACTGGGATAACCTGGCCCCCTATGATCCTAATAACCCGACTTACGACGGGTCCATCTGAACCGAACCCGGTTGAAAGTCGGGTACCATCTGTAAGTTAGCTTACTATCTGTAAATTGGATGTAATATCTTCAGGTAGACAACATATGCGTTTGTTTTACGTATATATTGTCATAATTCATATTATGCACATATCATCTAGGCATATATATACATATATATATATATATATATATATATATATATATATATATATATACACTTTTCGATGAAAATGCGATCCGAAATGTACAAATACAGTTCAATGTACATAAATAACATAGAGCAATTAAAACAAATGGTTGAACCATCTTCAGGAGAGATAAGAGAGGGAAACCAAGCGCACTGGTACAGAGACGGTTGGAGAACTTCTCGCACTTGTTTTCCCTCTCTTATCTCTCCTGAAGCCGGTTCAACCGAAAATTACAGACTGTAAGTGTGTGTTTTTAATTTTCTATGTTTCTTTATGTACATTGAACTATATATATTAATATATATATATATATTCACAGTTTCGTTATTGAGGGCTAGGTCAAATAAAAGAAAATAAACTCCTTTCTAGGCCGACGTTTCGATGTATTTGTACATCATCTTCACGGCTAAAATTTGAGTAAGACTATAATACATTTATCAAAACAATCTATAACTCACATAGAGAAATAACACACACTTTTGTTAAAACCAACAGATACATACAAAAAGTTAAAGGTTAATTCACCTAGCCCTCAATAACGAAACAGTGAATAGAATAGAAGAGGTCAATAACAATTTTTGAGTTTATATATATATATATATATATATATATATATATATATATATATATATATATATATGATAAAACCACAATAAGAAATGAGAATACAAGACTAAGATATTTCAACCGTAACAAGCGGTCTTCGTCAGAGTCCGTATTAAGAGTACTTTACAGAAGTATAAATTTTGAAACAAAAAACTAAGTATTACGTTACAAATTATTTTACAAAGAAAAATAGTATGTGGATTTTAACATACATACAGTTGTTCATTAACTACAACTGTAGTCTGAATGAACATGTGACACTGAACTGAAATAATCAAGCAAGGTAACCAAATTTCAGCAGACAACCAAAAAGATACTAACCTTATTTTTCATCTATCAACAATGTTTAACTTAACACACCCGAATAAATACTATTTAAATTTGAAATGTCACTTCTATAATTAATGGATGACTAGTCCTTTCTATTATATAACATTTCCAGAGTTATGGAAATCTTTCTCTCTTCTCTGCTCATCCATTTCTTTAGCTATTATTTTTATTTCATCAAAATCAAAATTATGGCCTTTATTAATACTGTGTGCAGCTAATGCAGTGGCATTAATTTTCTTTTTTCTTATAGAATAACTGTGCTGGTAACTCCTTTCTTTTAAAAAACGACTGGTTTCTCCATTATAAACTTTGTTACAGTCTTTTCACTTTATTGCATATATAATATTACTCTGTAGTTCCTTTGAAATCTTCTCTTTTATATTTGAAAATAACGTTATCACTTTTCTTTTGCTATAAAATGCTAAATTAACTTGAGGTAAGTGTCTTTTGAAGACTTTTTTAATTGGTTGCGACAATCCTTCAACATATGGAAATTTAAAATAGAAGTAAGTTCATCATGCTACCTCAATAAAAATAAGAAAAGGGTAAAAGAGTTACTACAGAAAAATGATTATCCAGGAAATTTGATTGAACGTTTTTGGTCAAACTATTTAAAGCAACAACAAGAGCCAGAAAATGATACAAATACTGACTTAGAAGTTCAAGATGGAAAGTTTTTTAAATTTCCATATGTTGAAAGATTGTCGCAATTAATTAAAATTAAATTTCTTAATTGTAACTAATTGCACTTTTATGTATGTTTGATTTTTGAATGATTGTATTATTTCTTATATTTCCTCTGTTTTTGTAGGCCTATGAAAAAGCTTTTAAATAAAGACCGAAACGTTGGCAATGAGAGTTTAATTTGTACCTGAAGAACTGACCGAGTCACGATAAACTATAGTTTTGTATATATATATATATATATATATATATATATATATATATATATACATATATATATATATGTCAATGATCAAACTACAATAACAAATGGGTTTTCCCATTTCTTATTGTGGTTTGATCATTGATTGTTATTTTACGTGTTTATGTGAAATCTTTATATATATATATATATATATGTGTGTGTGTGTGTGGGTGGGTGGTGTGTGTGTGTGTGTGTGTGTGTGTGTGTGTGTGTGTGTGTGTGTGTGTGTGTGTGTGTGTGTGTGCATAAATTTATACAACTTCTTCAGTAGTGGACATGAATATCATTGCTGCTGAATAATAAAATAAATATTTTGGTGAGTTAACCTAGAAGGTATGATCTACTCAGTGTTTACTGCTAATCATTGCAATGATTTGGAATTAAATGGTTTTTTGCAAGATTTTTTCTTCTTGTCCAACATTGAACATTATTTTATACGCAATATATTCCAGTAATAAACAATATATATAAGACTCAATTTAAATAAATCTGCTTTCTATATAGTTATGGTTTATATTTAAACAATAATTATGTTAATTAATTCCGTTTCTCATGATAAAAAACATAAGAACTTATAATCTCATGCAAAAAACATATATTTATTAATTATTGTTTGTTAAAATATTAATTACTGTAATATTGTTGGTAACTTTTTTTAGTATAAAAATAAATTCAAAAAGATTATTAAAAAAGGTATATGGGAGTGAAGAAATTATACCGATTGGAATTATTGTTAAGTGTAGAGTATATGATATGCAAAAGCCATGAAATTTACAGCGAGATGAACTCTTTGATCGCGATCCAATCCAAATACAATTCTCCATCCTTTGAAGGATATCTATAGATTCTTTTATTCAACAAAGGCTTTTTTTTAATTTTCCCTGTACATTTTTTTTAACTTACTGCACTATCCACCGTTATGACAACTTTAAAATAGAAAAATATTCGGCCTTTCAAACGACAATTGATAATACAGGTATAAATATTTCATTATAGTTAATTAACTGTGTTAAAATTCATTAGCAACATTAAACCTGAGATGTTATTAATCATGTAAAAATTTTCTGTCAGTGTAATTGCAAGTAAATCATAATGTAATATTGTTTGTACATTTTTCAGCATAAAATTAATATTTACTTCACAAAAATACTTGATATAAAATAACTAGGTTTTTTAAATATTTTTTTTAATAACTTTAGTGTAATAGAAAAGTGTGTGGTTAGTTTTCATGTATTTGAAATTAAAAGGTGATGTATAAAGTGAACATTTTTGATTCAAGTGATGTATAGTTCAGAATAGTAGGGATTTAATGATCTTGTTACATACACACATACGCAGTGTGTATACCTATTTCGACCTTTAGGACTTCTCTGAAGATTACAAAGAGTGGATCTCCTCTTCTATGACTGCAAACTACTGACAAAAAGAAGAAATCATACATAGATTCATTACAAGAGGGAAAGGAAAAATTAACAAATGCAAAAATTAAGAAATTAGGTGGCCATACAAATATTAATTTTTTGTTTTTATTTTGAGTATGAGTAATTATATAATATAAAAGAAAATATTTGAAATTATATCGGTAATATAAGCTATATATTTGCATAACAAATGTAAATTTATTTAAGAAAAAAATTATGTAAATACTAAAACTATTGTTTCTCAATTTATGGGTGAATACTGAAAAATAAATTCCTGAGAAGTAAATAAAAGACACACACATACCAAAAATGATTACTTCAATCAATAGTTACTAGATTAGGTTACTAAACTGTACTGTAGGGGAAAAAGCTCCATAACTAAGTAAAAAACTAAATTACTTCCGTACAGCAAGAATTTCGATAAATGATATAAAAAATAAAAAAAAAACCTTTTCAAAACAGACACTTGTTCAGCTGCTCTATCATTGCTTTTCATGTTTAACTACTTTTAATATCATATTTATTTCAGCCACCATAAAAATATTTGGATAATTTTTAGTGATCAATAATAATAACAAATATGCATTTGTATTAGGTTAACCATATGAAATACATACATAAATTGCGAGCAATCTCTTAATAATGAATTCTTAATTTATTCGAAAATAATTATGTAAATAACTAAAAAAGGCAGACAAATGATATCAATGAATATTGAAGAATTCAATGAATGAACTGAAGAAAGAATGTGCTATGAGAATGTCATTTTCAGAATAAAATATTCAAATGGTTATCAGTGCATGTCTATAAGCTTGCTTGAAAAATGCAGAGTGTGAGTGAGACTCTAATGAGAACCTGTTTTAGTTGATAAACATTAGTCATATTTAGTACAGCCCAACTAATAAGATGTCATTAATATTCTATAAATAAATTACGATGTATGCTACCTAATATAGTAAATTTACTGTCTCAGACTGTTTGTCATGAAACCCAGCATAGGGTTATTAATGAAAATGCCCATGTTGTTACATATACTCTGAAACTACATCAACTAGGTTAGATTGCAGTGGGAGTCCCACAGGAGAACACACATAGGCCGATGATTGGCCCTACTTGATACCACACAATGAAGATTGATTCTACAGTGGGAGTCCTAAATTTTGCCAAACTCAAGTGTATTTAGAGTAGGGGATCTTTAACGAGTACCTGACACCGTACAGGCTCGGGAACGACAGTTTAACATCCTTCTCCGAGGGATGACGTGTTCAGATTTATTCACCTCCCGCGTGAATAAATTGAGGGCCAAAGGTGGGGATCAAACTACATGAACTAAAATACATAAAAATCGATATTTTATTAATAAATACGCAATTTTTTAATAATGATACCATCTATCTTTTTTATAGTAATTTTTATTTCCACAATATATTCATTAAATAAACGAGGTGCACTTTCAATGAAGACGCTACTCATGAAGAAAATAGGTATTTCCGTTAAATACACATTAATCACTCATTAAAACTGCGAATGTCAGTTTTAATGACAACATGGACTTATAGAAAAACATTATAAAAATAATGCAAAAAAAGGTAAAAAAATAATTGTAGGCAAACAATGAAAGCACATGGCTAATTAAAATTTGTATTTCTTGCTACTTTTACTCGAAGCATTTTTCTTCGTTTACAAACTGTTAAAAAAGGTGTAAAGCAAAAGCTATTGTTTGTTATTTATTTGCATTTTAACTTTCAGTAATCAGTGATGCAAATGTCTTTACTAAGCTATATTACAATAATTCTTGTTACTTTTTCAATTTATATTTAAATTTCTTTAATTGTTTTGTAATCAGGATGTGATAATGTTTCATTTGTTTTCACTTTATTCAATTGGTAGAATTAAAAATTTCTAGAAATATTATCAGTAATTGTTAGAAATTCTAAAATGGACTTCAGGAATGGGAAAAAGTACAGGATGTTTGTAAACTCACATATTAATTAATATATTAATTAAATATTAATATAATTTACTGAAATAAATTATCAAAAATTAATTAATTAAAAAAAAATTAAAATTGTGTGCTGGAACTTTGCGAACACCCCGTATATTCTACATAGTTAGTCATTTAAGTAACGTTAATTGTTCTGATATATCTACTTTTCTTCCATAATTTTTTTTTATCCATTTCGCCCTAGCAGCTTGCCAATGGTACATACTGGAGAAAAAGAAATAGTAATAGTTCATAATTCACCAGTTCTTTTCTTTTTGTCATCTCAGTATTGTGGAGTATATGTGTTAATTTACAGTCACTCATGTTTACAAACACACACGCACATGCACACGCGCACACATGAACTCATACATGCACAAACACATACACACACACACACACACACACACACACACACACACACACACACACACACACACACACACACACACACACACACACACACACACATATTCAGACACACTTAAAGGGATAACGACAGATTAATTTTCAAAATCTATTATTTTAGATTGTGCAAACTTCAAAACGTATATTCCTACTAAAAAACTCAATTTATAAAATGTTATCCCAAATGCAATAATCTATATTTCATTGAGTAAATGATTGTAAAAGGCACTATAAACTCTAAAATATGTTGATAATAAACATGAATTTCGATAAATGATATAAAAAATAAAAAAAAAACCTTTTCAAAACAGACACTTGTTCAGCTGCTCTATCATTGCTTTTCATGTTTAACTACTTTTAATATCATATTTATTACAGCCACCATAAAAATATTTGGATAATTTTTAGTGATCAATAATAATAACAAATATGCATTTGTATTAGGTTAACCATATGAAATTTGTATATATTTAAAATTAAAGTAAAATAAACATTCAAGAAAAAAAGTACATACGGTGATAGTTTTTGCGAATTTAGACAGAAAAGCCAACAAGCCTTCGGCTTCATTGACAAAGGCAACTGGTGCTAGTGTGGAGGCCAATACAATTTTCTTGTTGTACTCTGGGCGAGAGGAAGCCATGGTAAAGAACTGAGTAGTACCTTGCGAGTGAGCTACGTAATGTATTTGAGGATAACCAGTTTTATTTATGATGTAGTCAATCATCGCAGGTAAATCATAATATCCCAACTCATGAAAACTGAAACAAAAATTTGAGAGTTCAGCGCGGGGCACAAATCTTTGATTAATAAAGCCTCTAGTATTTGTAGCCTGCCTCGATCACTGTTCTTAGCCAAAACTGAGGTTCCCTCTACTAGCATATTTCTAGGTAGGGCACCTCCGTGTTCTTTCTTAACATGATCCTTAGGGGCTCCTGTGGAGAGATGGAGGGTTAGACGCCTCGACAGCTTCGTTGTTGTCATACCGATGTAGGTAGAAGGAAGGGCTGCACAGTTCCCTTGAGTACATGAAAACTTGTACACCAGGTGAAGGTCGGGCGTTACTTCTCTATTTCCATTTTTAATGAGTAGATTGCTAGTTTTCTTGGTCTTATAGAAGATGGTGAGGCGAATTATGTCCTTAGTGTTGGTGGTTTTAATATGACCATCGATAATTTTTCTCAGGGCCTTCTCATCTTCCTTATACTGCGTAGACAATATATATATATATATATATATATATATATATATATATATATATATATAAAGATTTCACATAAAACCTGAAATAACAATTAATGATCAAACCACAATATGAATTGGGAAAACAAGACTATGATTTTTCAACTGTGACCAGCGGTCTTCGTCAGAGTTGGGTTTTTGACACTGACGAAGACGACTTGTTACGGTTAAATGATCTTAGTCTTGTTTTCCCATTTCATATTGTGGTTTGATCATTGATATATATATATATATATATATATATATATGTTAGAATTAGTAGTAATATTATCCGTCATATCTCGTAAAGTCTCAGAAAAGCTCAACCGGTTTTGGGTCCGTCCAGATCCCATCTTCAAGAGCAACTAACTGACTGCGTATTTCATTTTCCTATAACATACCTACCCTTGTCATCTACATTGTGAAATCAGTGTTGTCTGTGTGGTTAATTTTCTTTTTCATATTTCTTTAATTGTTATGTTTTTTCCTTTTATTTCATGTTTAATCTTCATTCAACTCTATAGCAAAATTCATTATCTGCCCACAACTGTTATTCACTTACTCTATGATGACTTCATAAATGAAAAGCTTCAGAGGGATTATATTCCATCATTTTTTAGTGAGTTACCTGAATATTTATATCATGTGTTATTGTGAAAACTTTGTTGATGATATCAATTTATGCAGTCTTAATAAAATTAATCTACAATTTGTTATTACTAAATGAAGTTTCAGCAATTTGCTTCGATTTTCAGACCTTGACATGTAGTTAATTGAAGTTTGTTTCTTGTTTTTTCCTAGTTATCTTTAGTCGGAGAGCTCTACCTTGAAAGGTTTTTGAAGTTCTTTAACTGTTTATTAATTAATAGTGCATTTCTTTATCTTCAATGATGCACTTGAAATATATATTTTTTCTTTTTCAACAAAATCAGAAGAGAGTTTCTTGATTATATTTCTACAGTTCAAGTGATAGGGTTTAGGAATCGCGTAATGGTTACAACAATTATTTATAATAGCTACAGCAAGTCACAGTTTCAATTATTAACGAAGTAAAGGGTAGGTTAGGTTGCAGTGGCAGTCCCACATGTAACACACTTAGGCCGAGCATTGGCCCTTTGTGATACCACACAATGAAGATTGATTCTACAGTGGGAGTCCTAAATTTTGCCTAACTGAAGTGTATTTAGAGTTGGGATCTTTAACGAGTACCTGACATCGTACAGGCTCGGGACCGACAGTTTAACGTCCTTCTCCGAGAGACGACGTGCTCAGATTTATTCACCTCCTGCGTGAATAAATCGAGGCCATGGTGGGGATCGAACCCCGGTCCTATCAGTTCAGAGGAGAGCACGTAACCACTGAGCCTGCCTGACCCCTCAAAGTAACGGGTAATAAATAGTACAACCATTTTTCAAAGATTTCATATATAATTGCAGGTTTTATTTATGGAATTCCCTAATTCACTATGGCTTTAGAATATTAATTTATGAACTAAGAGTGATATAAATGTTATTTATAAATTACATTTTTATTTGCTAATTCTGAGGGGTTATAACTTTGATCTATATGTTATCTTCTTATATCAATGGACATTGCAAGTGATTGTGAAATCACACTTTCTTGCTACAATTATAGTATTGGTTCAAATGTATTACAATATTTATGCCAATTTTTATCTTCCAATAACATCCAATTTTGAGTTTTATTAGAATGTTACTTGAATTATATAATATTTACACTAATGCTTACTCTTTTAAACAATCAATTACTACAATAAGGTGGTGTTTAATTTAGCACACCTGAAGTAGTTATCTGAACCAAATATATGATGATGGTTATTTGATGATCGGAAAATATGAAAATGTAATTTGAAATACTAATTAAAGGAGAAATCATTATAAATAATGAAAACAGAAGAAAAGCAGTTCAAATATAATGCTTTAATTATATTGTTTTGTAATCATTATTGTTAATCACTTTCATTGATTAGTAGTAGAAGAGGAAAATGTAAAAAAGAAATGTTGGGTAACAGAAAAAGCATTATACTCTGATCTACAATCAGGGTGCATTTGTCGTTGACTTATCTAAAAACTTTCTAAAATCCACCTGAATAACAGATATGATTACGAAAGCTTTTCTGGAAAACATAGCAAACAGGCAGGCAGAGAATTTTGAATATAGAACTAAATATCGTGTTATACATAAAGAAGCCAATTATTCAGTAATGATAATGATACAGGAATAATTACTGACCTGTAATCCCAAAACTGTTTGTTGTTTGACGTCATGTTCACATGTTCTAAGCTGTATGAAGTTCCTCTGTTGTTTCCTATCCAAACGTCATATCCAGCATCGGCAAGAACAAAAGCTGTAATTAGAACGTTTACAGTTAAACAAGTATGAAGTATTGGATATCTTCTGTAACTAATATTTCAAGTAAGTTATGAATTTTAAAAACAATATGATTATCTTATAAATGAGAGTATTAAAATTTTTAGAATCAATAAAGATTTCAAAAATTGCAATCGAGTTTAAAACAAAAACCGAGGTTACTTAACAACAGTCATGGAAATTTAAATTCAAATACTTTGACATTTATACAAGAGTACAATTTCGTTGACAATGTCAAGTAGTAGAAAAAGTGTTTATCCTACGTCACACACCATTCGTTTATGATCAATGAATATTAAAATTTCATTTTCAATATGTTGACTCAACTGAAAGTCATAAGACAAGAACTACTGGTATTCCTACGAACCCAGTCGTCAAGAATGTTAGCTATGCTAATGTCGTTGCAGCAGGAGCCACATCATCTGAACCACAGCAAGTGCCTCACAAAATGCCTACCTTCATTCCTCCTCCCACACCTTCCTCCGATTTCACAGTTCTTCTTACATCCATTTTAAATGAACTAAAATCAACTATCACTCCACTTATCTCCCTTCTCACCACAGTCATAACCAGTCTTGTTCCTGCTGTTGCTACTAAATGAACACCTCCTCAACTAAGCAATCTTTAACTATCCTCTTCTGGAATACTACCTTATTAACTAATTTATAATGCAGTCCTACCTCAACCACCGCTTTAGTCAAGTAATAGAAGGCTCTTGTCTTTCTCCAGTTATTCATATTAAGGCAGGAGTTCCGCAAGGAAGCATACTTGGACCAGTGCTATACTCCATATACACCTCCGACATTCCAGAATCTCCCCATACAGTCTTAGCCACATTTGCTGACGACAAGGCAATCCTTTGCACAAATGACAGTCCTGAGCTAGTATGCTACTATATCCATCAACACTTAAACGTTATAGAGTCATGGCTGAAGTGTTGGAGAATACGCATTAACAAACAGAAAAGTGTTCACGTAACATTCACGTTGCGGCCAGATACGTGTTCTCCAGTCTTCGTTGACCATATTCCGATCCCTCAAGCTACAACCACCAAATACTTAGAACTACACCTTGATAGACGACTGACTTGGGCTCCGCATACAAAAATCAAACGAACAGAACAATACAGACGGTATAAACTTTTACTACACTTAATGGATCTACGCTCAAAATTAACGACTCACAACAAACTATTACTTTACAGAACTGTGATTATGCCTATTTGGACATACGGCATTGTGATATGGGGAACAACAAAAAAAACTAATTCTCAGAGGATACAAACTCTTCAAACAAAAATCCTTCGTAAAATTCTTCATTGTCCCTACTATATACCGAACCAAACAATTTATCCCGACCTGAAGTTCCCAACAGTTCAGCAGGTAGCAATATCCCGCTATAAAACGTTTCACAAAAAACTTCCAAAAAATAGTAATCCCTTAATCCTAACAATATCCTCCACAAGCATTCCAGGAAATCCCAGAAGACGTCTGAAGAGGATGCCAAGAGACTTATTACTATGAACCGTTATAAGTGTTTTTTTTTCCTACTTAGACCCACACCAGGAAGTGTAGTCACTGGATTTATTCTTCCCTCATACATCTGTGTTATCAGTGTCACTGGTAATGTAACACTTACATTGTTGTGACTTTAAACAAAAAAAAATAAAAAAAATATATCCATACAACACTAGTATTTCATCATAGTTTATCTTTGGTAAATCTCTCACTCGTGGTTAATTTCTTCGAGGACGATGTCAATTGTCCTCTCAACTAGAACATTAATGAAAAGGGACTCTACATCCAGAGAAGCTATAAGGCCCGTACTATAAGCACTCTTTAAGAGATCAAGATAGTCTGCATAAGATGCGAGACAATAGTCCTTGAAAACGAAGGAAGTGAATATTTCATTAAATTTCTTCTCAATTAGGCATGTGGTGAGCGAAAATAGTAAAATATGTGCAATGAATTATCTTGAAAAAGAAAAAAAAATGTTTATTTTTCTCTATCTTGATAACATTGGAAATACAACAAAGTTTTGCATTCGGCTTGTACTCAACACTGTTTGTGTAAGTCAATTATTATATTTTTCTTCCAATAAATTTTTTTATTTGAAAGGTAACTTTAACTATTTTTCTATATATATTGATATCTAAGTTGGTAACACTTAAAATGGAAGAATGTTTATTTTTATCTAAGTTATTTTTACCGTGTACAAATAGTAAAGCCTGTAAAATAAAGTATCTAAAAAAAAGAAAGTTTTTTAAATGTACGATAATTTTTATATTTTTTTATATATACAAATTAGCATTTTATATTGTTTGCACTGATTGAAAATGAAAGTGTACATTTTATTCTCTCTGTATTTTGGCTACAGTTTGATCAATAGTTATACCTACAGATTTAGCTTGCTTGCAAACATAGGAAGCAACATATTTTACCATGATTTTTCACAGATATAGTCTTACTTATCTTTATCAGGCAACAGTATTGTGCAAAACGAGACAAGCATCAAAATATACAGAGTTGTTTTAACTGTAATGATAAGTGAGTACAACAGTCATGAAAAAATGAATCTCAACAGACTTATTTATTCTATTAATAAGTAATGATATAATTTCTTCTTGTTATTTCTTTTTATATATATTTATAAGCATGTGTGCCGATTGTGGGTATTCAAACCGCTTCTTCCTGGCGTAGAAATGGCATTAGCTGATCGTATAAACCAGACACAGCTGGACGATTTTGAACGAATAATTTTATGGCACCTTCTCGCACATTATGTCAAAATGGAAACTACTTCCTAAGTATTTCTGATATATTTATCCCTAAAAGATTAAAAATATTTGAACTGCAGGTAACAAAATGTTTGTATATTACAAACATTTGAAATACAATGATTGTTTTTGGTTTTTACTGTTGGTTTTTGGTTATTAATATTATTGTTAGTAAAAATATGAATATAACATGTAATTTGGCTCAGTTTTTAAATAAATTCAGCTCCATTTCATTAAAATAAGTTTGTCAGCAGGTAACAAACCTAATTCACACAAATTTAGTAAAAAATTATGAAAAATATATAAATCTTAATATTATTGAAATGATAACTATATAGAAAAAAATCTATGTTCAAAAATAAATCTGAAAAAAAAGTAAATATGCCACTGAATTAGTTTCATATAAGAAAGGTAATTTATATGACCTTTTGTAAAAATATTCAGTTCTTGAAATAAACTCGTAAGTTAAACTAGAACCTTGAAATGTAGTACACAGAATATAATTAGATACATACGAGTAAACTAATAGATTTGCGATTTTGAAATAAAATTAAGATTGTAAAGAATGGGTTCAATTTAATATTTATGATTAGTTTTCTAATAAATGAAGTCAAACTCTGTCTGACTACAGACAAGAAATATAAAATAAACAAATTATAATCTAAAAGTAATGCCGACGAAAACAATATTTGCTTATTTCATGTAATTAAGTTAATTGTCATTAATACCTGGGAAGGTTTGTGCTAAAATAGAAAATATATTTCTGGAGTGAAACTGTTGTAATTAACTAGAGAAAGAACACACTATCCCAGATATTACCTCAACATATAAATCAGCCATTAAATATCAAGTATTAAACATATCTTCTTTTGATTTTCTAGTTCATTCAAAATAGACGGTTACATTTCAACATGTTTAAGTATTACAAATGCTTATATGCAGGCTATGTAATCCTGAAATAGTTGTATACAAACAACTGAAGAAGTTTCCTAGTCAAATCAATTGGGATTTGACTCTGAAGAAGACCGCTTGTTACACTTGAAAGATCTTAGACTTTTTCTACTTTCTTATTGTAGTTTGGACCTTGAGTGTAATTTCATGTGTTTATTGTAAAATCTTGTTATAACGTTTCACCATCATACAGCACTTTATTGTATCACATGCACATATAACATATTTACGTTACACTTCTCGGGCAAATATTCATAAATATTCTGACACATTTTGATTTTATTTAAATTGGTAATTATTTTCTTTAAAGCTATTTAAGTATGTTTAGAAGTTAGAAATAGGATGTTTAGCTCATTATAAAATTTAGAACAAGAGATGAAATTTTAACTAAATTTCAAAGGTGGGAGCTTTACTTTCTCAGAGAATATATGATCAAAGTGGATGACATCACAATAGGAATTGTCGCTTTCAGCAAAAGTCATATTCATCAAATTAAGTTAAATTTTGAATGAACAAAAAATACTTATTTGAACGTTGCTTATATAACCAAATATCTAGATATTTACAGTTCCCTCAAATATTCTCTTGAAAAATTCAATTAAAATATGCTTTTCTCTACTTGGAAATCATCTATGACCCATTTGTTTTTCATAATATCTGATGAAATGGTAGTTGTATTAATATTATCAAGCTTGAAAAATTGACTGCCCATGAGTTTTGATATCCTTACTTCTATTAAAAAAGAATTATAAACTACACTATATACTTTTAATTTACCTAATAAATGAAATATAGATGAATGATATTATTGAATTTGGATCAAAACATCAATATTGAGTTAGACAGATAATGTGAATTGACTTATTAATGTTAATGAGTCTAATGAAGTAGGTATGTGTGTGTGTGTGTGTTTTGTGTGTGTGTGTGTGTGTGTGTGTGTGTGTGTGTGTGTGTGTTTTGTGTGTGTGTGTGTGTGCGTGTTTTGTGTGTGTGTGCGTGTTTTGTGTGTGTGTGTGTGTGTGTGTGTGTGTGTGTGTTGTGTGTGTGTGTTTGTGTGTGTGTGTGTGTGTGTGTGTGTGTGTGTGTGTGTGTGTGTTTTGTGTGGGTGTACGGTAAACAGATACTACTTCATTTCATAATATTGAATGCATACAATCTTACAAATTTTCGTTCATGTTTCAAGAGTAAATATTTGCAAAATACCCCAACTCATATATAATATATATATATATATATATATATATATATATATAACAAGATTGCATATAAACACATGAAATAACAATCAATGATCAAAAGTCAAAATCAAAACATCAGGTTTTTGACTCTGACGAAGACCGCTTGTTACGGTTGACTTGCTATCGTGCTATTCTAGAATGGATCACTTCCATTGACTTAATTGGAAAATGTTTTTCATTCATTTAATCTTTCATCCATATTGTTTTAATATATGTAATTCTATATTATACCTAAGTTGATTTAAATTATAGAATACGGAAACTGTTATTTTAAATTGTAACTTAGTTTAAAGGTTTCATTTAATGATTTCTTCCGAGCAAGACCACGTACAAATACAAGCATGAATTTTAATCGGGTGGGGTAATTATTCTATCTGTACTAATAGTGCATATAATATATTTTTAAACAATATATTAAATTTATAAACTCAAGGTTGTGCAGATTTCTTCTTCTAAATCCGACTATAAAATTGAGTTGTCAAACTATTTTAAACTATTTGAATCAAAAAGTTTTTTATTTACAAAGAATATATAAAAATAATATAACTGTTAGTGCACAGAGATTGTTAAAAACAGATAATTAACTGCAAAACACCTTACTTTTGTAAATTTTCTTTCACATACAAATAATTTTGAAGTTTTTTTTTGAAAAAACGACAAGGTGACATTAACAATATTTATAATATAAAGAAAAAGGAAGAACTGCTTTTCGTAATTATGTAAAATGATATTTAATGTTCCGGATAATCCGCTTTTGCACGCGTCTAAAAATACATATTCACTTCCAAATGGGTAAGTGTAAGTATAAGATATTCTTATATAAGTATAAGAAGTTCAATATATTGCATAATGATTAGTTTTTAGTTAATGGGCCTTAAAAAGATAAATATTAAAAATATCAACAATCCATCAGACTGTTTTATTTTCATTGATGTTTATTTCGGTCATTGGTTAAGCCAATATTTAATATTAATTTCATGTAATACAATATTAATACTTAGTAACGGATACGTTTAGGCAGGTTATGGCTTATAAACAAAGAATGAATTGACTGATTGAAATAAGATTCACATACTTTGATAAGAAGAGCGAACCAACAAAACAAAAACAAATTTGGACTAGTAGCAACTCTTCTTCTTAGTAGCCCTCTCTTCTCGACCGAAAAAACTTATTGAACAACCTGGTAACCAGTGGATTTCTTATCGGTTACTTGACCTCCTTCTACATTAAATATACAAGTCAAATTTTCAAATTTAAATCAGAAAAATACTCTTACTTTCTCTGAAAACATCATAATCATCCAAGAAAAAATGTAGTTTTAAGATAATTTATAATTAAGGATATACAATAATTACATTTATTGATCTTCAAACGAAAGATTTCCATTTTTAATTATGTTTGACACTTTTGGATTTTTATAGAATTATTATACTGGGAATTTTATGGCTTCTTAGTATTTATTAAAATCATTTCCCTTCCCCTTTATCGAAAATCATATATACCAATTTTCTCTGTGCAAGTGTTATCTTTTGTCCTGCGTCTTATGCTCTGTAATAAGTTTGCTATGAATGTATATTGGGAAAAAATATTTTAGTAATTAACCAGTTTACACACTCAACTCAAAGCCAAAGCCAGCTATTGAATAAAATTTAAATCATTTATAGTTGGGAGCTTCTAATTTGTTTAAAATAATAAATATGAACTATTAGACTAGAATAGTCTAATTTTATCTGAGTGGTGTTGCTCAAAAAATTTCTGAGTCAAAGTAAACATTGTAAAAAATATCAAAAATTCGACCAGTATACAGGTGATCCCTTAGCCCAGGATAAACAAGCAGTTTTTATAGCTTTATTGCTCTTTCGCGTAATTGAAACTTCATGAACTTTTTTTTTATGAATTGTTAATTTTTGGTCACATTTTCATTATTTTTAATGAGCCATTTAGCGTCAAGAAAACATTTTCTAAAAACAGAAATCGTACTTTTTGGTGAATGTAATTTTGAAAAAAATTATTTCAAATCATTTTCTTTATAATGTTCTATTTTTAAGCATAGTTTCCTTTTGATCTGTCAAACGGCATGTCTTGTATCGCTCTCACAAAGCTTTGAGATTGAATTATAAGTAAAAATTTTTACATTTTATTGAAAAAAAAATATTTCTCGTTGTTTTAAAATTCTGAATATATTTTTCGTTTGTTTCATTTGTAATTTCAAAGATAATGTCAAAATTTCAAAACTCTAGGGTAATCAGTTTAGGAGAAAAAAATGTTTTCTAAAAAACAGTTTTTGACAAAAAAAAGTGACTTTCCCGTAGTGCATAATTTTTCCCAAACAATTGGCATCTTCTACGCTATGGCGCCCATTTTTGTGTAAAATATCAACTTGATCCATTAAAAGATTCTGGACCGTAGCGTGGTAACAAGCAATTCTAACACACTCACCCACCCACACACACAGACATCATCGAGAAAACTTCATAAAACGACTTCAGGGACCTCAGAACATGTAATTCCGTCAAAATCTCGAGATCGAATTTTTTCACGATCACTATACTTTACTGTTGTAAGTAAAATATAGGTGACTACAAACAAAACTAAAATGAGTGACTACTACAAATAAAATAACTTTACTTAATGAACGATTCTAATAATATATTAACTACTTCATTACTTGAGCAATATGATATAATATGATATTTACTCATATTGGGGGGTTTCAAGAATTACGTCTCCACAGAAAAAATATTTAATATGAAACTTTTTCTGTGCATAGACGTAATTCTTGAAATCCGCTAATATTAACTACTTCATAAATGTTCAAATTTTGATTTTTTTTCCAGGATAAATTTTAAAAACCATTAATAAAATAACTAGAAGATTATTCTATTTTGAATTTGTGGCCATTTACTAAATATTAAATATTCTTCTCTTTTTAACTTAATATTATTATTATTTAGAAATATTATGTAATCTAGTAAAAAAAAGTAAAATATATTTGGTAGAAAATTCTATGTTTTTCAGTGTATAAGTTTATTTTAGTAGAAACAGTAAATAAAACCTTCATGAAGGTGTTATGAATGTAAAACAAATGGTCCAGTATCTTGGCAGAGAAATTTGGAGTCTGACTTAGAGGAAGATAAAGTCGAAACCAGGAGAGATGTAGTTAATTAAAGGATCAATCGGAAGGTCAGTTAATCCTGGAGCAGTATCCTGGGTAAAACAAACTGACAAATACCCCAGGGAAACTCCTATTTCGTGATTCATGAAACCGGTAGAACAAACTAATAATGCTTTCAACTGCACTTCTACTCTTAAAATAATTACCATTTATAAACCACAAAGTTGCAATTCAACATAGAACTCAATCTTCAATTTAGTTTTTGTTGTACGAAAAAGAGTTTCAAAGAAAGAAAACGAGAACAACACAAACAAATTCAAAGAATTTAATGTTGGAGTAAGTAGAAAGTTTAAAAATAACACAGATTGAAAAATTTGTTAGCCCGGAATGCGAGGAGTAATTCGAAAGTCGTTAGGTAATTTAGTAAAAAAACAGTCAGAATCAATCTGATAATAAACTACGAAAGCTGTAATCAAAGCGAGTGAAATAGTAAGTTTAACTACAGATTTGTCAAAGGATAATTATTATTTCACAGAGACAGTAAAATTGAAATTAAAAAGAACTTTAACACTATAGTAAGTGACATACAGATAAGTATCAGTAAGAAAAATAACTACTGAGAAATCAGGGTTAATTCTTTTTTTTTTTTTTTTTTTTTTTTTAGACTGGGTGCTATCTTTCAGAACGAGTAATCTTAACTATTGCGTAGTCAGAGAATATGTGATATTCATTACTTCTGTAAGCTGTTATTGTATGCTATTTAATCATATTGAGGGATATCAAAAATTACGTTTTCATGCAAAAAAAGGTTAAAATAGAGGACATTTCTCTAACCCATTCACATGTTATCATTATTCTACCACAATAGCTACAGATATGGTGCATTAATAAATTTAGTTAGATTGATAGACTAAAGTGTAAGAATAATCATATAAAAGTCATAATCAATGTGTAATCCGACAATCAGACCTCAAGGTCAAAGTGTTAAGTAAATTAACTGTACAGCTGCCAAAAGCTGTTGGAAGTAATAACAGTGGACGTGCTGATCTCTGGTGATACATGGTCTTAGAAACAGTGAAATTGTGAAGAGTGAAGACACCAGAGAACACTTTCAGAAATCCGTAAATAACATAGATCTAGGCTTGTACAAGTTATTAATTTCTTACTTAATTATTAAGGTAGAATAATATTAGAAGTATAAAATCAATTAGCAATTATAACTAGTTTAGTTATGATTGTTTTATTCTTAGAAAAAAAAATGTTTATTACACTTACTTTAAGTGTATAAATCTTACTTATTATAAAGTTATCTTACTTATATTAAAGTTAAAATAAGATATATTCTCAATTACATAATCAGCTATATTATATTATTCTAGGTAAGTGATAAATGTGTAACCTATAGGGGAACACATTGTAAACACACGGTCTCCATGCAGGGTTACTCTGTTCGTTGGGTCGTTTTTGAGGGGATAGCAGACAGAGACAACGTAAAATTCCAAAAAGACAAATGTTCATCAAATTAAGTAAACGATTTATAATAGAGGAGCCAATGCCAATGTGATATTTCAGAATAACATCGATGGTAAATGTCTTTAGTTAATTTAAGTAATGTGCAATCAGATGTTATGCCAAAATATAATTAAACCGTCCCATTCTCCTTGGAATTCGCCACTATGGATTATACCCAAACAAGTAGACGCTTCAGGAAAACAGAAATAGTGATTAGTATTAGATTACCGGAAACTTAATGAGAAAACAGTTGATGATCGTTACCATATTCCAAACATTACAGATTTGTTAGATAAACTAGGAATGTCAATATTTTACAACCATTGATTTAACCTCAGGTTTTCATCAGATTGAATTAGAAAAACAAAGTACACAAAAAACAGCACAGAAAACGGACATTTTGAATTTGTCAGACTGCCTTTTGGTTTAAAAAATAACCCCAAAACATTTCAAAGAGTGATGAATAATATCTTAAGAGGAGTCCTTTGTGTGGTATATTAGACAATATAATTGTTTTTAGTACTACCTTACAAAAACACATCGAAAGATTAAGACAAGTATTTGAAAAGCTAAAACAAGCAATTTTTAAAATACAACTCGATAAAAAAGAATTCCTTAGAAAAAAGTAGCATACCTGGATCATATTGTAATCCCAGACGGCGCAAAACCTAACCCAGACAAAATTAATGCAATTCAAAATTACCCTTTACCTAAAACCCAAAAACAGATAAAAGGATTTTTAGGTTTACTTTCATATTACAGGAAATTTATTAAAGATCTTGCTTCTATAACAAAACCGATGACGAAATGTTTAAAGGAAGGAGTCAAAATTGGTATCGAACACGAAGAGTATTTAAGTACTTTCAATACTTGCAAAAATTTATTAATGAACCTATATAAATGAACCTATTTTACAATATCCAGATTTTTTAAAACCTTTTAATTTAACTACAGACGCGAGTAATGTAGCACTAGGAGCAGTGCTTAGTCAGTTTAAAGACGGTGCAGACCTACCGATAGCTTACGCTAGCAGAACCTTGAATTCATCGGAATCTAACTTAGCTAAAATAGAAAAAGAATTATAAGTGATAATGTGGGCAGTAAAGTACTTTAGACCCTATCTATTCAGCAGAAAATTTAAAATATTTACTGATCATAAGCCATTACAATGGTTATTTAACCTGAAAGAACCCATTTCAAAATTAATCAGGTAGAGACTGAAATTAGAAGAATACGATTATGAAATAGTGTACAAAAAAGGTAGTTTGAACAAAAACGCGGATGCATTATCGAGAATAGAAATAAACTTAACAGAAGAAGATGATAATTTTCTTTAAAATTTAGTCCAAATTGATACAAACGTAAAAAAACAACCCAGAGTTAGACAATGAATCAGTTATAGTACATTCAGACGAAACCTCACAAGACATTACCATAGAAGACAATGAAACAATACACTCTAACGCAGAAGGAAACACAGTAGCAATCATTCTATAAGAGACGAACCATTCAATTACAGAAAGAATCAAGTAATAATTTCATAAGTAGAACACAGTCTCGCGGAAGTAAAAATCGTAAACCTTTTTGAAAACAAACAACAAACACATGTACAATTATCAAAAAACAATTTTGAAAAAGATGTAACACAATTTATTAAAACATAGACAGTTCCTAAAGAACGTACCATTTATTCTTCGAAAATAACAACTACGAGCAATTTTGTAACGTAGTAAAGCAATATTTCAAAGACTCACAAATTAAGAGCTTATCAAATGTACAAAGAAATTAATTGATGTTACGGATGAAAACGATATAACAGAACTTATAGAGTCATACCATTTAGGAAAAAGGAATCATAGAGGCTTAGATGAAACAGAAAACCAGTTAAGAAGGAGATATTATTGGCCAAATTTAAGGAAATCAGTTCAAACTTTTATTAATCAATGTAGCTTTTGCTTAGTGTCTAAATACGAATGACATCCATTAAATTTAGAACTCAACATTGCCCCCACAGCGTCGCGTCCATTCGAAGCAATACATATGGGCAGTATAACACTAGACAATTGTAAGTTCTTAACATTAGTAGATTCATTTTCAAAATACGCTCAAGCCTATAAGCTAAGTGCTGCACAAGGAATAGAAGTTGTAACACATTAATAAAATACTTTACCCACCACAATGTACCTAAAACAATAATTACAGATAACGGATTAGAATTTATCAACACATTAATCAAAGAATTCTTAGAACTACATGAAGTAAATTTAAATTTAACAAATTTTACAGCATGCCCAAATTAACGGATTAATAGAACGGTTCCATTCAACTTTAATCGAACAGATTAGAATATTGAATATTCAAAAGGAATTTAGTAAATAAACTATTGAAGGCAAAGTATTATAAGCAATCTTGACTTATAACAATTCTATCCACTCAGCAACAGACCTCACTCCATTCGAGATTATCACCGGACACATAGACGACACGTCAGCATTAAGCATTGCTCTAGAGAAACAACTCGTAAATGAAACGAAACATCGCGACAAAACAAAACTAATGTACAAAAAATTAACGAAACTTTACTAATAACAAAGAACACAATATTTTTACTCTAAATAAAAAACGGGAAACACTACCAGAAATACCGAAAGAGGTATTTGTCGCGAACAAACAAAAACAAAGTAAGACAAAAAATAAATATAAAAAAGAAACTATTAAACATATAAATCGAGAATTAAAAACTGGTTCTATAGAACCACAACACTACAATACACCTTAGTAATATTAAGAGGCCGCGCAAACAACTGTATAAATTCAAAACTGATGTTTCAGGTCAATCATCTTCGCTGGACAAACCCAGTACATCAAAGATGTTTGTCCCACTATGTCAAAATATTTTCGGTTGAAATAGACTAAGCTAATCTTGATTGTCATGACGTATACTACACTATTATAACAAAAAGACTATTACAAAAATTATGATACTAATTTCCTAGACGTCAATGATGCGAAGAAATATTAAAATGCTTAATCAAGTAGAAAAAAAAGAAATAAAAAAAATAAAATAAACGATACATAAAAGAACAACTGGTGAACCAGATACACTAAGTTCACAAATAATGAACATTTACACACACTTCACCCTAGAATAATCACACCATGGAATTGTACACAGAACTAACAAAAATCAAAATGTCAGGTGAATTTCCAGTAGAAATAAAGGAAGAAAATATGTTACTCTTAGAATCGCTTATTAACTTTAACTGTCAAAATAAAAATGGTCAAGAAATTTTCTTTTTTAGATATACCTTTTTGTACTCAAAAGAAGTATATCAATATTTTAAACTAATATCAATACCTGTTATTGTAAATGGAAATTATGTTACCATATTGACTAAGAATAGGTATTTTTTTAATCATGTCAGTTAAATTTTAGCATTGGATACATTGTGCACAGGTAGCATATTTCTTTGTAAAGAAGAGGTACATCAAGCAGCGGATTGTGAGAAGGATGTCCTAACCAAGTTGCAAAGTAACAAATGCAACTATACAAAAACAAATATAGAAGACAATGAATTAATGTATATTAAAGAAATAAATCAATATCTAGGAGTATATAAGGAGTCTGAGACAATGAAAATTAACAGTCGTGTGAAGACAACCGTACGGGTAGGTCGTGTTTTTAGCTTGCTCTTGGCCCTACAACTCCTAACACTTCGAAGGTTCACGAGATACCTGCATAGTTCAACACTGGTGTGAGTTCGCCCTTAAGACCCCCCGAAGGCATCACAGAGTTTCTAGTATACCTGCGACGGGTCAGAGCACCCTTACAGCCCCAACCCACAAACGTGCTTAACAGACCATCCCAGATACTGAATTAAACTTTTACTACCTGCGCTGAGGTTGCAGACTCACAAGGCTGTTGTGTTTATATCAACCTTCAGTTCAATAACCTTGCCACCTGCTTCTCTTTCTCAGCAGCCGATTACCTACCAGATACTTGAAAGCTCTATAAAAGACCCATTTGACTTACCATCTCTCTCTCTAGAAACTTTCATGACTACAACACATCAGGCCCCCGAATCTTCCACCTCAGCTGCACAAAACTCATCAGATTCGCCCCTCGTCAACCAGTCTTCCTCATTTGCAAGATAAACCACCATCAAAACAGTCCCTCAACAACCAAGTTACAGTCCGTGCTAGGACTTTAACTGCCATCTGCCGCCCCCCGAAAAAGAAGCCTGCTACCGGCTATCAAGACACCATCTCCTCTTTCAACCTCCAGCCAACCCAACTGCCAACACCATTGCACTGCGACCAGCGACCAACAACCAACCAGATCAGTAATTTTTTTTTATATATTTTTTTTATTTTTATTTTTATTTTTTTTATTTTTCCCAAACTGACAACATGACACCATCAGTTGAAGACTTTATCAAAACTATGGTGACTCCATTATTGGAATTCAAAGCCCAGGGACTGGACATTCTCCCTATCTTGGCGAGAGAGATGTCCGGTCTCGCTTCCAACTCCTCATCCCTCCCTTCCACCAAGTCCTTAGCTTCATCATCAACACCTCCCACAAAAAACAAAAAAGTCCCGGTCCCTCAAAAACTCCCACCCCCCTACCAACCAAAACTCCCCGATTGACCCGATCATCTAGCAGGTCTTCCCTAACCTCAAAACCCCCTCCATCCCTCCTATCCCCCAACTCTTTGCTCCCCTGGACTCCATCCCCGAGAGAAATGACTCTGAAACTGACAAAGGACCAGTAGGTGAACGGACAGATACCGACAATACACGGAAGGACTCCTCCAACGACTTGCCTCCCCCAATAATAATAAGATCAATGGCCGGCTTTCAGAGGCTAAGAGTATCCGAACATGGTGAACTTCTGAAAGAGGCCAAGGTTACCTCTGGAGGACAATCCATCAGAGTCCAGACCAAAGATCCGACTCACTACAGACAGCTGATGAGACAACTGAGACAACTGGATGTTCAATTTCACTCGTTTAGAAACCCGTGGGAGTCTAAACCGGAGAAATTCATCATCAAATACCTTCCCACTGACTCATACACTGCAGAACTTGAAAGAGATTTGCAGACTAAAGGCTTTAGGGCACGTGTGAGACAGCTGATCTCGAGGAGACCCCGTTTCCCAGGCGACATTCCCCCCCCCCCCCCCCCAGACCTTTACCCGTATTCGAGACGTTCGTGGAACCTGATCCTCAATACACAGATATACTAAAACTTACTAATATATTAGGAATAGCTGTGACAGTCAAGGACTCTCGCCGGAGACCTGGATCATCCCAGTGTTTCCGTTGTCAGCGTCTGGGGCACACCCAGACCTGGTGCAGGGAGACTCCTCGATGCGTCCGCTGTCCCCGAAATCATCTATACCAGCATTGTAATCGCCTGAGGGTTGCACAGCCTACTTGTCTAAATTGTTTGGGGCACATCCCGCCAACTACCGGGGCTGTCCCATCTTCGGGAAACCTTCAAACGCAGGTTCCAACCATCCCGAGCCCAATCCAAGTCCTAACGCCATCCTCTACCCCGCTCCCATTCCGCCTCCACAAACCAAGTCCTACAGAGACTCACTCCTAAATAACACCAATTCGGTGGACAACCTTATCCTGTCAGGCCTCCAAGAGATTGGTGTGTTGGACAAGTTCAGAAGTCAACTTACAAACAATCCTGACAAAAGACCTGAGTTGACAGCTACCATACTAGCAGAGATGTTACAAACAAACGACAACCTAGACACACACCGGTATGATCACGGATCACAGTAACAGGACAGTAACGGACCTGACATACTTAGTTTACAACCCTGGTGGTATTGGAAGAGTAAAAACAGAATTTATTAACTTTATTATCAGGGTCAAACCCGATTTAATATTGTTAGCTGAGACGTTTCTTAAACCTAATCTAAGGTTTACTGTCCCAGGATATAAAGTAAATATCCAGTATACTTAAAGTATACTGTCCCTGGTCGCGCAGTTGTGAAGCTGCAAAGCTACATAGATAGACTGACTGAGTGGTATGCTGACTGGCGGCTGCAGGTCAACCCGGATAAAAGCCAATATATCAGATTTAGCAAAGGTTCTACACGTTGTCCTCCCCCTATCTTCATTGGTGAAATCAGTATCCCATTTACAAGAGAAGTCCGCTATCTGGGAGTTATTCTGGATAGCAGACTAACTTTCTAATCCCATCTAGCAACCAAGCACAAACTGGGTACAGCGTTGCTGTGTCATTTATACCCATCCTTAAATCAAGGGATACTCCTCATGCAGTGAAGGAGGTTGTCTATAAGGCGGTTATAAGAACTACCATGACTTATGGATGTTCTGTCTGGTATAACTCTGCGATAACTAACAAAAACCGACTCCAGATTGTTCAGAACAAGTGTGCTCGCCTTGTAGCCAATGCTCCTTTTTATGCGAGAAATGACGATATTCAGCGTGATCTAAGGATGGAATCAATAGAAACTTACATTAGGCGTCTGACTATCAATGAAGACATAAAACTTCCCTTACACCCTAACCTGCTAGTAAGAACACTTTTGCCTCAAATTCCCTGAAACCAATCCCCCTCCGACTAATCAGATCACCAAAGTAACGATAACTGACGACTTTAGACTCAAAGACCGTACGACCACGAAACATACTCACCATAGACAGGACAAAAACTAACATACCGACGTACCCGACAGACCTAAACAATTAAAGTAGAACAAACAGACAAGCAGGTGAAAGCCTCTGGCTTGGAACTGCCTGATCCCAACGTGCATCAATGCACGGAAAATCTCGTTGGTCGTTGGTAGTTGGTCAAAATTAAAACATTAGAAAATGCGGAAGTTAGATCACTTAAAGGAACATTCTTTATAAAAGCAAGTAATACAACAATAACTTATAGAGGGAAAACTATGAAGCCAACAACGAAGACGAAAGGGAAACTTCATTTGCTACCAGAATTAAAACTGGATCTCGACGACACCAAAATATCAAAACAAAGAAATTAAATTTAAAGCCCTAGCGATGTCTAATTTTAAAGAACCTTTAATATACCAAGAACATGAGACCAAGTACCACCTCCATATCCCAAGCGTATGGTCAGGAATTTTATACGTGCTATTGTATAAATACCAGGACTTATCATATTCTTTTACAGAAAAAACCTAGTCACACTGTGGAGATTAACCACACCTGTAACAGCAGTGATATCAAACCCCTTACCCCCAGAAGTCACCCTACCAGGCGGTGCTCCCTTCTAAGGGCGGAGGAGTTAACTTGGCAGTTGAAGCAGTTCAAGTTGTTAAAACAAGGGCTCATCTCTGTTGTCAAGCCCACTTTCCCCTTTTCCACTTAGTTTCTTTTCCCCTTTTTTATATTGTTGTTTGATCATATATATTTGCCTTTGTGCTTAAAATAAAGATGAATAAATACAATGTTATAACAGTAAGAATTTACTATGCAAAAGTTTACCTAGAGATTTTTTTCTGGTTGATATCAGCCAGCAGTCTGAGCTAGCCATAAGTCCATGCTGGAGAAGGACTGGACGTTTACCAGCGACTGGCTTCTCGTGGTAGCCATAAGGAATTCGAAACACCGTGAGAATATACCCATCATCAGTTGTTACCTTATGTAATTCACTTGGGTATCCATTCAATAAAATTAAATCACCCTGAAAAAAAAATGTTTTAATTCATAAATAAAAATGTTAAAAATCATAGCACTTAAATATTATGTTAAATCATTGGAATTAATTATTGTCCTCTTGAATTATTTTACACGGTCTATAACAGTAAAATTAATAGTACTAATAAGGACTATTTCATTTTAAGTATATAAGAATTTTATTGTAACTAAATATGTTATTTTAACATTATAATTCTATTAAAAAGTGTATACAAGAACATAAATAATTGTACAAATTGCAAGAGTATACAATCTTGCAATTTAAATGGATTACATTCATTTTTATGCTATTAATTTCTTTATGAATAATGGTACTGTCACGATTATTATTTTTATATTTTTTTTCCTTTTCAGTTCTTTTTATTTTCTTCCATTTATAAGAATTATAATTATTTTACACACATATTTCATTATATTTTACTGTCATTATTTTTTTGCTACTTTCCTCCATACAAACAGTTAATTTGTCATTCTTTGTGTTTTACTAATTACTTTCAATTAGGTACTTTTTGGTTTACTATTTTTGTTAAATGCATTCTTATTTAGTTTTACTTGTGAAGCATGTCAATGGATCTCAATTCGTTTTCCTGTAATTTGCTCTCCTTACTCGTCATAAATCCACCAGTTCCTCTCACGCTGAGCATTAATCCCAGGATGATAGATATCGGCATATTGCAGTGAGTCTTGTCTGTAACTTTCAGGGTCCTTTTTTTGTGTGAAAGTACAAATATATGTATAATTTTGGTATGTTTAACCACCATTACTCAACTTATAATGATTTTGGTTAAACTGCCTTCTTGTTGTAATGTTGTAATTGTTATAATGTAGTCTTCAGACTAGAATTTTAGTTTTTTTTTTGGACTATATTTCTGGTGTGGTTTTAGGAGTAAATCAGCTAAGATACATAGTAATTCACTCAGATGGAGTAGTTGTTGAACCCACATATGTGATATTTTGTAGTGCATAACCTCCAACCGGGTATTTCTATTCATACATAATATTCAATTTTTCGAGGCCCGTGGTGTTTCTTTAGTGGTTTTTACTAGTAAGTTTGCTGTAATTTAATTTCAGTAAAACAATAAGTTGAAGGCCATCTTGTGGTTCATCCCAAGTGACTTTATTCCTGATTGTCTATATTTTAACTTAATCATAAAATTTATTCTATTCAGAGAACTAGCTTTCATAGTATGCATTGTGGACACCTCCTGTAGTTTGCGGTCACTCAATGTTTTGTTTCCTCCTGCTCATGTAAGTTTTTATAACATTGTTGAATATTTTGTGAAGGTATCAATTATCGCTAGAAAGTTGTTCCAATATGAAGAAATTTCATACACTGTATATCTTACAGCTTTAACTATACAACATTTATATTGTTATGGACATGCGCTATTCTAGTTTAGATAGATACTGCTGTTCATTAATAATGGCCACAGAAGAAAAAAATTAGACAACCTATTGAAAATACAGCAAGGTAGAATTCTACCTAATGATATCCAGTCGAAATATAGTAGTGAGATTTGTAATATATTTCATGTGTGCCTTCTGTTAATTCAGCTCATAAATACAAGTACATTATAACAGAACTAATACAAAGATAGACTCAGACATAACTGGCCTATATTTCGACAATTGCCATCATCAGTGGTGAAATATTCAAGGAGTCACTACTGTTCCTTCTTGCAGGTTTCTTCGCCTTCTGATTACTTGAGTTGTCAAACTATAGAAGTAAGTTATGTTTGTGTCTGGCTTTATGGTACTTTTCTAATAATTTGTATCTGAAGTACTATGGATAGATTCATTTCATTTTGTATATATATACTTTGAAACAGAAAAAAAAATACGAATCAAAAGCAGATACTAGAACTTTCTCTCAATATTTCGAACGATTTCACGGTGGTCCTCAGAAAAGAAAAAAGGAATGGGGAGAATACGAAAACCAAATGGACAGCTTCACAGAGTAGGTTCAGGTTAGCAGTAACAAAAACGAAAAAAAGTTATAAAAATGACTGAAGAACAACAAAACTGGGGGGGGGGGAGATAAAAAAGTACCCTTAAAAAATAAAATAAAGTTCAACAGAAAAATCATAACTTAATGAAATAAAAAATAATTAACAAATAAAATAAACAAGTAAAATTGTTAAAATGTTAACATTATGTTTTTTATTCTTACCAAACATTACTTACAATTGTGAAGTAATACTCATAGTAATAGAACTATGAGTTTGATTGACTAGCGATTTCTTTTGATTTTAGGTTCTCCTAAAGTAAAGTAAAGTGTAGACCGAGCCAAATTATACAGCACTAAATGTAGAATTTTTTATTTGTGGAGCTTATGTGATATTATACACTTACTTACTCGTTTCATGATTTCAGAACAGTGCAAATCCTTTTTCACATATTTTACAATAAGATACCGCTACCATTATTTTGTTTTGCCCAAAAGCTGTACAGTCTTATCATATCTATAACAATTTCATTTGCCAAATTTCACAATTTTATATCTGACTTCACCCGTAGCGTGGTCACACACTCTTTAAATACATTGCTGCCTACATACCCACAGACATAATAAAATGGCAAAATGCATTCAGTACATTCAGGACTACAAAGTGTAAACACTTAGAAATCTTCAAATCAAATTCATCATGACTACTATATTTTACTTATAGTTTAGTTAATACGTTGTATTCTAAACCAATTATCAATTGATGAAGTAAATTAAATCATTTCTGGAAGTAATATCAAAAACGTTTTTATATTTTGAAATTAAATTATAGTTATTATTTTTAATTTGTTCTGGTTGTAAGACTATCAAATTTATTTTAAGTAAATAGCACTATCAATTTATATAAACTTAGAATATAAAAAAGAGAAAATAGCACTCAATTTCTTGCTAAACTTTTACTTTACAATAGTTGCTTTATTTCTTACTTTAAAGTGCAAGAAGGAGAAACTCATAAATATCATTTCCTTTTGAATAAAACAGCTTGTTTTATGCAATTTCTGCTTAAAACACTATGAGATATTTGTTTTCTCTCATATTAAATTAAGAAGCAATTGTTAAGATATAGTGGGGGCAGTTTCCCAGAAGAATAAAGTAAGTAACCTTTGGACTCTATAGTTGGATGCATGTTTTAACACGTCCAGTTGCCTTCGCGCTTCGTCAGACGGAACAGAACGAAATTACGTCTCATCATTCTAAGGTAAACCTATTTGTTTATAGATCATGTCCTATGATATTAATTTTCATCATTTTCCTTATATATACTTTCACATGCATTGTATACAATGTTTTACACACAATAGAAGTATTAAAATTTGAATGGAAGTTACTTATTATTATTACTATTATTATTATTATTATTATTTATTTTTAATCCATCAATATCCAAAAACGTAGTGTTATGTTCATTAAATTCTTAATTTAAAAGTTTAAATTTATAAAGTTAATCTAAAATAACTTATTTGCAATACCTACATAAAATTGATTATAATAAAATTAACAATACATAATTAAATTTCTTAGTCCAGTTGTTTTATATATTCTGCAAAAGGCGGCTAAAATTTACTTATTTAGAGAATAGATCTTTAAATTAGGAGGTTTTCAACTCATTGCAGTTTGATGATCAACAATCTTTGAAATAGGTATAAAAAATGTGTGAAAATTGTCTAGTTATTAAGATAAATACTAATAATTATAAGTAATGATTTTTTTTTTAAAAATGATGTTTTAATTTTCTAGTAGAATGTTTGGTATAAAACTTCTTAGCTTACTTCCATCTTTCGTTCCCATTTTCTCTTTTACTTCCACTCCCTCTTCATCCTTGTCATCACTTCTCCCTCTCAGTATTCATTCGCTTTCTCTCTTTCTTCTCCTGCTCACTCTCACACTGTATATCTTGCTGTCCTTTCACACTGACCTATGTAACAATATGTCAATTGTAATAGTTTCTTTTGCTTTCTTTTCCTTATTTCAGTGACCTCTAAATCTGTGAGTTTATTATTCTCCTCTTCTCTTATACAAATAAAAAATATTGGTTCCAGTTAATACAATTAAAATAAGTTAAATTACATTACATATGCATTACAGAGTATGTTCCTACACAATATAAAACAGAATTATGATATCTAAAAAAGCTGTCGTAATTATTTAATCATGCTTGTTAAACATACTAAAAATAAAGGTCCAATGTTTCTTCAATGGTGTCTTTCAAAAATAAATATGAAAAATTAATTGTTTTTTAGTGATAATATAACACTCAGTCATTCAGTTGTAATTTAAAAATTGAACACTTTCAATTCCTAATATTATCATGAATATGACACCCTTACGCACATGCTTTAGGCTTAAATGAGACATAATATTTTTTATCCAATCAAATTGAAATCAACTTTTTAAAACAGGGTCATTTCAAACAGTTTTGCTTGCAAAAAAAATTAAAACCACACAAATTTATTTGTTTACAGTCTTAGGAAACACTGAAGTATTAGTACTGTATTTCATGGTATAATACAGTATTAGTACACTACTAAAAAGGCTCAACATTTTACTTCCACTTGTAAAAAATTACAGTATTACATGGTATAACACAGTATTAGTACACTACTAAAAATACTCAACATTTTATTTACACTTGTAAAAACTATTACTGTATTTTATGGTATAATACAGTATTAGTACACTACTAAAAATACTCAACATTTTACTTACACTTCTGCAAACTTATTTGAATTATATACCTGAATCATATTTTAAAGAAATCTGATGCTCTTTACGTTGATGATAATGGCAATATGAATAATGTAATTAACAACCTTTTCTTTTACGATACTACTATACCGGTTGTAATTTCTCTACTGTAGAGTATCTATACTAAATTTCAGATGAATCGGAATATTTTAAAATTGACCAAATAAATAGAAATTAGTCTAATGTATACTAATAAATAAAACGTAAACTATGAACTTATGATATTCACATTAATATAAAAAGAATAATTTATAATAATTTTATTAACTGCAGTTCTTAATTTCACAAACGGAAAGAAGTTTAAGCGAATGAAACATCATAATAACATTATATAAAAAAATAATATACAATGTTCTCTAATAATAAATTCATTTTAATTCATATATTAAATTTAATTTAAATATTAAATTTGATGTCGGATGTTAAATTTTAAACAATGGCAAATGCCCATTTTAAACATGTGCTGTTTTGTAAACCTTCGTTATAGTGTCTTAACAAGAAAATGTTACAAATGAAAGTTAAGGAAAATAAACTTATCATTTAAGCATTGTATAAATTTTTCTTTAAAGTTTAAAAAATACTTTAATATTAATATTTTGCTATCATTATATCTATATATAAATTCTCTTCGTGGCTCTGTATGTATGTATGTATGTATGTATGTATGTATGTATGTTTGTTTGTACCTTATGCATTCGGCCTACAATGGACCTTTTTCAAAAATTCTTTTGCAAGGCACTTTCTATAGGTCTTGGGGAGGTTTTAGGCTATTAAACTCTGGGGGGCAGCCTAACCCAGGCCCCCTAGGGCCCAAAAATCTCAAGAATTTGCCGATTTTGAGTTTTTGCATTTTTTGTCAAGAAATATGGCGTCTACGGCCTTAATGCATAAAATATGAAATGTTGGAAATAAAAATCGAGCTCTATCTATATATAAATTTTCTTCGTGGCTCTGTATGTATGTTTGTACCTTATGCATTCGGCCTACAATGGACCTTTTTCAAAAATTCTTTTGCAAGGCACTTTCTATAGGTCTTGGGGTGGTTTTAGGCTATTAAACTCTGGGGGGCAGCTTAACCCCGGCCCCCTAGGGCACAAAAACCTCAAAAATTTGCCAATTTTTAGTTTTTGCATTTTTTCTCAAGAAATATGGCGTCTACGGCCTTAATGCATAAAATATGAAATGTTGGAAATAAAAATCGAGCTCAATGTTATTTAATGATTTTTTGCTCTATGATGCTTCTTTCATAGCCTAGGTACCACTATTCTCCTGAAAATGTTAGAAAACGTCCAAGGGACTGTAAATCATGAATAAAGAATCGTAAGACAAAAATGCATAAAATAATATTGAACCCAATTTTCATTTCGATCATTTCATATTTTATACTTAAAACTTCTAGACCCGGGCAACGCCGGGTATTTCTGCTTGTATATATTATATTCAGTAGTATATATTATCTCACTTAGAAATTTTACAGATTTAGACGTAAACATCATTTATGAGTCATTCACGTAGATCTCGCCAATACGTCATTAAAGTTACATATTTCCTTTTTTGGCGTTCAATCACTGAGAGTCAATTATTTTTGATAATTTGGTGATTGTCAACTTCAAAGTTTAATTTCTGGACTGGTGTGCTTTATGGACAGGGAGTACCATGATGGTCTTTTTCTGAACATTAACCCTTATTTTAGTCAATTTGAATATAATTTAATATTTTGATATGTATTTTCCTGTTTTTTGTTTAATATCCGAAGCGACGTACATCTGAAGCGGCCTAAACATAATTTTGCTATAAGTAAAAAACTACCAAACTGGTTAACAACATAATATTTTTTGCCCCCGAAAAAGCTTTTGCATTAAATCATAGGTCAAGATTTTTTTTTAAACAAAATTACCATTTTGTTGTTTCAAAACTTTGAAAATTTCATTCATTATTTTTTTTTCTGATTAAATTATGAAAGCATTGCAAACGATTAGGTTCAGATAGTTTGACACTGTAGGCATAATAATGTACATTCCATGTGTATGTAAAGGATGTAAACTTCTTTGGTCGTTTAATTCACTTTTGCCATTTATTATCAACTAGCAAACCTACCCATCTTTGACGGAATCAAAAATTTGATTCTACTTAGTATTCCAAAATATCATTAGAAATTATAGAATAGTAAAAAAAACCATTATTAGTGTAGTGTTAAACAAATGCTTCTGTATATACCACATTAGATGTCTGTCCTTGAGGTTCATGGAAGAACAAAGAGTTGGAACCTCTAATTCTTGAGCAAGCAAACTACGGTTGACCATGTGAGACCTGTCTCTTTACACATTTCCCGAGACACTCAAGTTTCGTAACATGAAATTTGTTACTGATACTAAACGCAGTATGATGGTGTTCCTACTTCAAGTTTTTACTCATGAGCAGGCAGTCCAGGAGCATTCACAGAGTCAAGAAATTCAGTTGGATAATGAACTGCTTCCTCATCACTAATCACTCTCTTTACTGACTTTAAAGTTCTATCTTCGATTTGATATAGCATAAGAACTTGTTTGTTGGTTTTTCCTGCCTGTTCATATTAAACGCTGAGAATTGCTCGTTCACAAAGCCATTTATTCTGAATAGATAGTACATCTTGAACTCTGAGAAACACCTTTTGAATGATGTCAAATACGCAATATATTCATATGCTCAAATGAAATTAAAATCAACAATACCTACTTGCCACACTTCTGTATTTTCAAAATAAACCTGTCTGCGAAGTGAGCAAAAAACAGTTTAAAGCCCCATAATTTCGCTTCTGCACTGAATTATCTATCTATTTAGAGCGTGTATTTTAAGTTTGGCATACAAAAATCTAGTGTCAAAGTTTCAGCTCGCTATATCTCATGGTGGCTGAGTTTACTTGTGACAAAATTTTTCGGACAAACCGACAAACCGACAGAAATTTTCGTAACGTTGGATTCGGTTTCTCGAATATATGAAATGTAAAGAAAACTTGAAATGAGTCAGTTCTAAGCAATGTACAGACAAAATCATTATTTTATTTATATAGATGTCAAGGTATATTTGTAAAATAGTTTATATTTCAATAAAATCAAGATTGTTGTTACTTTAACAATTTTTTTGAAAAATAAATAACTTATGCAATATATTTGTTAAGAAGGAACCTATTCTGTAAAAGGTTTTACCACTAGATATGGTCGACACGTACTGTGAAATATCAATCTAATAAAATTGCAAACTAACTTAGACGTAACTTGATAGAGATCTAGGTTAATTAACTTTCTCCTATCTCTCTGTTGGCTAATTATTTTATAACTTTAAAACTAATACAAGCAGTTGTTTAATTATCTAGAGAAGTAAAATAAAGTAGAAAATTAGTAAATCTAATTAAAAGAAATGACAAAACTCCTTTTAAATTAATATTTATTTATTTTATGTGAATAGTTTACGTTGTGATAATAAAAGGTGTATTATTTTGAAAAATCCAAAGATAAATTAAAATGTTAGAGCGGATGGCAAAGTGATTTGTGAGGTATTCATATCTGCCACATTTGTTTTAGATCGTTTTTCATGTTACCGCTACAAAGGATAAAATATGAACAAATTAATCAACGTTATTAATTTAGCATAGTTAATCTTATTATGATTACTAATTAATTGTAAGATGAAATGTTTTCTTAACTAAGGAAATGATTATTGTAGGCCATTAACAAATATATTTCACAACCTTTTATTTGAATTTATCAACAATATGAAATAAACTATTAATTTCTTTTAATTGTGTATACTATTCTATAGCAAGGATTTTATAGTCGGAACTGTCAGGAAATTATTTTTTTTTAATTGTAATGACACACAGACACATATATCCACGCACAAGCACAGCCATACACATACAGGCAGCACCAAATAGAGTGTAATTATTGCACGACAGGAGTTTTACTTATAATATAATAATAATAATTGTTCATCTCACTTCGTAAATTATCCTCTCAACTCAACCGACTTCAGAACTTCTCCACCATCATGTGATAATGAATATTGGAATAAACTTACGAAAAAAGATGATATATTTAAATAGTAAAAGATAACATTCAAACTTCTCTCCCTCTCTCTCTCTCTATCGCTATATATATATATATATATATATATAAAAGTGATTCTTCCTTCTTCATGACTGCCTACTTCCCTGGCGCTCATAAACTTGGTAATGTGATTAGGTAGTCTTTTTCGAATCTCTTCACTTCAGTTTCTACTTCTTCCATATTTAAACAATTATGTTTAAATATAGGAACATATTTCCTATCCCCCCTTCTATTTCCTATCACAACCCCCAATATGAAAAGTATTTTTTTGCACTCATCTCCTTCGTTTTCCAATCCTGACCGTGGAATGAAACAATGTGGACGCCCTGGCTGTCAAACTTACTTGATTATCAACCCTAATTCTTCCTTCGATTCCCCTCTCAACCATCATTCCTACCCTATTCATGTCAATACCTCCTGTACCTCTTCCAACTGAGTTTACCGACTGGATTGCACTCAGAGTGACTCATTTTATGTTGGCTTTACTTCTAATAAGCTAAGCCTTCTTATAAATGATCGTAGGGCTTAAGTCGGTCAATGTAGTAACCTTCCTATAGCCATCCATGCCAACTCCCATGGTCACAGTTTTAAAGACTGTTTCAGAGTTCAAATATTCAATCAGATCCCCGTTCTAATACCAAAGTTCCACTAAGAGCTTCTGAGGAAGCATATATATGCTTGCTTGCTGCTCGATCATCCCCTGGACTCAACTTTAACCGTTAATTTTTTTAATCAAGTTTTTCTTAATTTTCATATCTCTTCTTTATTGTTATTTTATTTATCTTTTATTATTTTAAGTTGTTATTATTACATTTGACTAATTACTATTTTCTATTCGTTTTTTACTTCTTAATTTGACTCTTCATTTCATTTCCTTCCCTTCTCGCTTAATTTATATATATGTTCTTGTATACAGAACTTGTAAGAGCCTAGAGACAGGCACAAACCACAAAATATTCTACAAGAACCAGTATACAGATGAATATAAAACTGATGAAAGTGTCTTGAAAGGTAAATTAAAAAGCCATGTTAAATGTATTAAGCCTGAGGATAGTTTGGCCCTGATAACCTACTACCAAAGCCCTTCAATAGGAAGTTTAATAATGAAAAATAGTCCTAGCGTAAATGATTCAAAAGAAACAAATCTTGTATATGAGTACTCATATAATATCGGGAGCTGCGAGGCCCGTAAAAGCTCGTATATAGGAATGACCACGACTTCATTATCAAGAAGAATTACGATGCACCTTTCTGCCGGCGCGCCAAAATCCCATACAACAACACTCCATAAGACAAGACTCACAAGAGAAATAATGGTGAATTATTGCTAAAGAAAGAAACTATGTTAAATTACAAATATTATAAGCATTAATAATTCAAGAAAAGCAGCCAGCCATAAATATCCAATTAATAATTCTTCTCGAATTTTAAAACTATTTTCCAACAGGCCAAACCAGATTAGCCAGGTAGTAGGTGAATCCAACCACCCTACCCTAACCCCCCATAATGCCCCATGACCCAGGGCGATGTCCTGTGAACGTTCCAATAGTAACCCACCTCTGTGTATATAAACTAACAATCCTACTATTATTCTCATTATTGTCCTGATGATGAATGTGGTACATTAAAAACATGTCGACTAGCAATATTGGTGATAAGCTTTATAGTTTTAATGAAGAGACGAGGAAGGAATTCCGGCAACTGGAGAAATTGTGTAAGAAACAGATGAAAGCCAAATATGGGGCGTTATTTAACAATATATATAATATAACAATATTAACAATATAACAATATATATTATCGCAGCTTTGGCATTCACGACTTTAAAACTAAGCTGTTTCAGTCTCCTGACAGTCCTGCGAAAGGTAGGTGGTTAATTCTAAATAAGTTTTCGAAAGGACATTGAACTCTTTTGTAAAGACACTTTAATGACTAGCAAAAGTTTGAAAATTTACTGAAGAAGAAGAAGATTTGCTACCATCTTATACTAATATTTAAATATATATGGATTAATTTACAACAATAAAACTAATTTGGAAGCAATGCTCTAAGGCCTTTTGTCAACACATCGTTAGAGAGCAAGTGAAAGCCTTCAAAATTTGCAGTGAGGAATTTTTAGGTAAAGAAATCAAAAATATTTACAAAATTGCAGGTTCTTTAATGTATCTAAAAAAGTTAATGGACAATACCATAAAAAAGGTGAAAAAACCCATGATATTAAATAATGAAGAACAGTTCACAAGAAGGAATTTGTTAGTCATTCCATACAGTCCTTGTTTGAAAGATATGCCTTCATTTATGAAAAATTTGGACGTTTCTGTTGTGTACAGTAATGATGATAACTTGTTTAACCGACTTGTCAATAATAAGCCAAGAAGAAAGGACGTTTGTGTATACAGAATACCATGTACTGACTGCGAAATGTCTTACATTGGACAGACGAGCAAAGGTCTTCTTACAAGGATAAAACAACACAAATATTCGACCAGAAGAGAAGACTACCTTGTTCATGCACATAAGAAACCGTAATCATGTGATTAACTGGAATGAAGCAAATCAATTAATATTTGTGTCATTAACTTTTATGAAAAATTAATGAACAATAGCCTAGGACTTTATAAATTTGATGCCGTTTTGATTAACGGTATAATTAAACAGATGAAGACTTCTTCATCATTAAACACATTCAGGGTTACTAACAACTCTAGAAACTTCAATCAACCAGGTTAACAAGTATTTATTAGATTTTCGTTCACTTGCTCTATGACGATGTGTTGACGAAAGGCCTTAGAGCATTGCTTCCAAATTAGTTTCATTTAATCTAGCTATTACATGAAGTGTTATTTTGATATTATTCATATGTATGTATGATCAAACCACAATCGCTTGTTGCTGTTGAAAGATCTTAGTCTTGTTTTCCCATTTCTTATTGTGGTTTGATCATTGATTGCTATTTCACGTGTTTATGTGAAATCTTTTTATGTATGTATATATATATACTTTTTCGATGAAAGTACGATCCGAAATGGACATATACAGTTCAATGTACATAAAGAAACATAGATAAATTAAAAACACACACTTACAGTCTCTAATTTTTGGTTGAACCGTCTTCAGGAGAGATAAGAGAGGGAAACCAAGCGCACTGGTACAGAAACCCAATCTTCTCCAACCCTTGTCTCCAACCGTCTCTGTACCAGTGCGCTTGGTTTCCCTCTCTTATCTCTTCTGAAGACGGTTCAACCGAAAATTAGAGACTGTAAGTGTGTGTTTGTAATTTCTCTATGTTTCTTTATGTACATTGAACTATATATATATATTTATATATACCCATAATTATTATCCCAAAATATATAAATGTTGGCAAAAGTATCGGCCGTGAAATAGAAACAAATCATAACTTTATCGGGTGAACTGAAGAACTGACCGAGACCCGATAAAATTTAGTTTTGTTTCTATTCTACGGTCAATACTTTTATCAATATACTTGTATATATATATATATATATATATATATATATATATATATATATATATTCACCCTTTTAAAATACCACTCTTCCCTCCCACTCTTCTCAACTCCTCACCAGATGTTTTCTGCATCTAGTGTTCAGTTGGGTTTTTGACTCTGACGAAGACCGCTTGTTACGGTTGAAAGATCTTAGTCTTGTTTTCCCATTTCTTATTGTGGTTTGATCATTGATTGTTATTTCACGTGTTTATGTGAAAGCTTTATATATATATATATATATATATATATATATATATATATATATATATATAAATTAGTGTCGACTGTGAAGTAGAAACAAAATAAAATTGTATTAATACTCGGTCGGTTCTTTGGGTTTAAATTAAACTCTTATTGCCAACGTTTCTGTTTTTATTAAAAATCAGGCCTCGATCATTCTACTTATATCAGTATTTATATATTTGGGATAATTATTATAGATTTCTATGAGGATATAAGAAGAACATATTTTTGTGGTAGGAGTCTATGAAAAAGTTTTTAAATAAAAACCGATACTCTGGCAATGGGAGTTTAATTGATCCTGAAGAACTGACACAGCCTTGATAATTGTTTGTTGTTATATATATATATATATATAGCAATTAAATGAATCGGTTCAACGGACTTTTAAATAACAAGGAAGTTATAACAATAAAACACGAAGATAGAAACACTCACTTTACTGTCAGAGAAGTGATAACTGACTTCTATATTTTGATGATCGTCGTCATATTGAAGTGAGTTATGCCTCATTCTATCTCTATATTATCTTCGTTATAACTCTTTTGTATAATAACTCTTCCAACTGAGTGTATGTTTGATAGAACCTGTGCTTAAAATAATTAACAATAATTCAGTTTTGAAACAATTGATTGATGGTTCCCATAAATTTTTTAATAAATTTGCATTTTTAGAAGGCCACTAAAGAAGTTTGAATCATAGCTAATAATATTTTAGTATATCTTAGTCCCCAAATACTGGAATAAATAAAGCATGTTCAATTATTAAACTTTATAATTTGATTGTGATCAAAATTTTAATCTTGAATGATTTATTTGCGGAGTTGTTGCAAACATTTATTCAGGTGGGTTGATTTCAGTCGTCCAATGCGATTGCTCAGCAATTTGCATAGGTCAGTTCCTAAGCGGTTATGCTGAACAGAAATCTGTTTACTTAGTAATATAGTGAATTTTAAATCACTTTTAGAATTACCATTAATTTAAACTTCTATACATCTAATTCATTAATAATTTTTTTGCAATATATTCTGTTAATGTTAAATATAAATATAGAAAAAAAGAGAAATAATGAAAAATACTGAGTCACAAAAAATGAACAATTAAGAAATTTACCAGAACACGCTTAAATACTTCGTCGATTCGTAATAATTAGAATAGGAGATGAGTTCTGCTTGAGAAGCATTTACACACTGAAGATGAATTTATATTGCAATTTTAAATATATTTTCATTATTTTACGTCTTATTGTTTACCAACTTTTTGAATTAACTTACATATTTGATTACATTAATTTGTTACATTTATTATGACTTCTTTTTTGCGTTTCCCCTTACAGCATATGTTAGTAACATTCTACTTAAAATCAATGTATCTTTAAGTATGTTGTCACTACTCAGGAACATCACATTCTGTTTGTTGATGCCAAAGTTTGATGAAGTATAGAAGTGAGTTCTTACTGTCAACGAGCCTTTGTTATTTCTGATTTATATATAGTAAAATTAATATTAGCATTATACAATAGAGAAAACCAACACCCAACCACCATGCAAAAGGGAAACAATAAAGAGGTAAGGAATTCACTGCAAAGTGAGGCTCATGGTCGCTACTATATAATATCCTCATCTCAAAGAGGGATAACCAAAAGGTCTGGTAATCTCTGGTTGCTTTGCTTGTTTTTCAGTTCAGTGTCACGTGTTCATTCAAACAGAGTTGCTAAAATCCACAGACTATTTTTCTTGTAAAAAAAAAATGAATTTAATACGTGTACTAAGTTTTCCTGTTTCAAAATTTTATACTTCTGTATACTTCTCACTAACTTCAGTTGTAATTTCTTATTTATAACTAATTGAAGTTTTTATTTATGTTTTATTTTTGAATGATTAAATTATTTTTTTATATTTACCCTGTTTTGTAAGCCTATGAAAAAGTTTTAAAAAAAACTGAAAAGGTGGCAATGAGAGTTTAATTTGAACATGAAGAACTTACCGAGTCCTGACAAACTTTATTTTGTTTCTATTTCAAGGTCGATAAATTTATCAATATATGTATAAACAGTCTTTACTTATCTCTGGACTGACTGACATCTTTCTGCTTGTTGACGAAGCAGTCGAAATATGGTAGTAAGTTTTTGTGATCTCTTTTATGTTTTTTTTTTATTTTTTGAATTTAGTTTATATATACGTATTAAAGGTATAAGGGTTTTTGGATGGTTATAAGAGTTTTATTAGTTTTTTAATCTTCCTAAGTAACGCTGTCGTTATTTCATTCATACAAAATATTTCTAGTCGGCCAGTTTACCCTGAGAAAATTATTTATTCCCACCTTCAGTTCCTCTTTTTTAGTACCAATCTAGAGAGCATTGAAGAGTTTAAGGAGATTATGATGTTTGTTCATAATACAGCTAGTTGAATGGTCGAAGAATTTAATTCATGATCCAGTAGTTTCTGAGAGCTCTTTCTTCCCAAGACTTTTAAAATGTTTTCTTTATTTTTAACTGAATAATTATATTTGACTCGTAACTTCTAATCCTTGGAAGAGTCTTCTGCCATTTTTTCTTACCAGTAATTTCTTTAAACTCAGGTAAAGTATTCTGTCTAGTAATCCCTAAATCAACTTGACTATAAAATTTATGTTGAAATTAATGTTTAAAACAATTTAATATAAAGTCATAAAGTTACAGCAAAATAATTTTTTGTTTGAGTATGACTACCTCATCTTGTAACATTCAATGGAATATTTGATATTCAATAAATAGATAGCCGACACCTGCTAATTTGACAGTTTTTGGACTAACGTACTAGCCAAAAGACCTGGGTCGTCTGAACCTCAAAAAAAGTGCCAATTTCTCTGGGTTCGGGCCCTACTTCCAGAGTGAGAACCAGAGTGAGTTACCAGCTTATCAAGTCCACCTGATAAGCGGTAGATCTTACCCAATTATAAGAGTCGAAGGTTTAGTTCCCTCTTACTAATATGCGGTTATCTTCTTTAGAAGATAACTGCTTCTCACACAGCAGCAATCCTGGATGAGCCACTCCCATCCCCGTGGTCAATAGTGTTTTAAGAGATTTCGGGCAGGATCTGGACCTAGGTAATAGTGAGCCTGGTTTGCCTACAGCAGAGGTCTGAGGCTACAAAGTCTGTTAGCCAGTCCATGGAACCATTGTAACTTATTGTCCACTCTCTCACCAAGGACGTCAACGGATGAGCACATGGAAGTCAGGGGGTCTACCTCCCCACGGAAATAGAACCCTCAAAGGGGAGCGGCCCCTGAACCCTCAAGAGAGCAAAAGGGCAATATAGAGGATAATACAGAAAACGTTATTGACAAAGTTTACCATTGTCAGAAGAAAATTTCTCTACACATGATGAGCCATCAGTACTCTATTCTTAATGTGAAACTATAAATAACCTCTTAAAGCATGCAGTTAATGCAATGAACGTAATTTAGTAAATATGAGCAACTCGAGGATCACATTGTTCTAGACCCTCTAACATCTTCATAAAAAAAAAATGATTTTCATAAACACCCAGATATATTTAATACTAACATTCCATCAATTTTGCCATTTTTCATAAGCGATAAAATAACTTGCAGAATAATCCAGTGCTATTGTTAGTTGAGAAAAGCGGAATAAGAATCAGCATTGCTGAAGTGTATGATATACCTGCGTATTATTTACGTTTTTATAAGCACATCAGGTAGGTAATGCTTAAAAATGTCTATACTTGATCATATTTGTATTTACAATGTTTATACAAATACTTTTGCTTTTACAAAATAATATCCAATTGACCTTGCTTTGTGTTAATCGACTCCTAGCTACTCTCTTCAGCCTTCGGGTGTAAATTTCAACTGATTTTGAATCTATCCTAAAGGAAAAACTGATTTTATTTCACTTATTTATAGAAACATTGTAAATTTGTAAAAGGCATCGCCAAATCTAAATAAGTGATTAAAATGAAATATTATATGTACTCGTAATTAAAGGCACTGTCTTGAATCACTAATACTAAAAGGCGTTGAACAACTAATGAAATATATATAAATTACATAATCCTTTTATTGTGCAAATATTATTTTTATATTCTATGAAATCTATATAATTGAGAAAATAAAATATATAAATTAGGAGATCCAAACATCTTTAACATCAGAAGTGTAGTACAAAATAGATAAAGCTGTAAATGCATGATAAATGACTGATTACAAATAAAATGACACTTATGAAGACGACATATTTTTTGTTATGTAACTTATTTTAAGGATACTATAAAGAAAGATTTTATGGAGGGTTCAATGGGGCCATGATGCCACAGTATAATTCAACCTTCATCGCACCTCCGTTGTGAACTGAAACTTTGAAATTATTTCAAGCCTAGGCAGAACGGTTTTATACGAGCAAATGAGAGTATATCCGCTATCTTTTTACACACCCTTTTTTTTAGATTATCCTTAACGTCTCCACTTCCATTCATATTCATGGCTTCATTCCAGTGTTTTATTAGAGTGTTTTCATTCTAGAGGCTTCCCTTACATACGTACTAAATACAAATTAGAAGGTAGTTATTTGGGAGAACTGCAGAAAACATGCAAGTTGTGTTGTAAGCCCAATGATGACATGAAATAAAATAATACCATGAACATAATACAACCTAGCACTCTCTATGAATTTGTATTTCTAAGAATAACACACAAATATAATTTAAATTTAGAGTAATGAAAGTATTGGGTCTCGTTGAAATATAAATTTTCACTTTTCTGCGTCACACACGATAGAGGGCCAATAAAATAAGTTTCATAAATTGATCTTTTCCATATCAGCATGTCTGCAAATGCGTTGAATATGTGGTATGTATGTGTATCTGTGTATATATGTGTGTTTGCGTAACCAGGATCCATCAAAAACTAAAAGGGTACAATCCTCAAATCATATGCACAACATACTGTTAGCTCGGACACGGAATAACTAACTCTGCCCCAATATTAGAATTTTCAGTAGGTATTTTATAAAAAAAATATTTTTTTTTAAATTTTTCTACAAATTTATCTACTCATTTTTGATTAATCCCTTTGTTATTAATTTTTGACAAAATAAGTTTTGGTAGGCATAGCGAAATGAAATCGGCTTTTCAGGACAAAGCTTCAGAAAGTTATCCTGGTATTTTAATATAATCTGATAGTGTTGATACCGATATTAAAAAACATAATAATAAATATGAAAATAATAATTTTCATCCAAAATCATTAGACTGATGGGCTGAAAAGTACAATTTTAATTTAATTTTATTTTTGTTATTAATATGAAGTTCGCCGTGTGGAAAGTCATATACTGGAGAAAATCAATGGATAGAGACTCTACAGTTATCAAAGTTGAAGAAACTACTGTAGGTTAGGTTACAGTGGCCATCCCAAGGGATACCACACATAAGTCATACATTGCCCCTTTGTGATACCACATAATGGGCAATTTTATATAGGTAAGCAACATTGAGAGTCCTAAATTTTGCCTACCTCAAGTTTATTTAGAATAGGGACATTTAACAATTACTGACATCGTATAGGATCAGATAAAACTCTTTCAGGTGCTATTCGAGGGACGATATGCCCAGATTTTTCCCCTCCAGCATGAATGAATCAGACTCCCGATCTACCAGTCCAGAGACGAGCTCGCAAGCTATCCAGCTAACCTGCTCCAATTTTTAAATTCATTAACAAATTTAAAATAAGAACTGCTGTAATTGAAGGTGATGTTTAAAAGGATATCAATGTGATATCATCACTATAAAATAAAATTTGTTTTCTAAAAAAATTATGTCATTATTTGATGATTTTTTTTATACATAAGATTAAATAACACCCTACACTAAACTACTTGTAATTATATTTATTATTTTAATTGTAAAATTATAAAGAAAATAGTTTATGTGCATACATTAGTATAATATGTACTTCGCAGAAATCGTGTCTTCATGATTGATTCTCAAAGATGTTTAACATTTGTGCACATTGAAATATTAAGAAGATAATTTAGAGTCTAAATAGTTTTAGAACTGGAGATTTGTGAAAGAGTTGTTGATATTTCAAGTGAAGGTTCATTCCTTGAGAGGATTTAGTTGAACGAGCAAGTTGGTGGGTTTGTGCCTGATTCTGCTGGGTCAGAAGTTGCTAAGTGGAGGCCAAGGATTGTGTAAATCCACTTCATCAAAGTTATCTCCGGTAAAGCGCATTACTTCCCTGCTTATACTCTGACCAATGCTTTGGATCCTTGAGCATGACATTCCAACTAAATCCTGTCTACAAGCTGCCTATACTATTAGTGAAATCTGAAACTTGTAATAATTTTCTCTATCATTGAAAAACATAATGCTAAATAACTCTATAGCAAATTAGTAAATAATTAAGCTATAGATTAATTATCTACTCATTTAGTAGAGGAGTAGATAAGTGAATATTTATATTTCAACGTGACCCAATGCTTTCATTACTTTCATAAACATTAAACCTTTATTGAATTTAGTAGTCACAAGATTTTACTACAATTAATGATTTAATTCATATGAAATCTCTTCCATTTGGTAAAATTAATTTTCATTATATTGACAGCTATTTATTTTTATTTTATGGTAATTATTGGTAGATGTTTTATTTTCAATATTATAGCTTAAAATTTAAGAAATAATGCCACATATTCTTTCCAACATGTATCTATTAATGAAATGTTAAAAAATTGTCTTAAACATGTATTGCAGAAAATTCATTCACTATCACTGTGGTTCTTATTTACTAAAGTGCATAAATTGAAAAACTTGATATATAGCAGCCAATAAACTCAGACTTCGCTAGGAATAGTAAACATACTTCAGTTAGAAAATATAGACAAAATTTTACCAATGACATGATAGAACATATTGTCTTGAGTTATATTCACTGTCATATATAATTAATAATAAATTTTGATTGCACTGAAATTAAACATTGATATAATTTCCTCGTGATCAACAAGAGATCAACATAAAAGATTAAGACTATACGCATTATAGAGAATGGATAAATGGAACCTCTACTTTTGTCAAAGGAGAAGAAATTGTCGTTATAAGCATATAAGAATATCAGTTTGATATCAGTTCTTCTATACTTAATTTTGTTCTCAGCACACGTAATTGAGAATAAAACTAACTCGTTACCCAGACGTATAGGATATATGTATATATTTTAAAAGTATTTTTACATGTACATGAATACACTTTTTTATATCTCAAAATAATCTATAAAATACATCAATAACGTAGTTAGCTGACTGTGAGAATATTCAAATATTAGTCTTAAAATATTAGGTATAATGATTTCATTTTTTATCATAATGATCTAATATTTCAAAATTTTATCTTACTTTCTTATTTATAATATATTAAAATTAATTCTTTTGACAATTTATTTGCACACAATTCGTCTACTGTTAAAAATGAAATTTTTTTTAGTGTGAGTGATTTTTTTATTGAGAAATTTTATTTTCTTAACATTCATGCTATTAATATAATGACATTGTATTATTGTTATATTTGTACATTGATTATACAATACAATCATTCAATATTAGAAAGTTTACACTTACATAACTAAGTTGCATACATGTTAAGGTGGTTACAAGCCCAGAAAAGATGAAAATTACTAAGTAAAGCAAAATGGCGGTTTACACAATAAAAGTAAGAAAATGTGTAGTATTTTCAGTGTTTCCCTTTTCTATTTTCTATTTTTTTTTCATTTTCTATTTTCAGTTTTGTCTTTTCTTCCTAGAATAATATGAGAGTAATGTATTGCTATTAAAATAAATAAGAAATTAAGAATAAGTTATATTTTATTGTTTAATTTTAATCATTTAGTATACTTATTCAGCTCACATGAAAAATTATTCTTCAATATTGTGGCGCAAATAACATACCACCCCATAAGTGTGGACCCAAGTTAGGATTTTTTTTCTTTTTTGATGAATCAGACAAAATGTATATTGCGAACACTATAATTTTTTACATCGGAAAAAAATTATAAAAAAAAATAATTTCAATAGAACAAATTATGTATTTTCAGAGATGAAATCTCATAAAAATCTACAACTTCTTTATTCATTTTGTATGAATAAGTATATAGTTCAATTTTATAATTTATTTTTTTTAAGTATGTTTGTAGTTTTTAAAAAGTTGTCTTTAGTCCTAGACAAACTCTTGCAAGTTTAGCACTCTAGCACTGGGCAGCAGAGTTCATGTGTTTAGGTTATCCTGTACTCATAATATACAAGAAATGTTTCAGCAATTGGTAATAACAGTGGTCAAACAAAAGAAATCAAATGACTTCAGTCCAATTATCATTAGAAAATATTATTATCACTTGTTAAAAAGAAAAGTAATTAAAAAGACAAATAATAAACAGATTAACCCAAAAAGGCATTAACAAAATTAACAAATTATGATTTTTATAAACCTGCATAGATTTAAAGAAATGATTAAAAACTTATGATTTTACATCCACAGTTTCAAACAATTGATAAAGACAAGAAATTATGTTTTATTGAAGGCCAGTCTTTCTCAGATAATACAACTAATGTACTGAAGTATTTTTTTTAAAATATGTTAAATATTTTTGTAGTAAATATTAATAATATTATATTATTATTACTAAGCGGATCTGTAAAAATGCCAAAACCTGCCTCAGGTACTGTAGAAAAAATTATAATACATAGAAAATTATAATTGATTTATATGTGTATACAATATGATATTGGAAAAATCTAAGGCAAGATTTCCAGAAAGCAGGAAATTAATTATATTGAATAACATGAATCAATAACTAATTGGTAATTACTGAAGAGGAAATTACTTCAATTGAATGAAGCTTGAACCGGTAATTACAAATTATCAGTAATGACGTAATTATCTTATACAACCATATCGGATACTAAATATTAATTTTGCTTTATCAGATAAAACGAGACAGAGGAAGTTACAAGAGTACTAGTATACAGATTACTACTATTACTTTTGGAAAAAAAATATAAGTTAAATAAAGCGAAGGACAAAAATGTTATATTTTGAAGATAAATGTATCCAGTAATTACATTGTGTCAGTGGTGATAAAGCTTATGCTGTGTGCAAAATCACTCCATAGATTGATATTAACAACCTTTCTTGAAGAGGTTTGTTGAAAATGATAATTACAACTTAGAAGATATTCTCGCGGAAATGGAATTAAACAAGCGTAAGTAAAACCTAATATAATAGAATCACTGAGATTAAACAACTTACATTGAATTACTAATGACAGTGCATTATTTTCTAAATACTAAACTAAAATAATAATATTCCTTTTGAGACTTAATATTTGGATATATATTGGGGGAAAGTTCTAAATAAAAATGTAATCTGTGCTGGAACACTGGATACATTTGGATCACTAAAAAGATTCATTTATCTTCTGCTCTAATAGAAACGAACAATGTTGTTTTTATATAGTACTCATCTCATGTGTTAGCACAACTGGTTTTGGGATTCCACTATTATCATATGAATCATGAACATGTTCAGTCGTATCTTATACACCAGAATTCATAACTACACTATATATTAAATGATATCATATCCATTTTTTTACTAGAAATATCTTGATAACGCTATGTACTTTTAAAACTTTAGTTCATTTTAATACAAAAGATCTGACTAGTGGCATATACTGTGATATGTGCTAATCAAAAATTAAGTGATATAAAATCTACTTTTGTCCTAGAAGTATTGTGATTACGATATTTTCTATTAAAATTAGGCTATTTTCACTTTCGTTCGGCATGCTTATGATTATGCCATGCTCTACTAAAACTAACCATAAGGGATTCATCCACTTTTGTACCAGTAACTCGTGATTATGATATTTGCTCCTCAAATATGTTCCCTTCCATACAAAAGAGTTCATGGATATATATATGGCACTAAAACTTTATGTAATATCGTATTCTCTGCTCTAATACGGTCATCGTAATTATGTTAAATCTGCAGCACAGGAGGAAGAAAGTAGCCTGATCGGTGCGGTATGTTTTGGGTAACGGCATTTTGATGGCATATAAAAGGCAAAATAATTAATAAAACTTTTTTAACATCTCGAATTTTATACTATAACTAGACTACCCGTGATCAATTGGGTCATCAAAAACCACCCTTTTTAATTCAATCATGTTCATGTAAATGCAAATAAACTCTAATTTAATGCATTTCTAATAAAGGGGATAATGGACATATTTTTAAGACAGTTCTCTTCTATTTGCAATATTTTTTGCACAGTTTAAATTTTCAAAAAGAACGTTTATGTTTCTTTTGTTTGATACTTCTGAGAGCAACATGTAATTGGCCATGTTAAAATACTGGTTTACCTAGATGAACCAAAACTTACTGTATAGTCTCTCATTGAGACTTATAAATTGTCATGGCAAATCCTAACTGAATTGGAAATTGAATCCTTGAAAAAGAATGTTATCTTATTTAGATAAAACAATTTTGAAGCTTTGAATGAAAACTATTACCCCTTGAAACCGTGATGCAATAATTTTATAAACAATGACATTATCATAAAGCTTCTCAGTTATTAATCTTGTTCCATTACATAAATGCAGAGAATCAATATTACTCATATATACACATGACAGGAGCTTTTTTTTTTTTTTAGTTTTAGCTTATGTTGGGGCAATCCAGACAACTCTAGTGAATCGGAGAACTCTTTAGGGCAATGTGTGGCTTTTGTTCCTACACAAACCGAGTTATATGACAGATATTGTGTAATTTCTCCTGAAATTATGATTAATTTCACTAAGTGTCTCGTTAAATGGAACTGAAATAGAATTATCTGTGAACAATATTCGTTTCAGGTTGGCGAATGAAAATTAAATGGACTCATAACACTGGTCAACATTATCTGCACGGATAATTATGTCTTTGAGCGGTGTAATCTCATTATTTTCATTCTTTTCAACTCTGCCTTCAATATTTTTCAGAAATTTAGATTACTCCTCACCCTTTTCTTGAACTCTCATATTGCGAGTTAAATGTTATTTAGTAAATTTGCGCCACAAGTAAATTATAGACGTCAGCATCACTTCCTCTCTTGACATCTGGAAGAAGGTGCAAATTCCTGAAAGGCTACAGCCAATGCACTTTGTCCTGAACTTCTTACTTGAGAAGGAATTAGTTTAATTGAAATCTTTCCTCTACCTTCCAAATCATCGAGATCCTTACTCTATCATTGTTATTGAAATACATATATCAAAACAAGAAAATATAGGCATTATGATAAATTGTTTTTTTGACTACGGACATAATTGTTTGATGTTAATATTTTTCTTATATTAATTTGATAATTTCTAAAACTTCTGTTAACTATAATAACTAAATTTTCTTGATATATTAAATAATTATTTCTTATTCTCGTCGATTATTCATAAATCTCCTCTTACTAAGTTTATTATAATTAAATTATTATAATTAAGATGGAAAAACTAATAACATTTAATCTATTAATATGCAATATCACTTTGTGATAATACATCAATTTATCACAAAATGATGATTATCACAAAATGTTTTATTACATCACGTAATTTATAACAAGTTTTGGAAGTTTCTTGTAAAAATGTCCTTATGTTGCAGAGCGTAGCGCATTTGACCTCTGATTAAAACGTCATAGGTTCTATTCCTACAAAATTTCATATTTTTATTATTTATTCTGTTCAGACAATGCACGGTGGTAAGAAAACAAACAAGATCGGTCATCAAAGTTATAGATAAGTATATAGATATTATTAATGATAATAATTTTTCAACAGTGGCTTAAGTGTTTCATTCTACAATAGTATCATTATTTTGGCAGCAAGGGGTAAACGTATTGGAGTACTATTCTTGGTGTGTAAACACAATGGTAAGGAATCACCATTTATTCGACACTTTGCTTTATCACACCTTGTATTGAAATTGATCCAATATATTTATTTAATATATTTCATTTGTATGTCCCTTTCAATGTCTTACCACAATGTAATATATAAAATGAAAAAATGGCAACTTTGGTTTTGGGTGTAATTTATTACACTAACCTGTAATAATAACCAACCGAACAAATCTAAATATAAATTTGTATATGGTCCAGCCCAACTGTTTTGGTGATATTTTACTCAATAGTCATAATTTTTTGGTGATATTGATGATTTGTACACAAAGTCTGATTCAATAAGTCAGGCATGAAAGGACAATCTAATGACATTTTAGTGTAAAAAATTAATTTTTGTAACATGCCAAGAACAAGGTAGAGAGGAGCGGGATGCAATTCCAAGATCATTGACGAAGCGCTGTAGATTCACATCTCAGTAATTATAATAAAGAGATAACAGGTCTTCTAGAAGCAGCGAAAAACTTAGAAAAGTTACAGCCTTTACTTAACGATGTCTTATATATGGGTTAGTCACAGTTTTCTAGTTGATTCCCAATGATGTTAGAATAGAGGAGAACGAAAAAAAAAGATAAATTAGCTAAACACTTCAGCAACTGGTCACTCAACAGTCATGTAAATCGGCAAAATCCAAGCATCAATAATATCACACATTTTTTTTCAATTCAGGTATTATAAATCTTGAGTTTCCTTGATTTCGTAACCAATACGGTAGGACTTACTAATAATGATTATAGTGGCACTGATCAAAACAACAATGGGACAAGACTAATTGACCGCTCACGTACACAAAACTCGGATTTCTTCAGGAACGGAATGTCATTCCGTTCCTGCGGATGAAGGTATGAGAGAATGGACGCCGATCACTTATCTGATTGTCCGGGGATGCACACCACAGGACAAAGCACACAAATTACAAACAGGCACAGAGTCGTCAATCTATACTAACCAGTGTATCGTGTAATGAAAGAAATGCAAAGCTATGGAAAAAGAACACGAATTTGAGTACCATAAACAGCTAACTGTATCAATACTCTTATAAAACTCACATAAAATAATATTTATTTTACTGTTACAATTAATGAAAGACGGATTATGTATCAATTATTGAATCATGCCTGATATATACTTTCTTTATTTTTAAACACCGTAAAAATTGACATTTGTATAATTACTGAATTAGTATGATCTTTACTATCCCATGACCTGTACTGTACACATTGATTACACATGTGCAGATAGCCATGGTTATTTCTGCAATCTTTAGTTTAGAACCAATATTTTGAAAAAAAAAATCTCATAAGAGTTTATCAGAATAGAATTGCAAAGAAAGACAAGTTTTATTACGATTTAAATCCGTGAAGCTAAATACTTTAACTAAAAAAGAAGTCAAACAATATTTTGTGTGCTTTTACCAAAAAAGTTGTATGTTTCATTATGGCTGTACTTTAAACTACAGAAGAAAAAAAAACACAGAGAAATCGTAATAGTTAAGAGGATTTCAAATCATAACTTGGATAAACTGGAACATTTTTCTTCAAATCCAATAGATAGAACACTGTCAAGACAGAAATATGATCATTCTTCTTTAGTTCTCAAATATCACCAGTGAGGGCTTGACTTCAGTTGTGAAAAATCAGTATACTATTCAATATACTTCAAACTTTAGGCCCTTCAAAGTGCCTGTTTTCTTTTAGCACCGTTTTATCTCCAAATCTATAAACTATACTGTAATTTTAATATTAGAATAACTGAACATTTTATTTAAAAGAATGCAACTCGTGTAATTGATTTTTTTTTGACTGCCTAGTTTAGTTTCTTAATGAAGAGCTTTATTGCACCATAAATCATTTTAGAGTTTTTCAACACACTGAATATGAAAAACTAAAGTGGTTTCTGTAATATTTAACACTCAAAATTAATGAAACAATCAATGTATTTATAAATTTCTTCTGCTACATCAATTTCGAAGTTCGTAAAAATTGATTGGAAATTAGTGCTTTATTTTATTGAATATATTTTTACAATGATTTTATGTTCTCTTAACAAATAATTTTTTTTTAAACAAAAAATTTCCTTTACATATTTGTTTCAATATTTACTTTATATTTAGAGATATAAAACTTACTTTATTCATAATTTTGCCAAAAAAAAATTTTTTTTCTAAAACTCCAGAATAATAAATAATTATTTAAATTGTTCCACTTGACCTTTGCTTGAATTCGTTGTCTCACATTGCCGTTCTCGAGGGCTAAGAATCAAAATTAAATAATAAAAAATTCCCAAATTAATAATTATAATGATATCAAATAATTGAAATTTATATTTGACCAATGAATAAATGTAGGAAAAAGGAAGTGTTTCTTCTGCACAGATATTATCTTTTGATCGCAGTAATGCATAAAGCATCAGAAGGAAATCAAGTTGTTTGAGTTCGCCAATCCATTTTCTTATAAATGGAAATAGGTGCACCACATATTGCATTCAACATGCAGTATCTATCCGTTACTGCAATCCCATAAAAATTAAATATAAATAAACATTAAATAGGAAAATGAAATAAATTTGTATATAAACATATAGTAAAGGTGTAATTTCTCTTGCAGTATAAGTTTCTTGCAAGATCAGTGATGTGAAGTCCCTTTTTACCAATGTACCTCTAACTGTTCATTGAGTTTACTCCAGGAGGAATTAGTTAATTATTCCCTTCCCCTTCCTTCTACCATTATAATAGAGTTAATTAAGTTATGTGTAGTAGATTGTTATTTTCAGTTAAACAATAATATTTATAAACAAAAATTTGGGCCTGCAATGGGTAACTGATTATCAATCTTCCTAAGTAATTTATACATAGAAACTTTGAATCTAAAATGTCCATCTAAATATTAACTAGACATGTTAAATGGTATAGATATGTTGACGATATACTATGCATCTGTCCTAGTTCTATAAATAAAGATGCTTTTCTAATAAAATTAAATTCATTAGTGCCGACAATCCAGCTCACAATGGAAGAAGAAGTAAGTGGTAATTTGCCCTTCTTAGATGTCCTGATCCATTTGGTTACCTAAAGAGTTACGCTTTAGTGTATATAGAAAACCTACGAATGTACTTAAATATGTTCACTTTTATTCTTCCAACCCAAAAAATGTTAAAATTTCTGTTTTTCGAAATATGTTTTCGAACTTAGATCCTTTTTAATATAAAACATGTTGTTATTAAATTACGTGGATGTTATATATTAAAAAGGATCTAAGTTCGATTAATCATAGAAGTGATATTACTAATTTAAGTAATATTTATTCTGGAGTGTTGTGCTGAGGTTTAGTGAAATTTGATTTATTTAGTTCCCTTGAGTGAACAGTGTTGAGGTTATTTGTAATGTTATTTTATTAGTCTAGTCGAAGGTTTTGTCCGGCTAACATTGTTGTTCCTTTAAATAATGTAAATTTCATTTTCTTAGTTAAAAAATTCTTACTTCTGTAAGTAATATTGTTTTATGTATCTCTGAAATATTTCTGCTTGTAATATTCATGAGTTGTAACAATCCATTTTCATATTGTGTATATGTTTGATGTTGATATGTGATTTCTTATTATCCTTTGTTTGTAGGCCTATGAAAAAGGTTTTAAATAAAACCGAAACGTTGGCAACGAGAGTTTGATTTTTTATCCTGGAAAATTGACCGAACCCCGATTAGAGAACACACCTATATATATATATATATATATATATATATATATATATATATATATATATACTAAATAATCACAATAAACTGGTGATGAAACTTAATGATAGTAAAAGTCACAAGGAAAAATTAAAAAAAAAAACAAAAATATTCTGTGAGGCCTTTCAAATTGATATCATCAGAGAGCAACTAGAAATTGAAAACAAAGAGGTTACAGCATGGGTACTGAAAAAAAATATGGGAAGATAATGTAGATAGATATTAAGGTATACAAAGTTTTAGAGCGAAAATGAATAACACTAAAGAAAAAGAATTAACAAACACAATACAAAAGAAATAAAACCCCCACATCACAAGGGAAAGATTACTAGATAAATAGAGTTCATATTAATAAGTTTCAAATTATCAAGAAATCAAATTTATTTAACTATACCTCAACTTAATTAGATAAATGTTTTATTTATATAAAATTTATTTTATAATATATATATATATATCTTAAAATAAGAACATACAATGGCAAAGAAGATTTACATCAATAATTCGACAGCCAGTGTGTTCATTACATATATTGAAGTCTAATGGATCCTACTGTAACTACTAGTTATTATTCCATCAATAACGCCTCAAATTTACTTCCGACCCCACCAACTCCCACGTTCTACCTTTTAATAGTACTGGAGTGAACAGATTCTGCGACAGATCCTCTCCAAAAATAATATAGTGACCGTTTGAGCATTTATTTGATTATTTTTGATTTTGACTGAATTATTTTTGATTCGTTAATGACCTGCAATTCTTTTTCATTCCTTTAAATTCCTCCTACTTGTACTATATATCTGAATTTCCTTATTAAGTTTTCCATACTTCAAGAAGGGCCGCGCGTGGCAGCACTAATGAGCAACCGGGTCGGTTACCACACCTTGCATCTTCGGCGTGCTTGGTCTACCACCTTTCTTCTCCTGTATATGCATTTTTACAGGAATTTGTGTTATTAAGTGTGTTTCTCTACTCTTTGTATTACTATTCTTCGATTTTGAATTGGTATATATTTATAAACAAATATGAAACGGTCGACGAAGACAAAATGTCATTTTAAAGAGAAAAACACCTTGAAAAGAAACATGAAAACCAAGCTAAAAACCTAAACAGTAAAAACAACTAACATAGTGCACTTAAATATTTTAAGAATCTTTGTCATCTGAACGGGAAACGGTAGGCTGGGTGGCAGGAAAAAAATAATATAACTTTTCAAATATAATGAATAATAATGTTACAGAAGCGTAGTCACTTAACTATGTGTTATCCTTGATACTACGTGACAATGTTAACGTGATATTTACTTTATAACTAAATGTAAAATAATAAAAAAGAAATAGGTAAATATTCCTAAAATCATAGTATGTAGTTGGCCGTTGGACTCACATATGAGTTGGTGTTTAGACATGTAACTACTACATCTTTGATATTTACCTTGCCTGAAAAATAATCAGACTTTTATTATTCAGTAAAAGCCTTTTCAGACGATTGTGATTAATATAGATGTAGTTGTTCCTTTTTGCCTGATATTTAATAAATATACCATGCAATCGATATAGACATTCATGTTTAATTTTGAAAATATTTCTAAGGTAGAAAATCTATCTTTTTAAAGTTCTAACTAAATACGTATATATGTTAAATAAAAATCAAAAAAATAAAGTCAATAACTGTTAAGTTTAAGTGAAATTGATTAAAATTATAAACTGAATTCGGTGATTACTGCTTAGGTAAAGATTAAGGTATCTAACTAACCTGACGCATATGTTTCTAGCGGCTCTTCTGGTAAGACAATAAGGAAAGGGGCCAGGTTTGCTCAGTATTTAACGTACTTGCCTCTGAGCTGGTATTCCAGGGTACAATCCTGGTGAATAAATCTGAGTACGTCGTCCCTCAGAGAGGACATTAAGCCGTCGGTTCCGAGTCTGTACGATGCTAGGTACTCGTTAAAGATCCCTACTCGAATGCACTTGAGTTAGGCAAAATTTAGGACTCCCAATGTAGAATCTGTAGAATCACCGATCAAACAAAAAGCCAGTAAACGGCTGACGTTATCACCCGCTAGGGTACTGGTTTAAAAAATAAAAAAAAGAGAAAAGATAACTTTGTCTGGTGTATACTGAACGTTGATAAATTAACATTAGTATAATTAAATGTTTTAAATAATACCTTACAGAATACAAATTAATATTGCAAATATTTTTTTCTAGTCAAGGAAACAGATGTCTCAGTTAGCATGTCAAATACCATATTTAATAGGGAATAACTTAAATAATCTTGGATCCAGAATTTCTGGTAATTACAAATCAAGGTTTCTAATTTAAAATTCTTTAAAAAATAGACGTAGTCAATACGCAAATATATATAGAATTGGAAGAATCAAATATTTTTTTGAATAAATTTACATCAGGAAAGAAAATGGTATCAATAAAAGGGAAACACTTGATTTTTCCTGATGAAAAAGCAGTTATTTATCAATAATATCACGAAATGAAAATAAAATAATTTTATCCCTTAGTTTACTAATACAGTACTGTTGTCGTTATAGAGGTTTTGTAGAGGTGGTATATTTAGAAACGGAGTGCGACAATATGGATTTTTTAATCTCGTATATGGCAGCTGTTATAGCTTGATAATTGCTTCGAGTTGGTGGGTTTGTTACAAACAGAGATAATGAACTTTCTCTATTAGAGAAAGTTGTTGACATATAATAAGGCCAAAAAATTATTAACACTCCTATATGTGAATGAATGTAACAAATAATTGAACTCTTGAAATTTTTGGGAAAAAAATGTAACGGTTTATTATCAATTTCACTATAAGTTAAAGTATAATCAGTCTCACAAAAAATCAGTTTAATTCTTCAGATATTTAAATTATTATACATGGTCAAAATAATTGGAAGCTACTTAAATATTTTAATTTATTTTGCGTGGCTATCTCTATTATAATGAAAATATAATCTATGTAATAGAACACTCTGACAACGGACGACACGTAGAACGGTGGATATGATAAAAGTGGCACCCGTTTATCATAAAGTACTGCAATGCGCATTTCCAAAGCCTTTTTCACTATCCAAAACGAATAAGGTTCTTCATACTGGATAGAAGTAAAACTACAAAATGTTAATAATATTTGTCAAATTCTCTGACTTTAATGGTGTATTAATACATACACTAGTAGCTGTTGGACAAAATAAAAAATATGTTCAAAGAATATACTTACTTGTGATATACGTATATCACCTGTAAATGTTTGTTTTTAATAATTAGTTTATTTGAGTATATTTTTATTTCAATTTATTTCAGTTAGTAATTTCCTATTTTTTTTCAATTTTCTATATTCTGTCTTTTATCTGTGACAAAGATTTGAATAAAGATCAAAACTTCGGAATTTAAGGTTTAATTTGAAATTGGAATACTAACCTTCTCCCAATACATCTATTCTCTTTATATAATTCCATACTATATATATATATATATATATAATCAACGACCAAACTGCAATAAGACATGAGAAAAAGACTACCGTTACAAGTGGTCTTCGACAGAGTTAAATTCCAACTGATTTGATTTGTTCATCCCAGACAGTTGGGATTTGATTCTGATGAAGATCACTTGTTACGGTTAAATATCTTTTTTTCTAATTTGTTATTTTGGTTTGAACGTTAATTGTTGCATCACGTGTTTATTGTAAAATCTTATTATATATATATATATATATATATATATATATATATATATATATATATATATAATGATAGTTTAAGTATCGGTTAAATATAAGCAGTCACTATGTTGAAAATTATCTACAATTATTTTGGATGTGCTAATTCTTCATGAATATAGTCGTAGAAACATTATATAGCAATAATTTTGTTTAGATTTCGTAAATACTTGAAAAAAATAGGTATAAAATTGAACGTTAATTGTTACATCACGTGTTTATTGTAAAATCTTATTATATATATATAGATACAATGATAGTTTATTTATCGGTTAAATATAAGCATTATCTTCATTAATATGGTCGTAGAAACATTATATAGCAATAATTTTGTTTAGATTTTGTAAATACTTGAAAAAAATAGGTATAAAATTTTTCTTGTTTGTGTTGAATATTTTTTATAGTGAACTAAAAATGAAACAAAATGTAAATAGCACTTGAAAAGAAGAAAAAAATTAAACTTTTATACCAGTGACAGTTCTAAAGTGCTAAAAAAATGGCAATAAGTAATTTATAAATAATAATGTTTTGTTTATTGCATTCATAAAATGATGAGTTCCCTATGAAAAGTAAGAGTCATGATATCATACCGAATCAGGGGGGTCCCACCAGTGATATCTGGTCGCATCAGTTACTGTTATTGCGATCAAGAAAAAAACATATGTGATGAACATTTGGGAAACTGGCAACATTTGAAAACGATACATTACGGTAAAATGATAAATAAGAAACTATGTTACTTTACATCCTTCTAAATATAGTTAGAAAGTTAGTGGCCTTAATTTAATGGTTTATCTTATCTGTTTGATTGATTCAAACTCAAGTGTTTGAGTAGTTTTGTTCAAAACAACCTTGACAGATTTTGAATAAGAATGATAGTTGTTTAATCGTTGCATATAAAAAAAGTAAGTTCATATGCAATCAGTATCGGTTAGCATTATCCGATCAAGGAAAATAAATAAATCAATTACTTTTGTTTTGAAAAAGAATTTTGCAACTGCTATAATCGCATATCTTAACTGAGTGGCTCTCTTGTTTTCCTTTCGATTAAAAAGAAATCATTTCTTTTATTGTCTTAAGTGGCCACTATTATTATGTAAACAGCATTGTAGTGACTTAACAAATTATACCGTCATTCATTAATTCTTTACTGAGAGCAGCATAGAATTTCTTAATTACCATGTTATTATATTGGTTAGGTTTTCTTGATTCCTCGAGGGAATATTGCCGCCTCATTGAGTCAACATTAGGAGTCATAAATTTTGCCTCACTCAAATGTATATAAAGTACAGATCTTTAACGAGTACCCGACATACTGCAACAAGTTTTCATTTGTTTTCGTTTGTTTTCAATATTCAAAGCTAGGATTGAGGGAAATTTAAACTATATTTCAGTCGAAATCATGAAACAAAAATTTCATTTTTCCATTTCAATAGAGTGCAAATACTTTTACTCTGTGTCTTATATAAAGACAAATTGCATGAAAACAAGTATAAGTGTAATTTCTTATTTTTTTCAGGCGTTACTTTCCATAGATAAGTAAATATTATCGAATTAAACTTCTATATTTCCAACATAAATAGGAGAGAGAGAGAGAGAGAGAGAGAGAAATCATGCAAGAGATGCAACGGAAGGTAACCGTTAAATTAATTTTAAATTGAAACTAAAAAAATGTAAACAACAAATTCTATGTGTAGTTTTATTAAAGCTTATATATATAAATAATTATATATATTTTCTTGACCACAAGAGTTAAAGCAAACACTTCAGGGTGATCTAACATATATCTTGTTTGGTGTACGTTGAATTAAGTAAATTGGCTAAGTCTTAGTATACATGCAACTGAAGAAAAAATAGAAAAAAAATGATCTATCAGTTGATGTCAATCCCTAAGCAAGGCTGCTGCTTTCGTAAAAACAGGTCTAATGTTAATGACGCATTAATATTGATACTTTTCTTTTCATTACATTTAATTAATGAACTATTCCTAATATGTGTAATAAATAAATCGTTTAGCTCTTTCCAACTTATGGCTTCCATTTTATTATTTATGTGTTATGAAATAAGCTTACTTTAACTTGTTCTCATCATGGAATATTTATGCTGTTTTATATTCAACTGACTTAGTTGTTTGATCTGTATACATTTTAAAAGATCAAACATCAAAAAAAAATTCATAAAAACGTTTGTAGGTACTATTATTTTTCAGTTCCCAATGGTTTTTATAATTAATAAATTATCTATGCTATTCCTTATTAAAAAACTCTGGAGTGGCCTGCACTCAACATTACTATACGTAAACTTAATATCAATGTTCTTGGGTATATAATATATAATGTCTCATTTAAGCATAATATAAACATTTAAATGGGAGATGCTTATTAGTCTTTCATTTCTGAGGTAGTACAGATAGTGATTGATCAACTTATAATACATAAGCTTATTTTTGTACATCCCACAGCTAATCCAAATAATCTCATTGGTATAACTACAGAAGTAATAACATTTTTGAAAAGCCAAAGTGAAAATTTCTTGATTCGAAATAATCTCCTACAAGAGAACATGCGTTTGTCCAAAGATCCAGAGGATTTCTTATATCAGTTACTTGACCTCCTTCTACATAGAATATGTAAGTCAAATTTTCAAATTTAAATCAGAAAAATGCTCTTATTTCTCTGAAAACATCATAATCATCCAAGAAAAAATGTCGTTTTAAGATAATTTATAATTAAGAATATACAATAATTACATTTATTAATCTTCAAACGAAAGATTTCAATTTTGAATTATGTTTTACATTTTTGGTCTTTTACAGAATTATTCTACTGGGAATATTATGGCTTCTTAGTATTCATTAAAATCATTTTCTTTCCCTTTTATCGAAAATCATATATACCAATTTTCTCTGAGCAAGTGGTATCTTTTGTCCTGCGTCTTATGCTCTGAGATAAGTATGCTATGAATGTATATTGGGAAAAATTATATTAGTAATTAACCAGTTTACACACTCAACTCAAAGTCGAAGCCAGCTATTGAATATAATTTAAATCATTTATAGTTGGGAGCTTCTAATTTTTGAAAATAATAAATAAGTATTAGACTAGAAGAGTCTAATTTCATCTCAGTGGTTTTGCTCAAAAAATGTCTAAGTCAATGTAAACATTGTAAAAAAATATCAGAAATTCCACAATTATACAGGTGATCCCTTAGTCTAGGATAAACAAGCAGTTTTTATAGCTTTATTGCTCTTTCCCATAATTGAAACTTCATGGACTTTTTTTTTATGAATTGCTAATTTTTTGTTTCATTTTTGGTCAAATTTTCATGAATTTTTAATGTTTTAATGAGCCGCTTAGCGTCAAAAAAACATTTTCTAAAAACAGAAATCGTACTGTAACGCCTCTTTGGTGAATGTAATTTTGAAAAAAATTGTTTCAAATCATTTTCTTTATAATGTTCTATTTTTAAGCATAGTTTCCTTTTGATAGTCAAACGGCATGTTTGTATCGCTTTCACAAAGCTCTGAGATTGAATTATAAGTAAAAATTTTTACATTTTATTAAAAAAAATATTTCTCGTTGTTTCAAAATTCTGAATATATTTTTCGTTTGTTTCATTTGTAATCTCAAAGATAATGTCAAAATTTCAAAACTCTAGGGTTATCAGTTTAGGAAAAAAAATGTTTTCTAAAAAACAGTTTTTGGCAAAAAAAAGTGACTTTCCCGTCGTGCATAATTTTTCCCAAACAATTGGGATCTTCTACGCTATGGCGCCCATTTTTGTGTAAAATATGAACTTGATCCATTAAAAGATTCTGGACCGTAGCGTGGTAACAAGCTTGCTAACACACTCACCCACCCACCCACACACACAGACATCATCGAGAAAACTTCATAAAATTACTTCAGGGACCTCAAAACATGTAATTCTGTCAATATCTCGAGATAGAATTTGTTCACGATCACTATACTTCACTTATAGTAAAGTAAAAATCTGTATTGGCGTCAGTGTTATAAACAAGCTATAGAAATAAGGCTAGTTAAAGAGTTCAATAGAGAAGTACAAAAAACCAGAGATGTAGGCGATAGAAAGAGTGAGTTAGTTGATAGTAGAAAGAAAAGCAGAAAAAGTAGAAAGGAAAAATATTTGAACAATATAATTATATTGGAATTATTTCTTGATAAGACGAAAATATTTTTTCCTCGGGAGAATATTTTTAGGTGTCAAAACATTTATAATATTATATGTTGATATGCGTAGATGCATACAGGTATAAAATTAGGAGTAAATGGTTTCTACAGTGACAACTAGAAAGATAATTTTCATAAAATAATAAAGAAGGGAACTTCTGATAAATGGGTGTTAAAATGTGAGTACACAGAGGGATGAAATGCTACAAATCATAGAAGGTATCTGCTTTCACATGAGTAGCAAATAGAACTGTTTTCATGACCATGAACACACTATTCTGAATAATATTCAAAAAGTTAATTTCAAAAAGTTAGATAGTAGCAATGCTATTCACTGTTTAATCACTTTAGTATATATTTTTCTTATCAATTATACTCAAGTGTATATTGTTTTTCATTTTAGAACTCTGAGATAAAATTTTCTGGAGAGTTCAAAACATGAAGTTTTTCCTTATATTCCCCTTTCTTACATTAAAAGTATTTCTTCTTCCCTCCCCCTTTCTAGTTATTCCTTTCTTTCACTTTTTTGTCTAAGTTATAAGTCAACATAAGTTTGCTATAGACTGCTACAGTTTACAAAAAAAAAAACGAGATCAATTAAACTATAAGTCAAATTATTTTTTTTCCTTTGTAATTTAATGATCAATTTTACAAATGATAAGTGAAATCAACTTACGATAACTCAAGGATCTAATGTAGAACACAGAATATAATATACAGAATAGTATAGTTTAATCTAACTAGATGTTCCTACAAGTGAAATCAGAGATATTTATTTATAAATTTACTAACCAAAAACATATATTATCGCCAGAAAAATCTTTATAATAGTAATAATAATAATAGTAAGTGTTGAGTAAAATAAAATCAATTAATAATCACTCTACATAATCCAGAATAAAGATTTACGAATGTTAAATAAAAGCATGTAAACAAATCAGTGTTGAATAATTTGCAATACAGCTGGGATTTAAATATCAGGGCACCCTAACTCTTCCCCATCTCATTACACTTTGTATCTTAAAGAAATATCTGCAAAATAATTAGGTTGAACAATCTGGATTATATCCCTGTTTTCTTCATTATTGTCCCGTTTTCAAAACTAGGATTACATATCTTACATTATTACAAAAAAACTAGACAAAAAACGTTACTTTTTCTTTCAAATATATTTGGTCTGCAATTAAATAAATTTTGTCAAATTGAGTTAAAAATTTAAGTGACATTAAATTTTGTCAATGAAATGATGATGGTAGGTTGTTTAATAGCAAGCTTCCTCTCTAGGTTATGCATCATCCACCCTAATGTACCTCTCTCGCTAATCTGATTAAAGTAAAGTATGTAAAACAGAAATTTATGTTATCATGAATTAATTATATCCATACGAGAACCATAATTAACATTGTCGCTCTTATAGCGTTAAAACAATATAAATCAAAATGTAGCAGTTAACAAATTTTAAATTTCGAGGGATATAGGGTATTATTTATGCCATATACTTAGTTGCTGAAACGACATAATTGAGCATAACATCCAATATATCTAGATAATAAATTAGAAGCCGATAAACTGTATCGCATGAAAGCCTACGGGGAAAACATCACCACATTCCCATATTTCTAATCATAAGGATTATAGCTTCTGTATGAAGTTATCATTATATAAAGCATACTATTCTCACCTGTCGACTATTGATGTAAATCGGACATAAAACCAATAAATATATTATGTTAATTTCATTATGTCTTATGTTGTGCACTAGCAGAAGTCCCAGTCTTAGACAGCAATTTTACAAAAAATTAGAGATCATACGTAGTACTTCAAAATGTTATTAGAAAAATGATAGAATAGGAAAAAATATTCTTATTAGAACAGTGTTAATTAAGTGCTTCTTATACACCACATTAGCTGTCCGTCCTTCAGGTGTATGGAAGAACAGGGAGTTGGAACTGTGAAATTTGAAGGAAACTAAATAATTTATTTTATTTTCATCAATAACAGGTTAATGAAAGCAGGTAGGCAACACTTTAAATATATCACATCATTCCATTAATGGTTGTTATACCATATAATAATTGAGATTAGATTTTCTAGAACTAGTTCTAATCCCACACTGCTACACTGCTATAAGCAGTGTAGCGTAAGTTAATGCAATTGAATTACTGTTAATAGTCTGATAATCACTTACTAAATATTCAATTAAACTTGTTTGTTTCAATTATAGCATTTGTATCATTTTATTTAGTTTTTATTCATTTTATTGACACAATGACAGTCATGACCAAATTGATCACAAATTTTAATCTCTTCTAAATTAATTAATATCACCTTCAATAGAACATAACTCTCGCCATTTTTTATTCTTAGTATATACTCTAATGAATATTATTCATTTTGATGAATAAATTGAATTTCAACAACTTTGAACTAACTGTTATTCATTATTGACAGTAAAATTAAAAAAAAAATTCATATAAAAAGACATGGATTTTGGCCATTATGATAAAGTTTTCTTCATGCTATTAAATTTATTAGTTTTTTTAGGAGGATTTTTTCTTTGTTAGATGTAACTTTTTCTAGACATACATACAGCCAGAGTTTATGAAACTTACTCATTCCATCCCAAATCAATATACGTGTTATTAGATCAACTGAAGCACAAACCAATATGTGTAATATTGGACCTATTAGAAAGGAAGTTCAATGTTCAACCATTTCCACAGAAATGGTTGCAGCTAGTGAATGTATCTAACTCATAACGACAGTTAAACAAAAATAAAATCAACTCTTGGAATTAAAAGTTTGATATTATGTTTACTTATAGTAAAGTTGAGGGTAGCCTCTACAATTTTTTTTTATTGTAGTTGTTGTATCAGAGAAATAAAAGGTGAGGCAAAATGATCTGACACATCTGTAGGTTTAATAAAAGTCAAATAAAGTAAAAACCAAACTAAAAAATGTGTTTTTATTTTTAAATAGTGCATAAAATGCAATATTGTTTCGTTTGGTTTTAAAAATTAAATCAGTCAAATGGGACCCGCTATTGTCCACACACTCTTGAAGATGTTCACGAAAGTTGTCTATGCCTCGGTGGATCATTTCATATGGAATGAATAGTAATTTCTTAACGAATTGCATCTTTAAGTTGTTCTATAGATTAAGCGTGATTACGGCATATCTTTGACTTGAGGTATTCGCAGAGAAAAAAGTCGCACGATGAACGGGCAGGCCAATCAGTGTCACCAAGCAATGAGATCAAATGACCATCTCCCTTAAGATTTCCGTAGAACGTCGAGAAGTGTGAGCTGCTGTAACTATTGAAACCAAATATTGCCCATATCGTGGAGCATATTTAATTTTCTTCTGGCATCTGACAATATCGATCAGATATCACAAGTCACTGTAATGTTGTCTTCTTCGAAGAAGTGCGGATCCAAATTGTGCCACAGCACACCTAAGTATGTCATTAAAATGGTATTATATGTACTTTTGAAAATAACAATTTTTTCTTTCTTTACTTTATTTACCTTTTATTAAACCTAAAAATGTGTCATATTAATTTGCCTGACCCTGTATTTTATTCAAGTTCATAATAGATTAAATACTAGGCACTCTTCAAATAATTTCAATCTAACACAGTTTCTTACTGGTCACAGCTTGTTCAAAGAGTATTTTGCTAACTTTAGAATAAAGTCTTTGTTATCCTTGTGATGAGGTAACTCTCCAATCCCCAGACCACGTAGTATAGGATTGCCCTCTATGGGAAGTTCAAAGTTCAACCCTGTTAAGAGAAACAATTAAAATATTTTAATCCATTTAACAGATTCATATTCAGCATTGCTCTAAATTTCAAGCATTAATCACCTTTTAATTGCATATATTTCAGAAATTATATTGTTATATTGTTTATTTTTGTTAAAATAAACTTTGTAATTTAAGTCTCAGTCATATCATTATTGATAAAGTTTAATATCATGTTGATATATAAATTAATATATAATTACAGTATATGTGCGCGGGTTTATGTAAGCGACTAACACGCACTAATGCTGTTGTGACACGTGCAGAATAAAGTCTTTAATAAAAGAAAGAAAAAATAACCTGAAGAGGAGTTTAGAGTTTAATACACACAACACTTTTTTTTTATAAAACAAATATTATTTGAGTATATTACTTCACTCTGAAATATGAAAATATACATAAGTTATCCATCAATCATACAAATCTTTGACATATTTGAAATATGCTAGTCGATAAGACTCTTAGAAGACATAATTAATCTTTATTATTGAATTTTGTCGATTATCAGACCAAAATTTTTTTCTATCTGTTAACCACTGAATCCAGGTTACATCGGTGTAACAATAACATTTTACAAGCAATCAAAATTTTGAAACTGTCAGATGTTTAACTTATAATTTTATCATGTATTGAGTAACTGACAATTCAATAAACTATTAAAACGGTCTAATGTAATATTTTTTGAAGTTATAACACGTTTTCCTTTTACCTGGTAAGTGTTTGTAAAAGTTCTTCTTGAAATGGGAAAAGCAAAATAACTAAATCTTCACATATTACAATAAACCGTTTTCTTAATGTAATTTTGGACGTAAGTATAATAATTTTTTTTCATCTTATTTTTATTGAATCCATTCCTTAAAACATCCTCAATCTTAATGAAACAGAGGTTGAATTTTGTGGAATGATGCAACTACAGACCCAAACGGGTCGAAAAGCTATGCAGAATCTTTAAGTAATACAAAATATCATATGACCAAAGATAAATCGTTTTTATCTATATGATTGTATATGATGAGCTTTCATAAAAACCAAGTTTTTTTATTCTTTTTCACAAGTTTTCATTTTAACATTGAAAAGCTTGACAACCTGACAAAGTTGTCATATCATTAATGAGCTATGATATGCACTTTGGAAACGATTGGTATTGCATTTATATTGAAAACAATATTGTGTGTCTTCCATTTATCATGTGAAAATTTCAGACTATTTGAACAAGAATTTTTAAAACTAATAGCCATTAAAATGATGTCAAATATGTTATTGTTCTAGGCAACTTGAAACAACTTTTACATTTCTTCTCAATAAATTATACATTTTTCATTTAGAAGTTGTAAAAGCACTTAATTTGTGGTATTTGGTAAAATAATTCAGATCACCATATTCAAATGTTTGAAATTTTTGGTGGAGAAAAATATTTTTTGGTACAAAATCCTCCGGAAGAACTAACCAATCTTGATAAAGTTGTCTTCCCTAATTTTATTAAATGTTCTCTTAAGAAAATCAACAAAAAAAATAAATTTATCATTTGAGAAGAGAAAATTATGGACGAAACAATTTTAGATATATTAAGATCATATTTGCAGGTAGTTAAGTAACTATTCAAATCTAAACTCATTAACAGTACAATATAAAACAATGGAATGTAGTTATTCTATTATTCATGTATATTAAATAAATACAACAGTAACACTCAATAAATATTTAAACAAACAAATCAAAACTAATCAGTATAGTAAATAACTTAACAATAATCAATACATTTTATAACATAAAAACGATGACAAATTGAATAATTTCTAAAGAATAAAATACATTCAATTAAGAGCCAATAAAAGCCATGGTGTAAAAGTGCTGAACGAAATCATATCGAACAACAAAGTTTATGCAAACAGTAAAACATTTAAATTTATAAACGGGAAAAATATGAAATAAGTATATTTTCTTTTAAACACTAATTTTAAAAGTTATTCCTATTAATATTTTTAAAGTGTAGAAATTTGCACGTCTTCTGTGATAGTATTCATGGGATAAACTGATGTTACATATATCTTTTTTGTTTTGAAGAAAGATGTCCAAGAAATATTAATGTAAGAAACACTTTTTCGAATGCATTTTGGATAAATTGTATTAAATTACAATTACCAGAATAGCAACAACCAAGTAATGAAGGAAAGTTGTAATGCCATTTTCTAATTGCTTTGTATGTTTTTGTCAGTCACGCAGTGGGGGTATTTCTTTCAGAGGGATGTTTTTCTAGCCTGGTTTATTTCGTCCAAGAATATTTTCCCGAAGGGAATTTTCTCTTAGACCCCCAATGTTTTATAAGAACAAGTTTCCAACATGCAGTATTCTTCTTTAGAATTTATCAGCTTATGTAATAGTTGGAAACATTAAGATCTACCTGTTACAACAATTGGTGTAACATAATGAAAAAAAACTATGTATTTGAAATGATCTGTTTTTATATAATATTCCCTGTAAAAACATGAATAATTTTCCTCCTTTACTTTCAGTTGTTTATTATTCATTTATTTTAAGTCTTGTGATATCAAAGTATAAAATTTGGAGTGGTTACACTCAAATTTACTATAAGTAAACTTAATATCATACTTCTTGGGTATGTAAGAAATAATGTTCCATTTAGGTATACTATAAATTTTTAAATGGGAGATCTTTGTTAATCTTTAATTTCTGGAGGTAGTACAGATAGTGATTGTTCCCCTTATCAATATATTCGATTATTTTTGTATATCACACCACTGGTGCATATAATATCATTAGTATAACTACAGATTATACTAGTATACTACTATTATACTTATTATACTACAGATTATATTAGCAGTAATAACATTTTTGAAAAGCAAAAGTGTAGATTTCCTGATACGCAATAATCTCACACAGGAGAACATGGCTTTTATTCCAATAGCCAGTAGATCTATTACATAGTTTACCTGACCTCCTTCTACATTGAATATTTGAGACAAATTTTCCCACATAAAACTTGAAAATATTCCAATTTTTTCTGAAAAATGTCAGCAATATCTATGAAGAAATGTCGTTTTCAGATAATTTTTAATTAAGATGTAGGATAATTACATTTATTTTTCTTCAAAAATCATTTCAATTTTTAATTAAGTTTTACATTTCTGTTCGTTTAGAGAATTATTATACTGAGAGTTTTATGGCTTTCGAGTATTTAATAAAAACTACTTTCCTTTTCCATTGTCAAATATCATATATACCAATTCACTCTGAGCGAGTGTTATCTTTTCCTGACTGCTATACTCTCTTATAAGGTTGCTATTAATGTAAATTATGAAAAACTACATTAGTAATTAGCCAGTTTTACATACTCAAATCCAAGTCGATGTCGGCTATTCAGTATAATTTAAATTTTATAGCTGGAAGGTTGAAATTTTTAAAAATAACACATTTGAACTATTAGACCAGCATAGCGAAAAACTGGGATGTTTTGAAACAAACGTAACTCTTATTTCTCCATTCCTCACACTTCAATTTTATGCAAATATAGTATGATTCACAAACACAAAATACCTTACAACTGATAATAACTTTATCTTCAAGGGTACAATATAAACATTGATTAAAGCATTTTGTGATACAAATCCGTCATACCATAGAAAGCAATAGAAATTTATGTCAATTGGTGGTGACTTTTTTAGTGTAAAAATATTATTCCACTTATATCTCATATAAATAAATAAATTATTTAAATTTTTCAATTATGTACATTAATTTTATTTGAGTGAATTCACTCAAAAAATTATAAGTCAATGTAAACAATGTAAAAATGTATCAATAATTTCGACAAGTATAGGTGATCCCTTAGTCTAGGATAAAGAATCAGTTTTTATAGCTTTATTGCGCTTTGCCATGATTGAAATTTTATGAGTTTGTTTTCATAGTTGCTAGTTGTTTTGTTCAATTTTTGGTTAAATTTTCATGTTTTTAATGAGCCGTTTAGCGCTAAGAAAACATTTACTGTATGTAACAAAAAAACTGTACTGTAACTGTACTGTAAAAAATGATCTGTATATATTTTGCATTTGTTGCATTTGTAATCTCAAAGATAATACCAATATTTCAAATTTTTAGGGTTAGTAGTTTAGGAGAAAAAAAATGTAGTCTAAATGCACGTCATTGGCAAAAAAAGTGACTTTTCGATCATGTATAATTGCTGCCAAATAATAGGGATAATTCACACTATGAGGCCCATTTTCACGTAAAACGCCAACTTGATCCACCGATAGGAAGATCGCTTCATAGTGGCAGTTTCTAAGGGACTGGTTTTGGTATATTGAAGCGTATCTGAGTTCTCGGCTATATCGCACAATAAAAAAAAAATCAGGTTGATGCCTTTTTTACGTGGAAGCTCATTCGCCGTATCCCAGAAGCAACAAACCATAAGATTGTTGCCATTCATCCTCTGGGATACACTCAAGGTGGACCTCGCAGAGGTGAGTTTGTACGGCCCTACATCACAAAAACAACTGGCACAGTGCTGGCTATGTTGAAAATATTTAATCAAGTTCCATGTAAATTCACATAACTTGTTCATAACACATTTTGCTACCGATGGTGGGTGGCTTAGACTTTTCTTTCCCTTTCTGGTATTCTAGATGTAACCCTTAAATCCATTCTTTTATTAGCCAAGGACTAGTCTCTAGGTTTATCTATAAAACGTCCTGTGATGGTTTCAAAGTTGAAAAGGGGCACTCCAGAACCTGGTATTTTTTTCCAAAATCACATTAACCTAAGGGGCATTATGGTACATTTTTTTGTTTTAAGATAATCGTTTGTGACACTAAAGGGCACATTAAAGAACAATAAAATTATAGTCGAAATATTGAAAAGAAACTTATCACTGATCACTAAATAGTGATAATAGTCAAGTAAAATGAGATTAGGAGAATATGATCTTAGAGACTATTGCATTGGTTAAACATATTGAGCTTTAAGACAGCGATATAAACTACACAATCATGATTTAATCAGAGAATGAAATTTCTAAATCTTTAAAATAACAAAAAATTGTACTTTTTCAAAAAAAATATAACAATTTTAACTTATGATTGAGTGTAAAGTTATTGAGGAGTATATAATTATTTTCTTGCTAACCAGTTTAATATGGATTAATTAATTAATTTTAGTATTTACTTTTAGTAAAGTTGAGTGTAGGCCACTTCAGAGTTTTATTTACAATGTTTGGTATCAAGAAGAATATTTAATCTTCATCAGGTAGATTTATTCATCATTAACTTTTGAACTTCAATAGTAAGTTCAAGAAATTAGTCATTCATTTCATGAAAATAAACAAATGTTGACGTTGAAAAATTATTCTATTTTTTTATTTATTCTGCTCTCTCGAGGCTTTGTCAGGTTAAATTAAAGATGATAATTGATTAGCTGTTTTTTGTCTTTGATATACTTGTTAATCAGTTGATTCATCTAGTGACATTATCATTGTTATCTTTCAAGTGAATCAGACTTTGTTACCTACATTCTTCATATCAAAACAAATCATTATCATTTGCAAAATAAATTCATCTATTTTCTTTCATTCATTTCTAGTAAAATGTACTTCATTATGAATGTAACTCAGGCAGGAAAATTAATTTTTTTAATCATTTAATTGAAAACCTGAAGTAATAGGAATAAAATGTGTATAGTATAATTTATCTTAATTAATGATAAGAGGTCGATCATAATAAGAGGATAATGTCTGTTGTCGTTTCAGCAAACAAAAAACATAGTGATGTCAAATCAATCAAGAGGCGTATTTATTCAATTTATTAGGAATGGAAAAAATATAATGTATGGTTTGATAAGACCGTATTTCAAGTTCATTATCATTTTTTTATTAATCTTTAGTTTGACCAAAAAAATAAACAAAATTATCTATCAGAATTTGAAGAAACAAATCCTTACTTTAATTGATTCAAATAACCATAGCACAAAAAACATTAATAGTAATAAATTCTATTTCTATGATTATAAATTATATGCTATCAGTTTTAAAATTTTTGTAAGAATTAAATTAATATACATTTTATTTTAACTGCAAATCCCTTGATTATTGCGTCTTTATGTATAAAGAAAATAACATTTCATTTAATGGAAATAACCAATAAGTTAAATAGCTCAGAAAACAAGAAGTATTGTACTGGTGGTTGAGGAGGGAAATTTGATTGAGCTAACTGTAGGAAAAGTAAAAATGTAAACTAGTTGAAGAAAATTTATTTTGTCATTACCGTTCTTTGACAAAACTACCTCACACAGCTTGACACAGTGCAACGAAATGAATTGACCATAGTTTATCATACTGCATTGATCCAAGGCAGAACTCTAAAGTCTCCTGGCAATAAGTTGTAATAATCATTGTATGAAAGCTATGACTTGTATACCACTTCACAAATAACTCTTTGTTTTCATATACACCATGTTATTATTAAAAGTTAAATGTATATCTAAATTGTAAACATAATTTTTTAATTAGGTTTTTGTTTTCTCCATATCAAATTGAGTCTAATGTTTCCTTCATATAAAGAAAAACATGTTATAATTTCTAACTATATTCTCCATTCTCTCTTACTCTCTCACTCTTATCTTTATGTATGTTTGTCATGTGTGTGAGTTTCATTCTCATCACTTTACTGGCGTGCTTTCCTTAACTAATTTTTTTTCTTGTCAAGCTCAACAAGAAAATTGTATACAACATGTGACTTCCTAATATTTAATTTGATCCATTACATATTTTGGACCGTAGTGTGTGCACAAACTTTGGATACCTTTTGGGACTTCAAAATATGTAATTCTGTCAAAATCTTGAGATCCAATTTTTTCACGATCACTATATTTTACTCATAATAATATAATAAGATAAACTTCTGTAGTCATTTAGTTAGTGCATTTTTATTTCTAAGTTGTTAAAGATGTTTTGGGATAGAGGTTATTGTGTTTTTTAAGCTGGCATCTCTGTGTGCAAACAGATATATCTACAGAATGAAAAATCAGAAAAAAAAGCCATACTATTTTAGTATTATATTATATGTAGATTGCTAACACTGTGTGAGAGCAAGTTAGATATAATTTTATTTGAATGTTAGCAACCCATAACTAGCAAGGACACCACATAGTTCTTTCTGTAGTATAGAACCAATATGAATATGAAATACATATATGTATGAATATGAAATACAACAATATGAAATGGGAAAACTAGACTAAGATCTCAACTCAGCTGGGTTTTTGACTCTGACGGAAACCGCTTGTTGGGGTTCAAAGATCTTAGTCTTGTTTTCCCATTTCATCTTGTGGTTTGATCATTGATTGTTATTTCACTTGTTTATGTGAAATCTTTAGAAATTGAACTATTTTATTTTTTTATTTGGATTTGATATTTTTCGGTAGACTAAATTATTTGTATCAGTAGATAAATGAATTTATGTTTGTTTAACTAAATCAGATTTTCCAAGATATCAATTTGTTTATAATATGTAGTGTATCGTTTTTAATTCTATATTGGTGACACTGTAATTAAGAAAATTTATCAACTTTAAGTTGCATCACTGTGCAAAATTAGAAATAACTGAAAATGACCTATTTAGAAAAAGATGATAAATATCTTTCTATTAGTTTGTATATCTAAGTTGGAAACATTGTGTGAAAGCAATCATAAATTTATTCCTAACAGTATATACACTGAAGTAAAACAATGTAAGCTCTGTTATGCTTTGTTAACTGATTTTACACTATACTACACACACACAAAAAATGTCATGTAATCTATATTATTCTGTGCTATAATTTGTACGATTTTACTATTACATATGCTGAAAGCATGGGGAATGTATAAATCTATAAATAGATCGACGAATGATAATCGTGGCTATTTTATATCTAAAGCTAACTTTGTAGAATAGATTTCCATCATAATTAGTAATTGGAGTTTGATAAGTGGTTATGAAATAGTTTTGTGAGATCTCTCTACATTCATTTATTATTGTTGACCGTGTCCTCAGTTTTTCCATAGATAATATAATTAAAACAAAAGTAACCGTTAAACCCATTTAAATTGTAGCAAATTTTAATAAAAGAAACTTTGGCTATGTTAACGTTTATATTAAAATTCATTGCACTACAGAGAAAAAAACTTTTATAAAACGGAGTTCTTAATGAAGAAAGTATTTAATGTGATCCCTGTTTATAGGATATGCACATGTAACCCCAAAAGTTAGCTTAATATAATCGCAATGGAAACTGGATTGTATTAAACCTAAGGCATTAGTTAAATGATATTACTTAACAGGTAGTTTAAAATAGTTCAGACTAAGCTTGGAATGTTAATGATCATTAGTACACACTCTATAATTCCATTTTGTTTTTCAAAAAGAAATTTAAAATATAAAATAACTTTTATGAATTACTCATTAACAACACTGATGGTTGTTATTTCTCAAGTTATGTCATTATTTGGATAAACTGTATTCCCCCAAAATAATTGGTGAAACCCGAGGTAAAATTACAATTTTGAAATGTATTTTTCTCATGTAATAAACATTATATAAAACCTTGTTTCTTTTAATGTATGCATACACGCATATGCTCTCAATATTTAGTGATATTCTAGGAGTGAACGGTGTGGCTCATTTATTATTGAGCACCCACTTTAGTAACAAGTGAAGCCACATTACCGGGTTGATAATATATTTAATGTCACAAATTTTGCCTTACTCAAGCGTATTTAGGGTAGGGATCCCCAACAAGTACCTGTGTCGTACCTGTTTGGGACTGACGTGCTCAGATGTTTTGCCTCCCGCGTGAAGAACTTGAGGTCTCAATGATAATGGAACCCGGGATCTACAAGTATACCAAGCGAGCCTTGTAGTCCACTGGACTACTTCATAAAAACGGATTACATGTTCGGAATGCTGTTCATTTTCTTATTTTGTAATGAATGTATGTTGGCAAGTCATATTTGTTATGCAATCATACGATTTCTGAAAAAATAAAGCTTTGTCTTCACACAATTGAGTCACACCCTTCTGAGGGCAGGAAGGGTTCCAGGGCAATACGGTGCCTATCATTGTAGATTGTATTTGCCAATACTCATTCTCAATGTGACGATAGCTATGCTTGTCGGCAGGTTACAGAGAATGGTGTTAGATGTGACAATATTCTCTCATCTCCTTCCAACAGCCACTGAGCGTCGGTATTCACACACATTTTTACTGATTTATTGATTATGCTACATTTGATATTGTAGCTAATGGGTCATATTCCTTGCAAAAGAAATCATTCGTAAATTCAAACGTAAAGAAATTTGTGTCTAGAGATCCAATGTAATATATTCAAGTTTTGGTGAATATAATTGAGGTTCTGCTGGTTCAACAGGATATAAATGCTGCATTATTAGCACTACAACTGTTGATAGTAACAATTAAAGATAAATAAACAATTTTACATGATGTAATGTTAACGAGATAAGATTTCCATTGATAAAGGTTCATTATAAATTTATTGAAAATATTAGAATTTTAAACTAAAATAACAGTTGCCTAGTAATTAGATCCGATGTGGGACCTGGGTAGCACTATGCCTTACGTATTCTAATCTGAGCTGGTAAATCCGGGCTTCGATACCCACTCTAGCCCTCGACTTATTCACGTGTGATGTGAAGAGAAATCTGAGGATGTCGTTTCTTGGACAGGACGTCAAGCTGTCGGTTACGAGCTTGTACCATGTCAGTTACTCGTTAAAGATCTCTACTCAAAATTTACTTGAGTTAGGGAAATTTAGGACTTCCATTGTAGAATGTTCATGGTATGGTACCACAGAGAACCAATCTTTGGGCTATCTGCGTTCTCTCATGTGATGGCCGCTGCAACCTCACTTAGCCTAATTAGATCCAAAGATATTTCACCTTGAGTTATCAGTCATTAAAGGTGTATTCAATAAATTAAACGTATGCTACCGACATTAGTCATGTTGAATACTAAGTTCAACATGACTATGTTTCCACTAGGCGCCAAAGTGAAGAATCATTTGTGGTGGTTGGTGCCACCTTGAATTGGATACACAAAATGCAGTTGGCGTCCTCAGTAATTTGGATCACCCATGATTAATGGGTACCCTGTTAAAAATCAGCCAACATTCATTCCTTGACAGAACATAGTGCATGCAGTCTATAAGAGAAGAACATTATCTACTAAAATGAATTATCATTTTAGCTACCTTTGTTCATTTTCTTACCTGATGATATTCATATTGTTTGAATTTAACATGTCAAACAACTATTTAATTAAGAATTTGAGTAATTTCTTTCTTAAATATATTGACAGAAAACGAATATATTTGATTAAAACTGTTAAAATGTTTGCAGAATTAATCGATTTCTTTTATTTATTTTTGAAGTACTGAAGGAGGGGATGAAACTTCAATTCCCATCAATTTGTCAGGCTTAGTTAATGTCTCTCTGGGGAATATGAAAGCGAATTAAAATTCGTTTCCCAGACCCTATCAGACTTATTTGCTTATAGCATATTAGGGTCCTTCATAAATATGGATTTTCATTTCCCAAATTAACTTATCATTTCCTATCAAAAGGGAAATTTTACTTTTAGTCTGCCCTAATGTTGACCATAATTTCCACCTAGTCTCCGTTATACAAACCAGTTTTATCTTGTTATTATTCATGTAATTGATGTAGTGTTCTATAATTATACAGCGAGTTATAATATTCTTGTTTTCAATAATAAATTTAATATTAGTTTTATATATGAATCCTTTATATGTATAAAACTTGTTTTATAATGTTAAACCTCACAAAAATAAAGTATGATTTTCTGAGATTGCCCCTTTTGTTCCATATTATTAATAATACAGTCTCGACAGGAAGACAGAGAGAGAGAGAACGATATAGTGTGTGAGGAGGGTGATAGGGACATATATCTTGATTTTGTTTAAAAAAATTATACGTTTTTTTCTCAGAAGTTATTTAATATTTGGTCCATATTCTTTAATAATAAATGAAGAGGGGTTCTTATCATACTACTACATATTTACGCTCATTTCATCTCACTTCTCGTACAAGAAGTTTTCAAAATACGAGAGTTTTGAGAAAAATTTTACATGATTTATTCATGACAATGTAGTTATTCCCAACGAGGTCGTTACTGAAATAAGAAAATTAGTCCATGGAGAATACTCATGCAGATATCATGGACTATAGCACCGCTGGTTGACTCCCTTTCAAAATCTGGCAGTGGTTACAGACGGGATTTAATTTACATCAGCAATCGTGCATGAATATTTAAATTCTACTCTATTATGTTTATTTTACAATAAGTAAACTATAGATTAGTATAGTGAACGAAAAATGTCTGATCTCCAGATTTTAACTGAATTACATGTTGAAGTCTCCAGATTATTTTTATGAAGTTTCTTCAACGATGTGTGTGTGTGTATGATGGTGGGTGGATAAGTGTTTATCACAAAGATTGTGTAGATGCTACAAACTACAACTTTTGATAGATAAAATTAATAATTTAATTCATTATATTTTTTAATTAATATATAATTTTGGTTCTATTTTGCCGTTTATAATCAAGTCACACATCCATAAGCTATTGTGTTATAACTTGAATCTTATTGAAGAGGTCCTTTTCTTTCTGTGGGATATTCTTTGGTTTCATAATGGATTACAATTTGATATTAAAGTCCGACTTATTTAATACCTTTTTTATAGTCTGCTGTCGATTGTATTATCTAGATATTTAACCTAGCTTTTGCAAGTTATTAACTGGCAACAATAGAAACGTAAGGAGGTAGCTTGGGAGTAATCTTACTGAATTGAATGTGTAGAGCCTTTGTTGCATTGACATTAACTTTCCATACACCTAAATAATGCAACTCACTTGTGGTGAACTCTACATTTGCCGATCTAAACGACACTAAAATATTATCAAAAAACCGCTATAAAATTATGCAGACATTTTAGAGCAATTTGGGAGAAGAAACGTTCGAGATTTGTTAGGTCATTTGTGCATAGAGCATAAAAAATGAGCCTTATCAGACTTCCCTCAAGTACACATCTTACTATCGTACCTTTTAGGAAGAATTGGTAGTTAATGGCAAAAAAACGTTGTTTCTTTTATGGAATAACTGCAGAAGCTCATTAAACTATTCAAGTAAACTGAGTAGATTGATCCCGGTTATGAGAGAGTCAACTGAACATCGATTACAGAAATCTTCAAGTTTTTAGATATCGTGTATAGGTCAGAACATAAACTCTTCAAATATCAATGGAAGAATATTTTTAATCATTTTTGGAATTTTAAAATTGCATGATAAATTTTAAAATCTAGTATAGATTTTATCAAGGCAGTAAGAGATTTCAACTCGCATAGGAGGCCTATGGGTCACAAGTCCATGTAGCCCAATTTTTTGGGTTTAGAAATCATAACTACCATGACAATCTTCGAGGCCAGATGGAAGTAAAAGAAGGCATGTTGCTCTTAACTTTCTCTGGATGGTACGTATCAAAGGGTGACATTTTGAAAGAGGTAAAATATACGGTGAAGAAAATACAACTAAGTAAAATCTAGAATTTTAATTATTAATTACTATACTTAATAATATAATATAATCCTTGGTCACAAAGCTGTTGGTGTTTAAGTTTCAAATTCTCGAAGTCAGTATAAGGAGTTATATATATCTGATACAAGTTTGTGTTTACATTTACTTTCTGTTCTATTAGAGGGCCAAAATTCAAGTTGAAAACTTTGGTAAAGGAGTCAGACACTTTGTTTTTTGCAATCATTTTTCAACGGGAAGTAACATATTTTTTTTACATATTTTAGATTTCTACCTATATAAATCACAATAATATATAAAAAAAAATTGAAAAATGTCAATGATTTTTACTCGTGTGTCCCACGAGAATCTCATTTTATACTTCTAAGAAATTGAAATTCTTACAGATACTGATTCAATATTGGGGAGTTGAGAGTAGCTTAGGCACATATAAGTATCAAAATTTATGATATTCTAAATTTTATAAACAGCTTATTTAATGGGAGAGGAATACAGTCATGATAATCACAGACATCAAAATGTTCTTATGCATCTGATAACCTTTACGAGTGCAATTGTAAAAATATAAATCAAGTAGACTATTATATCTTATAATATAATAATTATAACAATACTACAATAATTGTAATAATATAACAACTGGGCCGTAGTCGTACATACTATAATTATAATAACCTTACTGACATGCTAGGTATGACGTTAACTCAAATCATCAGCTTCTACAATTATTGTGAATACATTTTTTTTTTGTTAGCACCAGTTAAAGCAGTTTCTATATATTTATTAACAAAACTGCTTAAATTTTAAATGAAATATATATTTTTTTGTTTATAATAGTTTCTTTTCTTTAGCTAAGTAAACAAAACAAAAACCAACTGTCAAATTTAGTTTGATAGTAAATCAGCACAAATTATTTATTATTTCTTAAGAACCCAAAGAAAATAGAATACATTTATTATTATTAAGGCTCCTAGTATGCATGAATGTTGACTAGTAATTATAATAACTTTACTGTTGTTGTGAATTTCTTTTCAAGATACCTGTTTCTTTACTTAATTACATCGTTGCAGAGTCAAACTTAGATAACAAGAGTGGTTTCAAGTCCCTTCCTTAATCTTTAATTGGATGAAGCATCAGTGAATTGTATCTGAAATGCATAATGAACTCTCTGCCAGGACTTCGTGAATTATAAGTGACTTGACTTGATTGGATTTTAATTATTACCACCTGTGCTAGGGTCCTATTTGTTTTACTTTATTGTTTCTTTATATTGCATCAATAACATTTTGTTGATGTAGTTTTACACTATACGAATAATGGTACTCACTTAGAAATATGTTGTAGATATTAAGTACTAGTAATTGATTAAAATAAAAAAAATATAATTAAGATTATTGCAGTATTTAAATGAACCAATAATAACTAAAATTAATATATTATCAATCACTAAGACTAAAAGAGTAAGAAAGAATTTAAAATCTTTCATACTACAAGAAAGCGTATTACTTCAAAACTGGAAAGACTAATTTAAGCTACTTTCCAAATAGTATTACTTAAGTTCATAAAATGATCCCATACCATTGTCAACATACAGTTTTTCATCGAAATATAACTTCTTAATCCAAACACCTGTAGGGACAAAATATAAAATTGGGAGAAAATGGGATAAAATTAAAGATGAAATGAAATAATTTCTCAATTTTTTTTAGGAAATAAAATAACTTTTAGTTTTACGTTAGTGGACATCAATCACCTAAAATTTTAATATATCGTACTATTTTATGTAGATGGTATCGGTACTCAACTTCCATACCGGTATTCATGTTCTAAAAAACATGTGCCAGTATTTATTAGCATAGGTTATGACAAAGTCAATTAAACGAATTCTAAGTCAGAATATTAGTAAAATTGACAAAAAAATGAAGATCCAGGCTTCTTTCTTCTCAATACAGTTGGACACATTAAAAGAGAATATTATGTTTCTACCCAAGGGATCCTAAAGTGCACAGAGAATGCAGCTGCAAAACGGAATGGATGGCTAATTAAATTGACAGTCCACCGGTTGAACCAAAACTACGAGAGCTTTTTTTTAAACTTAAAAACTTAGAAACTTTAATACACGGAACGATCTTGACTGAGTAAAGAAAAAACGGAAAACATCTTTGGTTTTAGACTATATTACACAACAGAAAGGCATGTAGTATTGTATGCAGGGAAAATTTTTGAAGTGACTTTAACACATCAGATACAATAATTACCCCAAGGAAGGAAGTGTGGAAAACCGTAAAATTCATTAGTGGGAATGTAAACCAACGGTAACTCCGATCATATTCAATGGAGGAAGGATTACAAATATTGCCAATATATTGGCAAGCCAGATTGCAAATACAGATAGCAACACTCCATTCTCTGAGTCATCAATTGCATAACCTAAGCTAAACACATGTAGTACACAAATGGTTTGATGTAATTTATCATTTACAACACAATTTGTCCTTTATAATATTATAATATATTATATATATTATTGTGGCATAAATGTTCTGTTACTGAAATATTATATAAGAAAGAAATATGTCATGGTATTTGTTGAAATGTCATAGTTATTGTTATAAGTAACTCTAGTTACCCAGCTAACTTTGGACCAATATTCCTTTCATGTTGCTTGAGTTAACACCTAGAGTTTCTAGTAAACACAGACTAAGATGGTTCCTAAGTAATTACAAATTCATTGACAAATATTAAGCAGGATTAAGGAGAAGGATTCTACTTTTGATGAGCAGGTGTCTGTGATGATAATGATTCGGAACTTCTTCCAAAAAGAAATCACACACAGCGGGTCTGTTTTAGCATTCAATGGATTCTTGATATGGTAAAATAAGCATTTATAAAAAAGATTACATATTAGTTTCTTAGGAGTAACCTTAAATTTTCCTTGGTTTTCATTTTTCTTTTTTGATAAATAGGAAATTATTAAGTAGGAAAACTAAAAGTTGGGTACCTCAGGTATAAGTTTTGACCATCTACCACAGTAGTTATAAGTAACCACAGATCTACCAGTCCAAAGGCGAAAAGGTAAACTACTAGGATAAACTAGAGAATAATGAATAATAACTAGGCTAAAATAAACTGGAGTGGTAACCAAATCACTAAAATCGGGTTTTCTTTCCAACAATCAGAGTAAAGAACTAACCCAAGTTTATATTATACGCATTAGTCGGTATAAGCTGCATCCGTACAGGACATTGTGTCGTCAATCTATTTTGTGATCCCCAGGATCCAGTTTAGCTATACAGGTAGCAAGATTGTCATTAGTACTGAAAATTGCCGTAATTTTCTTTTTTAATAAGAAAACAAAATCACACATTGGTGTACCAATATTTGAAATTTAAAGGTGCAACGTGACATAATATTGTCTAATTTTAACTACAGTATTTAACGGTTTTTAATTTATTTATTCCTAATAAGCTTATAATCAATGCTATTGTATACTCATAACTAAATTGGAAAACTCCTTATTATAGAATAAGTATACAATAAAAATAGTTAAATCATCTACTGTCCGATTTTTATTTAGAATTGCATATTTCAGGCAACTAAATGACTATCTTCAGTCGGCAAACTTAACGGACATATTAAAGAGTTCAAATTAATTATTATGATACCTGAATTTTCAACTAATGAGCATAATAAACGATTAATATTTGAGTGTATTAACTTCACTTAATAAAATAAGAAGGTTATTTCTGAACCAAGGATTGGAGAAATGAATGCAATCCTGAATCTCGCGAGAACACCGCGGAGTTGAGTGATCCTTAATATAGCTTCTTCGCCGCAGTCAAACCGTCATATTTTACGTTTACCTCATATAGACTTTTTTACTGTCAACTTTCTCAGGTTTACTCTGTCAGTCATCCTACCATCCTACTCAACCACCCGCATGATTTTCGCAGTATAACATCTTCCTGCATTTATTTTAAAACAGGTTGACTCCAAAACGTTCTTTTTGTACCCATCACAGCTAATGTAAAGTCAAATAAAATTACATATGGTTTCCCTGTCATTATTTTAATAGAAAACAGCATTAAGGAAGGCGTAAATTTTATTCCCGTACACACTGGCTTCAACTGGCAAAGAATATTTCTTCTATTTTGAGCGTATAACACAATCTAGACTCATTATTGTTTCCAAACCACTATCAAATATAAAATTTTATTCAATAATAATCCAAACAGAAGCTTTTTTTAAGCCACTGTGTACACTATGTGTCACAGAACCTTGTTTGTACCTGCCTTGATGGTTTCAGATATTTTTTGACTCTACAGGTGCATAAGATAAAAAAAAAAAATAAATTTGTTGACTTATATCTAAAAAAAAAATAATTGATTTGTTTTTAGCTATCTTTAATATATATTTTCTTATACTGAATGTGAGTATAAATCTTTGATAAAAATATGAATTTTATTACTATTTTTGTTACATCCAAAGTTTTAAACACTACGTAGGAAATAATAAAAAGGATGATTGACAAGTTCAAAAGTTTTTTTTTCTTTTTATAAAATCAAAGCTTCGGAAGAAAAAAATAGACAAGTTTTAAACAAATTGTACTTGATAATTTAACATTAAATATAAATTTTATTAAAAATGTTGAATGTTGTTTGTTTAATGTGACAGGAATGTTTCTTAATGACCATAACGAAATGATTTGGCATTGCTGTAAAGGAAAGATGGGAGGGATGCCTTGACATGTTTTAATGACTGCCAATCATTCGGGTTGAAATATAGCAGTTTGACTGGTCCACACATTCCACCTAATTAATTGTTTTCGTGAAGATAAATAGCTTGGTAACTGTTGAGTTAGGAAAAGAAACTGATATATTTTTATACTAACTGTAAAAATAGAGTTTACATTCAAATGTTTAACGATACAAATGTAGTATTTACTTATTGAGAAAAAAAAGGTAGTAATAATAGTCTCAATATAGTAATTTTATTATATAAATTTAACAGTCATACCCTGAAATTTTAAAACTATTCACTGAACTTCTTTGAAACTCATTTTTTTATAAATATTGTATTCACCAACTATTATTAATATTGATTTCCCCCCTCCCCTTTCATTAAAAAACGGTTTAGAAATTAATCATTTATTTTATTGCTAATTAATTCATATATTTTGAATTGAATCAAAGTCATATCTCTATGAATGAATTTAATGGAAAATTTGGAGTGACAGTGTTGATGCATGGAAGAACATACTGAAAAACTTTGTGGTTGTAGCTTAACCATTGAATTAAATTGATATTAGATATCCAAAATATTTTTTCGTAAAAATTAAAATTACTTCAATAGAAGTGCGATACACTTTTAGTGATACATATGAAGTCACTCATTGGATAAAACCTTTAAATTAGATTCTTAAGGTTCAAGCCCTTTTGAAAACTATATACTGGTGTTTTTTTCCTAATTGCAATGGAAAAAATAATAATTGATTTTAAATTATGGTGCAAATTCACCTTTATTTCAATAACTTCTGTTTCTGTGGAACCATAAGTTGTATAATAATGATGTTCAAAGTTACTTTTCATTTAATTGCAGGCTTTTATTCTGTTCGTTGATGATAGATAACCAATCTTCTGTACTTTACTTACGTACAGCAGTCGTGTCATCAATCAGTCTTTTTCTTTAAGATAATAATATGCTTGTTTTATTATTTTTTTATTAAAAAGTATATGTTTGAATATTATTTTGCCAGAATTAAACTATCAAATGAAACAAAATGCGTTTCATAATAAAAGATGAAACATTATGGTTGTAAATTTATAAACGTTATGGCTGAATTATGTCGCACTAACACAGTCGAAAGATCATCATGCGCAAATATTGTCATTCGAAATATGCAGCCAGAAATAGGAGTCATCTTTCACCATACAACACCCAATATAACTTTAACATCAAGAAAATTACTAACTCGAAGGAGTCTTTAGGTATAGAAGTTCAATTCAGTGTCAATACACATTAACCAAGAGGGTCTGTGCAGTCTCTGCTACTATTGACATGACGACAAAGGCTCCCTTGCCTGTAGTACTAATAAGAGCATCAAGAAATGGAAAACTCATATCTTTTGTCTACAATAGGAGTAATCAAAAACCCACCACTCAAAAAAACAATAATTAAAATGAACTCAGGAGTTCACTGCAAAATGAAGACCATGTTTTCTGTCAATTCTCATATTCTAAAGAGAAACCGTGCAACCTTTACATCAGTGGTCGCCACCTTTTTTTGATCTATCGTCCACTTTTTACTATGTTGTTGGCTTATCATCCACCAATGCACAACAACAATATTGGTAACCAAATCTAATACCTGGATTGTTACAAAATAGAAACACTGAGAAGCCTAACTACGATGTCAACCATTAACAGTTAATGAGATGTTTTTTTTTCTTTTTGTCTGCATGCATGCGTTGAAGATGATCACACTAGTGATGAATCACTATGCTATCTTCCCTAAAAGTCAGCCTCACTGAAACAAAAGTACAAGTAGATAAGATTAGACAGATTGTGAAACTGTGTTTTTCCTTGTTCACCAGCTACCGTCCAACGCCCACCTATCACCCACTGGCTTCTCGCCACCCACCTGAGTTGCCCAATTGCCCACTGGTAGGCGATATCACCAACGCTGGTGACCACTGCTCTCATCTATTGACAGAATAACGGAGGCTTCGCATGGAAGCGAGTAACTGGGCCCTTTCAGTAGCTGCATACCGGGATTCAACTTTACCAGAAATGCTTCATTCTTATTCGTCATGAACTGAACTCGATTTATAAAAGCGTACATTTTAACAATTACCTTGAACTAACTTAGAGAAAATCCACAATAACATACAAAAAATGCAATCTCAAACGGACACATGTTGTTCAATATCAGATATTATGTACAATTAATGAACTACTCACAGTTACACTTTAAATTTTTATTCTTTCAACTGTTATCGGGAGAATAATTACAAGAAGTCTAAACACACCGATGCATAGCCGTTTAGAAACCCAGTCAATTGGACTTATTTTTGCTTTGAATATTTAAGCAAGACGCGGTAAAAATTACATAGGGCAAACGAGAAGAATAGTAAATGACAGATTCAAAAATACATTAAGTACTACACCAATAGTACAAACAAATCAAACTATGCACACCACCTAAACAAATTTGGACATAATCCCTACAAAATGGAAAACGCAATGGACTTACTACAGACAAAACAAAAAGAACAACGAATGAACATAAGGGAAGAAATAGAAATATACAAACATAAAATAACCAACAATAAAATTAACGAACAGACAAACCATCAAACAGACATTTCAACCAAACCACCAATAACATTTAAAAGACGACACAAAGAACTGGAAATAGATAATGAAATAAGAAATACAAGAAAAAATTGCAGATTAAAGAAACATAAAAAGTAAAAATTTACTATACAGACAACATTGATTCCACAATGTAGATAGCAATTGTAGGTAGATTACTAGAAATAATCTGTTGCTCTTTAAGATGGAAACTAGACGGACCCAAAACCAGTCGAGCCCTCCACAGACTTTACGAGATATGACGGACATTATTACTACTAATTCTAATTTTTGGAAGAATACTTAGTTATATGTTTGGTTATAATTCATATTACTATATATGTTATCGTGGTCATCAAACAGTTTAAGACGTAATGAAGATTGAAACCTGAAGATGCACTATCTGCAATCCGTTGGAGAACTAAGTAACTGTTTACGATTTATGATGGATGTATATAATAATATGTTAGCGCCATACTAACCATTATGGCGCTAACAATATACATGCTTTACGTACAGTGCTGCAGTCAGTAGTAGGTTTGATATAAGTATAATTTATGATGTAATGGAACCTGTTGAGACAGAAGCATTAATGCATACAAATGAACAGGTTATTTCTATATTTTTTTTTTCTCGTGTTAACGGGTCAGAGAAGTTCATTGAATGTTGATTCCCCAAGAGGATACCATCTCGTCTTTTGCTCATACCTATCCTTGTAAAGAAATCTTATACTTTTTGAAATATAAGGAGGGATAATTTCGTGGTGGAATGTCAAATTCAGCTCTATGGACCAATTTATTTCAACTGCCAGATAACGTTCTCACTCACTTCTCAAAGAGAACAAGATCTGCAATTGTTCTCCATTCATGACTACCATTTACAATTTTCTAAAATGACAGCACTTTCTTCTAATGAAACCACTATCCTAAATAAAAGAATATATCATAAATATGTAAAATATTCCACCTCTGCATTCATATAATTTATGCTAGTTCAAATAAACAAAATATACATCAATATTCATTCCGCAATATTAATCCTCATTCTGCAAAGTTAATTATTACTTTTTTTACAGTTAATGGGTTATTTCTACAGAGGTTAGTAACAGTAGCATTAATATTAATCATGTTCGTCATAACTCGCATAATCACTGGAGAGCTCGTTCGGTTTCGGATCCTTCTGGTTCCTATCTTCAAGAGCAAACGATACAGACACAACAAATATATTATTATTATTATTATTATTATTATTTGAGAGTGACTGTAGCACTGCTTCTTTAAAAAAAAAACTATTATACTTCCCCTCTTCTGTTCTAAAGTACCCCAGCAGTTAGATTCAACGCCTCCATGAAGCTCAGCACTTTTGCTGGTTCCAGCGGTAAAAGTTTTTCTATGGTTTGTTGAGTGTCCCAAAGCACCTATCTCTGTGAAGCAAAGTTGCCTGGTAGTAAGGCAGCGGGTGCGATGGTGTTTCTTCTTCATCTTTGCTGAATCTGCAAAAATCATCTTTGATAATCCCCATTCAGGCTCTCTCCGTTTCGAGAAAAAGTGACTTCTTTTCTCCTTCTTCGAGACAGCTTCTTCGGGTCCTTAAGTGCACTTGTTGGAGTTTGACTCCCACTAGTTAGTGTTTTTTGACCCTCTGCACTTACAGAGGATGGTCTCCGGACTTTCTTAGTATCATACAGGGGAAAATCCCTGTATCTCTTTCGGTGGTATTTTGTCCGCTCCGGTAGAGCAACGCATACCAGAGTAAGGCTATTTACTTAAGGGGGTCGTCTGGTGCCCTTGAGGCTCCGTTCATAATACAACCATTCATCATCCAACCTTGAGGACGGATTGCATAACACCTTAGATTGGGGCTGAGATAAAAGGAGGGGATTTGGGGATTAGGGAGGAGGTGAAACGAAAGTGGTCAGGCCCAGTCTCGTTGACAATATCATCGACAATCTTCTTTTAGCAAATAAGTAAAAGATCAAAAAATACCTCACAGTTTTAGAATGATATCTAGGTAGATAAATACCTATTTCTACAAAACTTTGAATACAAACTTTAAGGTTATATTCAAATATCATACCTATGTCTATGTTATCATAACTGTAACGAATAAGAGATAGTAGAGTTTAATGTCTACAAAAAAGTTTTACATTATTTTGGAGCATTTCTTTTTTGTAAGTTGGCTCGTTGGTAACACTGTCTCTGCAGTAATTATACATATAATAAAATATTACTCAGCTGATATGACTGTTTGAAACTGCTTGGATATGGTGCGTGGGTGGGTGGGTGCGTGTGTTAGCATTGCTTGTTACCACGCTACGGTCCAGAATCTTTGATGAATCAAGTTGATATTTTACACAAAAATGGACCTCATAGGAAAGAAGATCCCTATTGTTTGGGAAGAATTATGCATGATGGCAAAATTACTTTTTTTGCCAAAAACCGTTTTTTTTTAAACATTTATTTCTCCTAAACTGATAACCCTAGAGTTTTGAAATTTTGACATTATCTTTGAGGTTACAAATGGAACAAACGAAAAATATATACAGAATTTTAAAACAACAGGAAATATTTTTTTTTCAATAAAATGTAAAAATTTTGACTTATAATTCAATCTCAAACCTTGTGAGAGCGATACAAGCCATACTGTTTGATGGACAAGAATGAAACTATGCCTATAAATAGAACGTTATGTGTAGAATGAGTTGAGATATCTTTTTTCAAAATTACATTCGCAAATGGGGCGTTACAATACGATTTCTGTTTCCAGAAAATGTTTTTTTGACGCTAAACGGCTCATTAAAAAATGATGAAAATTTGACCAAAAATGGAACGAAAGATTAGCAATTCATAAAAAAAAAATCATGAAGTTTTAATTACGGGAAAGAGTAATAACGCTATAAAAACTGTTTGTTTATCCTAGAGTAAGAGATCACCTGCTATACTTGTCGAATTTTTTGTATTTTTTTACATTGTTTACATTGACTTAGAAATTTTTTGAGCGAATCCACTGAGATAAAATTGATATTAATAAAGGAATAATTTAAATTGTTTATTGACTTATATGAGATGTAAGAGGAATAATATTGTGCAGGAAAATAATAACACTCACTGTGAGAAAAATTCGTAAGGAAAATGATCTTATTAAATACTAAGAAGCCATAAAATTCCCAGTATAATAATTCTGTTAAAAACGAAAAATGTAAAAGATAATTCAAAATTGAAATCTTTCGTTTAGAGATTAATAAATGTAATTATCGTACATCTTTAATTAACAAATCACCTTAAAACAACATTTTCTTCGCTGTTTAAGATGTTTTTCAGAGAAAAAAAGGGTATTTTCCTGTTTTAATTTGAAAATTTTACTTTAATATTCAATGTAGAAGGATGTCAAGTAAACGATGTAAGAAATCTATTGACTATTTGAACAATAGCCATGTTCTCTTGTAGGATAATATTTCGTATCAAGAAATGTTCACTTTGGTTTTTCAAAAATATTATTACTGCTGTAGTTATACTAATGAAATTATTTGTGATGTACAATAATAAGCTTATAAATTGATATGTCCTTCAATCACTATCCGTACTACCTCAGGAATGAAAGGCTAATAATTAAATCCCATTTAGATGTTTACGTTATGCTTAAATGAGACGTTATGTTTTATATACTCAAGAAATTTGACATTAAGTTACTTATAGTAAAGTAGAGTGTAGGCCACTCCAGATTTTTTCTTAAATGTTTATGACATTTTTTCAGACAATGTAGGAATATTTTCTAGTTTTAAATGAAAAACATTGTCTTAAATTTTCAATGTAGAATTAATTAGATGAGTGATCTAAGAGATCCACTGGCTATTGGAACAAAAACCCTGTTTCCTGTAAGAGATTATTTTGTAATACCAAATCTAAACTTTCACTTTTCGAAAAAGTTAATAATGCTGTAGTTATACTAATCATATTATATGCATCAGTGGTGTGATATACAAAATAAGCATATATATTGATAAATGGATCAATCACTATGTGTACTATCTTAAGGAATGAAAGACATTTCTTATTTAGACATTTATATTTTGCCTAATTGGGACATTATATGTTATATACCCAAAAATCAAGCTTTTCAAGCACATTCCACAAGCACTTTCAGCCATGGTGGAACGAAATCCTACCTCAATACAGTCAATATCATTGATAATGATAGGTGTTCTTGTGACGGTGTATCACCACAGACATGGTACCATATACTGATCACCTACCAAATTCTAAACCAAGAGCGACAAAGTTTTATGGCATTGACAGCACAAAACAGTAAATTCGTTCATTAAATTAAATATTAATTTTAAATTTAATGTAATGTCTAATGTAATATTACAGCCTGAAATATACTATATGGAGCATGCTATAAAATAAATAACTGCTAATTGCCTGCAGTTAGGCAGTGTTTACATCATGGTGCACATGTGATTGAAATAATATACGTCAACAGTTAAGCCAGAAAATAAATTTCTTTTTTTTTTCCTAGGCTACAGAAATTCTAACTTTACAAAGATGACTGTAGTGGCCATTATTAGCTTAGCAAAGCAAACAGTGAAACGTTAATAAAACAAGGGAAAAAAGTCATTCGGGGCAAACAGAATGTTATATTCTTATTCAAACACCAATGTGTCCCTCACAAACATTCCGCTCGTAAAACGTACTTCACCTCAACTTTAGTTTGTTTTTTCTACAAGAAATCATAATTTATATATTATTTGTGCTTCGCTGAAATATTTTTTCTAAGTTTCTAGTGTATTTTAGGAAACTGAAGTGTTTATACAAATAAATTCAGTTCATGAATTAATTTCAATTCTTACCATAGTATACCATACCAAAAATATATGCATTTTTTTTATAAACATCGAAATAAATCTAGATGAATATGACCTCAAATTATCGAGCTATTAATTGTAAAGTACCGTCTTTCTAAAAAGCATTATTTTCAATTCTGGCCTGTAAATATTTGGTTGATTCCTCTTATTTTCATATGGACTCTAATCTTAATTGTTAAATTATTGCCTTTTGAGAGATTAATAAAAGTGAGTTTTGAAGAAAAAGGAGAGTGACCGTGTTAGTTACCGCTAATAACTTCGTAGTTTGTGAGTCAAAACAAACTTAGTTCAGGGACTCTAAAACATACTATGCTTCATTACATAAACTAAACATTACAGGAGATTAGAGGCACTAATATGAGGTAAAATACGCACTATAAACAGCAACATAATTATTTTCAAATATGATAAAGTTTATTTATTAAACTTGTTAGATACATTAGGAAAGAGCACCATTACTATATTTTGATGTTTAGGCAGCTGTTAAGGTTAGAGTGAAAAATCTGGTCCAAATCTATCATCAGTGGGTTATCATTTATATGAATAACAAATAAAGTTATGACATGCAAATGAAACATAAAACAAAAAAATATGTCCATTACTTTTACAATAACATTCTTATTTAAAACTAATACATAATTTATTGCCATCCCAAACAATACGAGGTTTGTTCAATAAATAAAGCTAATTTTGATATGTTTAAAAAAATATTGATTTATTCATCAATATTTATGTTGCCCCTTTAAATTAAATCCCCCTCAGATATAATACACTTGTGCCAAAGCGTTTCTAATCCTTAAAGTACTTTTCATATGCAGTTTTTCTTCACTCATTCAGTTTTTATCCCCTCATTCGTAGAAAACCTCAGTCTTTGAGAGCCATTTACCATTTTAGAAATAAAAAATAGTAGTCTCAGGGGTCTACATCTGGTGAATATGGTGAATTGTAATGTTGCTTTTAGCCAAACAATTACGAACTAGCAATTATGTGTGCGCAGGAGCATTATCGTGATGCAACAGCCATGAATTGTTTTTTCTACAAAGCAGGGTGTTTTCTTCTTACTACTTCACGTAAGCGACTCATAACTTAAATGTAATATTCCTTGTTGACTGTGGTACGTTCTGGTAGAAATTTGTGATCCACAATTCCATCGTAATCAAAGAAAACAATTAATAAATCCTTCACATTTGACTCAACTTGTCGAGTTTTTTTCGGTCTTGGGGGCAGAATGCCCCCACTTAGAAGATTGAACCTTAGTTTTGACAACATATCCATTAACTTATGTTTTATCACCTGTTATGATCCTTTTGAGCAAGCCTGGGTCGTCATTGACATCATTCAACAACTCCTGACAGATTTATATGCGACGGCTTTTTTGGTTGTTATTAAGCACTTTCGACAAGAAGTTTGCTGACATGCGTCTCATGCCCAAAACATCTGAAAAGATAAGATATTCTGACTTTCTGCGTAACCTCTCTAATAATTATACGGCGATTTTCAGGAATCGTTTTGTTCACTCCTTCAACGTTTTTCATCTGTTGTCGATGTGCTAGGACGTCCAGGGCGTGGATCTTCATTGACATGTATTCAGTCTTGTATTGTATTTTTTTAAAAAAGAAAGGGAAAGAACATCTATTCATAAATTAGCACTGACAGAAGCAGCTATGTATAGCCTTCTGTTTAAAAGCTATATGGCATGGAGAGCCTCCCTTTCAAGTCATTATGATGGTGGAATACAGCTAGTCATACAAGTAGCACCAAGCGAACAAGAATAGCATTCTGTAACCTAAAGACTGGTTCTTTGCTAATTCGTAATAAACAATCCAAAACCTAATTCACTTAGACACAGAGAAAAGCATGACAATAAAATGTAGAAAAAAAATCTGCAAAAAATGATAAAGAAACTGCTGAAATTTCTATCCATACCTGGCCATGTTGGTATTACAGGAAATGAAAAGGCTGACTGGCTAGCAAAAATAGATACAACCAGACTCTTTGTACCCTATTATAGTCTAACAATTCTCAAATATCTGCTACCATAAAGCAAAATTCTCAGTAGCAAGTCGCAGAGAAAGCAGCCAGCAAGAAATGGGATATTATTGTAACCTAAGGACCCTTTGACAACAACTTACCTAGCTGTCTACCTCCACCATATTTTAGTGCTTCCTTTCTCGCAGAGTCTGCTATGTAGCCACAAGGTAGTGACAGGAGAACACCTCAAAGACTGCCATCTCCAGGGCGATGGAAATAATCTCCTGACAGAGGTCCGCCTACATTGGTCAGCGTGTAACACAAGGGTTCAACAATCAAGTGTGGGTGTTGCCTGGAAGAAAAAAATATGAATCAGGCTTTATAAAAATAAATGAAGTCTAATCTTTTAACCTTAATTAATAAATAGATTTTATCTTTGAATAAATGTAATACATTATAATAAATAATTTGTTAAATTCTATCATTTTCGGAATTATGAATACATAGTTGCAATATTATATTGGATTATACTTCTGAAACATGATATATTCAGCAGTAAAATGAAAATTGCTTTTTGAGATTAAAACAGTATTTTACATAAGACGAAATATAACTTTGTCATCTACAATTAGAATAGTTGTTTATTTTGTACTGCCAAATTTTTATGCGTAAATATGATTGGAGAAATCAGATTGGATTCTCATTGGTGTTATTTTTTAGCGGTCTTGGTTTGCCAATTGGGCTGTATGACGATGAATCATGGCTCCTATTGTGACTAACTTGTTTTTGTCTCTCCATGGGCCCGCTTCCTTCTCCCTCTTTCATATAACTTTACACATTTATGAAAGATATATATCTCAGTTAAACTTAGTCCTTGCTTTTTTGGCTCTTTGACGTCATAATTCTTTAGGCAAAAAAAAATGTTAGCTTGAAGTGAAAATGGGGTGAGAAAGATATTTTAAAAGCTCTATGAACATTAATAACTTTTCAAAAGCGTTTTTGCAATTTAATTTAAATAATTATTTATAAATATGTTTATTTATAATATGAAATTCCATTTTTTGACATATTATTATCTTGAAAATGAACTTACTCTGATAAATAAAATACTATTCTATTAAATGTTAAACTGGTGATAACTTAAAAGCGAAAATTTTATAATCAAATATAATTGGAAACAATTGTTTCTAAAAATTATTGTAGAAGTAGTGAATGTAATATTAAACGAAGTGTTTTATATTATTTTATGTTTTAAAAAATCTAATCTAATTACTCATATTTTGCATTGAATTATTTTTTTAACATCTAAAGATTAATGAAAGTATCATACATTGGAAGTATACTGTAATAAGAGAAAATGTTTTATAGCAATAATCAATTTACTTATCTTTTTTAAAAAATATATGTAACAATATATCTTTTGAAATGGTCAAAACATATTTAAAATTATTAATTTGAGCAAAATATTTAGCTATTTTAAAGGTATAAATAATCAATGCTCAATTTTCTACTGAATGATTATTTATAACAACACTGTCTACACATCCCAAAGGCTGTTTTAGCAATTTCTCGATAAAAAAAAGAAATTTGGTTTAAAATGGACTGCCAACTCAATATCATTGAAATGTTTGAAATTCTTTTTTCCCAAATGTGTTTTCGGAAGGATAAGTAGCATTTAATGAATCTCTAATGATATATTTAGTAACAATCATCAAAACATTCCAAATTTATTAAGAAAAGAAGAATATATATTACTTTATAAAACAGAGGAAGGAGCATAATTTTTCTTGGGTTTTTTAATGGAAGACATAAAATTCAATATTTTACATAATGTTAAATGTAAGAAAGCACAGTATGTAAAATACATACTGTTAGTGTAATAAATAATATTTCTATGATAATAAGAAAAATCAGATGAAGCCTAAAAACAACTTTACTATAAGTAAACACAATATCATACTTCTTGGGTATATAATAAATATTGTTCCATTTAGGTATAACATAAATGTTTATGTGAGAGATACAATAGGTATCATCTAAACTATGAGGCCCATTTTTGTGTAAAATATCAACTTGATCCATGAAAGATTTTGGATCGTACCGTAGTAACAAACTTTGGATACATACTCACCCACCCTCACATACACACAAACATCATCGAAAAAACTTCATAAAACGACTTCTGGGACCTCAAATTATGTAATTCCATCAAAATCTTGAGATGGAATTTTAAAGTACAGGATCACTATACTTTACTTACAGTAAAGTAATAATGTCCCATTAAGATATAATATAAATATCTAAATAGGAGATGTTTATTAGTATTTCGTTCCGGGAGGAAGTACAACTAGTGATTGACCTAGTTTTCCATATACACGCTTATTTGTGTATTTCTCACAACTGATTCATATAATATCATTAGTATTACCACACCAGTAATAACACTTTTGTAAACCCAAAATGAAGATTTCTTTTTACGAAATAAACCTTACGGGTAAACATGACGTTTATTGCTATAGCCACAGGATCCCTTACATAGCCATCTATAACATTATGTGGCCAGTGGATTTATTACATTTGATACTGTTTATCTGACCTACTTCTAGATTGAAGATTTAAGTCAATGCTTTCCTATTAGAAATCTCAGTGGACTGAAAGTCACCTTCCTCATTGAGTGACATGATCTCATTGAAGAGTCCGACACAATTGTTGAAGACCGTCAAGTTATATTCTATTCACAGGAGTATTTAAATTCTCTTAACAGCATTGGACTGCCTCCTCATGTCATTAACTTAAAAATTCGTGCTTCAATAGTGCTGCTTAGAAATATAGATCAGCAAAAAGGGCACTGTAACGGTTCAAGATACACAGTTTCTGCAGCTTCAGAAACATTAATCACGGTCAGGAAGTTTGGTAGAGTCAAAGAAGGAAATATTCTTCTTATACCCAGAATAAGCTTGCGATCGTCTGACTCAGACTTACCATTTACTCTCAAGAGGTGACAATTTCCTGTCAGGCCAGCCTTAGCAATGACAATTAACAAAAGCCTGGGAGAGACTTAGTAAATGCTGTCTCTATTACTATCATCAGTATTAACTCATGGCTAGTTGTATGTTGCTTTAAGTCGTGTTGAAGATGCAAAACATGTAAAATGTTTGTGCATCAACAGTAGTTTTCTATTAACATGTGGCAAAATTGAACAAACGACAAACAAAACAAAAATATTAACAACATATGTTGTGTATTCAGAAATTATTTATTAGTTTCTGTTTATAGATTTACTGTATACATGCAGATGTACAAGCAAGTAATATACGCATGATAAGATATTATTTAATTTAAGATAAGCATTGATCTACGTTTAGATATATTAGCACAAGTCAAATGATCAATAAGTCTTTTACGATAAAACTTAAAATTATTTTGTTATTTACTTTCTATTCGCAAGTAGTACAACATATGATCAATTAGAATATTGCCATAGAAAGTATATTTCACCTGTTTTTTTTTAAAAAAAAATCACTGGAGAATATTTTAAACTAAATTATTTTCACAGACAGCCAAATTGTTCAAGTTGTTCAGTTTGTTTTGTAAATAAGATTCATGAAATTCATTGCCAAATGTGCACTTTTTTTATATAACAAGTTATTTATTATTAAATTTATTAATTTGAAACATGTTACGTTATATATATACATCTTCATAAAGTTTCGACCTTGAAGTAGAAACTAAATATTTTTTTCTCAGTGCTTGGTCAGTTTTTCAGACCGTTGTTGCTAATGAAACGAATTGTTTTCTTTTTACAAATATTTCTAATGTAATACTTAGTTTTTCTGCTTCAAATTTTTATAATTCTCCTATGAAAAAAGTTTCAAATAATAAACCAATACTTCGGTAATTATAATGAGTGTTTAATTTAAACATAAAAACCTTATCAAATCGTCCAAAAAAAATATGTATTTTTTGCACATAGTATATATATGATCAAACCACAATAAGAAAATGGGAAAACAAGACTAAAATCTTTCAACCGTAACAAGCAGTCTTCGTCAGAGTCAAAAACCCAACCCAGTTGGGATGTTAGTATTGTTTTCCCATTTTCTTATTGTGGTTTGATCATTGATTGTTGTTTCATGTGTTTGCGTGAAATCTTTTTATACTATATATATATATATATATATATATATATATATATATATATATATACAATAAAATAAAAAACGAAGGAAACACACAGAAAGACACAGACATAACTCACATCGATATTTCGACAATCGTCGTCATCAGGAGGTGCGAAGAGCGAAGTGCGAAGAGTCCCGCAGGAAGACAGGGCGGTACTGTCTCCTGCGGGACTCTTCGCTCTTCGCTCTTCGCACCTCCTGATGACGACGATTGTCGAAATATCGATGTGAGTTATGTCTGTGTCTTTCTGTGTGTTTCCTTCGTTTTTTATTTTATTGTAAAAAAGTCCGCTGGACCGTTTCTTTTAATTGTATATATATATTTATTTATAATTAGGTCATACTATATATATATATATATACTTCGAATAAAATTAAAGGTCCGTGTGGACAATAAACACTTTAACACATAGAAAAGAACACAGAAAGACACTACAGAACTCACTTCGATATTTCGACATCCGTCGTCATCGGGAAGAAGTGCGAAGTACTCGCGTTGAGAAGCAAACTGCTACTGGCATCCAGAGTAACTCGTGGAACCACCGCAATGCTGCCCCCCAGGGGAGGAGAGGAAAAATAGAAATCCCTCCAATATTTATTTAGAAAACAAGATAAAAAATATATAAAATACGAAATAATAATAATAAAAAATAAATAATAATAATAATAATAATAAAATAATAATAATAATAATGATAATAATAATAAAAAAAAAATAATTAACGGTACAGGTTGAGACCAGGAGGAGAACGAGCCCCAAGGAGGCATATGAATGCCTCTTCGGAAGCTCTAAGGGTGACCTGGGAATTAGACTCGGGGGTTTGTTTGAGGATCCCAGGTCACCCTTAGAGCTTCCGAAGAGGCATTCATATGCTTCCTTGGGGCTTGTTCTCCTCCTGGTCTCAACCTGTACCGTTAATTATTTTTTATTTATTTTTTTATTATTATTATCATTATTATTATTATTATTATTATTATTATTATTATTATTATTATTATTATTATTATTATTATTATTATTATTATTATTATTATTATTATTATTATTATTATTATTATTATTATTATTATTATGACGAGGGGTCAGAGAAATTTTAACTCCTTCAATATTCCCTAGATGGTGTGTGGAGAAGCTAGATTTGAACTGCTTTAGCCTTATTCTTGACTGGGAAGCAAAAAAGATGGGAGTTCTGGAGGGAGAGAGAGAAGAAGCAGCTGAAGACCTAGCGAGGAGGACTATAGCAGTGATAACAAAAGCATGTAACGCATCAATGTCTCGAAGGAAACAACATTCTGGAAAACCACCTAACTATTGGTGGACGCCAGAAATTGCAGAACTCCGACGGCATTGCCATAACCTTTGCCGCAAGGCCCAACGATCAAAAGACAGTACAGTAGTCTTGAGAATGATAGAATATAAAGAGGCCAGAAGAGAACTGAGAAGAGCAATTAACAAAAGCAAGGCCCTCTGTTGGAAGAAGCTGACAGAAGACATTGATTCCGACCCCTGGGGTACAGGCTACAAAATTGTTACTAAAAAGTTGGGATATGGGAAAACAAGTGTTGTTATGCCCGTCAAAGAAATGGAGAAAATAGTATCGGCCCTCTTCCCTAATCATCCGCCAAGGGAAATGAATGACTGGGAAATAGAAGATAACTTTCAGGCCTTCTCAAATAAGGAATTAGAAGAAGCCATTCAATCTATGAAGGATAAAAAAGCACCAGGCCCTGACAGTATACCCAGCGAAGTTTTAAAGATCGTAGCAAAGCATTCTCCGGAAATGCTACTAAACATGTATAATGCGTTTCTGCGAGAGGGAGTATTCTACAGCAACTGGAAGACTGGACGACTAGTTTTAATCAGCAAAGGGAAAGGCAACCCAGAGGATCCATCATCCTATCGACCAATTTGTATGCTGGACACAGCAGGAAAGTTGCTTGAAAAGCTTCTCAGGGGTAGAATGCTGGCGGCAATCAGAGCTGCTGGAGATCTGTCTCCTATGCAGTATGGATTTCGTTCAGGAAGATCCACAATCGATGCGATCAGCAAAGTTAAAGAAGCTGTTCACCATGCGGAAGACTTCAATCACCACTCACGCAGGGTCGTACTTCTGGTTACCCTCGATGTAAGAAACGCGTTTAACTCTGTCAGGTGGTGTGATATGATGAATGCGCTAGGAGGGATCTTTAGGCTGCCTAACTATCTCCTACGCATTATAGATGACTACCTAAATGATCGCTCAATCATTTATCAGACAGATGATGGACCTAGGAGAATGAAGATTACGGGCGGGGCCGTACAAGGTTCAATTCTAGGCCCTGACCTATGGAACGTCACTTATGACGAGCTGCTGAGACTCAAGTTACCAGAAGAGACTCAGCTCATAGCATACGCCGACGATGTGGCAGCAATTATAGCTGCGCGAGACATTGAGCTAGCACAGCTCAAGCTCAATCAGACCATGAGGACTGTCAGCCACTGGATGGAAAATCACGGGCTATCACTGGCTCTAAACAAGACGGAGGTTGTTCTTTTAACCAAAAAGAGAGGGCCTGTAATATTCCCAGTGATAGTCGGAGGAACAGAAGTAATGACTAAGCCAGCTGGCAAATATCTAGGAGTAACTTTAGACACAAAAATGGGATTTCTGCCACAGATAAAGATTGCAACACACAAGGCCTCAGAAAGCGTGCGAGCTTTAAGCAGAGTAATGGCAAACGTCGGAGGTTCCAAGGCAACTAAGAGACGTCTCTTAATGTCAGCAGTGCAGTCAGTGCTGTTATACGGAGCAGAGATCTGGGGGAAGGCTGTAAATAAGAAAGGTCACAGAAAAAGATTGCTTGTAGTACAAAGGAGAGCAGCGTTAAGGGTGTGCTCTGCTTATCGTACGATCTCAGAATCAGCAGTACTGGTGATAGCTGGCATCATTCCAGTTGACCTACTGGCGAGAGAAACGGAGGCCATTTACAGAAGAAAGGAAGAAATTGGTAGGGAAAATGCTCGCTCAGAAGAGAGGAGACGTACCTTCGACAGATGGCAAGAGGCGTGGGAGAATGACACTAGAGGGCGCTGGACCTTCAAACTAATTAGAGATGTCCGATCATGGATTGAGAGAGGTCATGGAGAGGTGGGATATTACCTCACGCAATTTCTAAGTGGACATGGTTACTTCCGCGCCTACCTGTGCAAGATAGGGAAGCACCAAACATCCGAGTGCCTGTATTGTCCAGCGTTAGATGATGTCGAACACACATTTTTTTCTTGTCTCAAATGGAACAGCCAGAGGAGAGACTTGGTACAAAGAATAGGCATATTCTCCCCAGAAACGATCATTGAAAAAATGATCCGGAGTTCTGGGGCATGAAATATGGTAGATGGCCTAGTCAGAACAATATTGACGACGAAAAAGCGATACTTGGAAGAGCTAGAAGGACAATAAAGCAAGTATGCCTCACCTAAGGTAAGCTTCGACCAAGCCTGAAGTAATGTGGTAAACAGTTCCAGGCTAGGTCCTAGGTGAAAAAGGGGGTGTTTTAGTTGGTAGTCTGGTTTATACTGGGAGCCCAGCACTATGTGCGTAAATGCATTTCACCTCCTTACCCAAAAAAAAAAAAAAAAAAAAAAAAAAAAATTATTATTATTATTATTATTATTATTATTATTTTATTATTATTATTTATTTTTTATTATTATTATTTCGTATTTTATATATTTTTTATCTTGTTTTCTAAATAAATATTGGAGGGATTTCTATTTTTCCTCTCCTCCGCTGGGGAGCAGCATTGCAGTGGTTCCACGAGTTACTCTGGAGGCCAGTAGCAGTTTGCTTATCAACGCGAGTACTTCGCACTTCTTCCCGATGACGACGGATGTCGAAATATTGAAGTGAGTTATGTAGTGTCTTTCTGTGTTCTTTTCTATGTGTTAAAGTATATATATATATATATATATATATATATATATATATATATATATATATATATATATATAAGATTTCACATAAACACGTGAAACAACAATCAATGATCAAACCACAATAAGAAATGGGAAAACAAGACTAAGATCTTTCAACCGTAACAAGCGGTCTTCGTCAGAGTCAAAAACCCAACTGGTCTCAGTTGGGTTTTTGACTCTGACGAAGACCGCTTGTTACGGTTGAAAGATCTTAGTCTTGTTTTCACATTTTCTTATTGTGGTTTGATCATTGATATATATATATAGCAATTAAAATAAGCAGTGACACATAAACTGAAACACAACAAAGACTCACTTTTCAATATTTCGACCGTAATGGTGGTCAAAATATTGAAAAGTGAGTCATTGTTGTGTTTCAGTTTATGTGTCACTGCTTATTTTAATTGCTATCTGTCCTGCCGGACCGTTTTTCGTTTATCATGGTATATATACCAACGGGTTACTTGCCGTTGCGTCTACACCGTGCTTGGTCTCCCATTCTCTTTTCTCCTGAAGACGGATTACCCGAAAATTTGAGTCTGTAAGTGTGTTTCCCTACTTTGTGTGTTGCTCTTTGTTAGTCTCGAACTCGTATATATATATAGTATGGTCTAATTTCCATGACCTCCGTTTTAGTGATTACTTCTGGGTATAACTCCTTAAACAAATTCGCTAATCTAACTCCCAATTTAACCTTAGAGTTTCTGAAAAGTCATTTTTATGCATCTTTGGGGCTCGCTCTTCTACTGGTCTTAACATCTATCGTTAATCATTTTTTTATTATTGTTTTCATTTCTTTACAATATATATCAAGTTGAAACAACAATATTAAAAGGGAAAAAATACAATGATCTTTCAACCACAACAAGCGGTCTTCGTTAGAGTCAAAAACCCAACTGGAATGGTTGAATGATCTTAGTATTTTTTCGCTTTTCATATTGTGGTTTGTTCATTAATTCTTATTTGACGTGTTTATGTGAAATCTTGTTATATATATATATATAACAAGATATGATCAAACCACAATAAGGAAATGGGAAAATAAGACTAAGATCTTTCAACCGTAACAAATGGTCTTCGTCAGAGTAAAAAACCCAACTGAGCGGGGTTTTTGACTCTGACGAAGACTGCTTGTTACGGTTGAAAGATCTTAGTCTTGTTTTCCCATTTTGTTATTGTGGTTTGATCATTGATTGTTATTTCACGTGTTTATGTGAAATCTTTTTAAAACAAGATATATATATATATATATATTTCGTTGAACAGCTGACCGTATTTCGCTGATGTCATTTTCTTCAATAGTTTTTCAAGGTTTCTGAATACCTTCTTCTTTCTTTCATCCAAACGAATGAAAATGACATCAGCGAAATACGGTCAGCTGTTCAACGAAATATGCTTAAAAGAAGGACTGCTTCCAAATTTTACAAATATATATATATATATATATATACAGATCTATACAGATCAAATGGCAACATGAAATGGAAAAAGTTATTTCACGTCAAAACTGAGATCATTCGTAGTGAAGAAGGGTTTATTAATGTAACTTATAAATAGTATAAATTACTTCAATTAAATGTATATTCTATAAAAATGACATCATTTAAAGATTTAACCTTGTTTTTGTGCTTTATATATCAGGCAGTTACTAAATGTATAATTCCCTAGGGTAGAATGAAGCAGGGGGCACAATCTTAACGGAGTGGCTGATTTGGTTGAATGGTGGTACTTGTCATGAGTAATGAGAAAAATAATGGCCAAACCATGTTGTTTAGAGGACTTTAATGCGATATAGTTGGTAATGTTAGCCATAATAATGAAATCAACTGCTAAATAGCTTTCCAGGGTAAATATGCCATTTAAGCCTATCCTCTTTATCATTGGTTTCCATTATTGCCCTGAATATCGATAGAGTTGCAACTATCAGTGTAATGTTTATTTAAATGCATAAACTAATAATCAGTTTTACTTCACTACAAATTATATGGCATGAATTAAAAATGAATAAAATATTGACTGAATCAAAGTTTTGAGTTCTCTTGAGCAAATTTATTGTTGGTTATGTGTGTTCAAGTTGTTTGTTGGGTTGGTGTATTCAAGGTATGGCGGAAACTTACAAGTCTTACTGCTTGATGGATCAAATTGATAATCCTAAGAATAGCAAGCAGTGATAATAAGCTAAAGTTCAGTTTTTAAGAATATTGTATCCTAAATAAACAACATTATTATGTAGTTATTTTTTATAAAAAAAAAATTTTTCTCCTCTTAACTTACTAGCTTTAAAAGGATATCATTTTGAACAGTGCATTCAAAATAAGTCAATTTAAAATGAAATTGATCGTCAATATAGTTGATAGTATGTTTACTTATAGCATAATAGTGTGAAAGCATCTCCAGATTGTTTAAAAAAAATGTGGTGTGGTTAGAGATATGGCTTTTTTTCCAACTGCCAGTGCGTTTCATACATAGCCATCAATATTATTATATTCTGTTACATTAGATGACGTTTATCTGGTCTCCTTCTACGTTGAAGACTTAAGCCAAAGCTTTCCCTTTGTGGCTTCAAAATATTCCTATTTCGTCTGAAAAATATCACAATCGTGTGAATAAATGTCGGTGTAATCGAAAAATTAGCTTAAATTTAATATTTGTTTTGTAATATAGAACTCTGTAAGGGTGTAATAAGTAATCTTACATATCATTCGTAAGATCAAAGATGGTTTATACATGCGAAATATCGGATTGTGCAGCAGAAACCCTTATCAGAAAACAAAAGGTATTTCAAAATTGTGCTCAATGAATTTGCTTCGGGATATCCGAAAACAACTAGTTGTCAAGATAAGAAAATAGATTTAGCAATTAAACTACTCATTCACATGCTGCAAAGTAAAAAAATCCCTATCAATTTTGGCTAACCCTTCTGTACATGTATTTAACATTTTCAAAGTCATCAGTGTCAGAGAGTCGCTATTCAACTATAGAAACAAACCTAGCAGTCCAGAACTCGTGGATCTCATACCGGAACCTATTCCGACTGTTTTTACCATTTCCATGTCTGTGACCCGCAACTCAAGTCAACCTGAATATTCTGGGATGCTTATCTGAAGAAAAATTATCATCAGTTCTTAAAGCAGTATCTTTGGATCTTATTTCTGGAAAATATGACAAATTTACTAAATTATATACAGATGGTTGAGTGGACAAGGTAACGACCGAGGGGGAGCAGCTTTTTACTGTCCTGAATAGGAAGAGTCTTATTCGGTCCCATGCGATGCATCCTCCAGTAAATGCTGAATTATTTGCTTAGAGCAGCCCTGCAATTTTGCCAAAATATTAAAAATGAAAATATGTGTATTCTTGCAGATTCTATTCTAAATCTATCTTGCAAGCAATTTAGGGGAACTATGCGACCGATTACTAGTTCAGAATAGCAAAAATTCTGCAACATTTGTAGCTAGACATTGCATGGGCCACATTGTTACCAAAGAATATCTTAAAAGGTTCAACCTCAAGGACAGTGTGACTTGTGGAGCTTGTCTTCTAGAAGAGGAAAGCTTGGAGCATATTCTTGAAAGATCCCTCCTTCTCCCTGAAAGAGAGCTGCTTAAAGAAAAACTCAAAGAAGCAACTCTCACAAGAATACTGAAAAATAAGCAGTTTTTGGCCCTTAGCTGCAATATGTACCGAGGATATCTATAAAGCGGAAGGCTTTGGAAGCTTGTAGCAAGAAGCAAGGAGATTGCATAGGAAAAATTTAAGTGAAATAAATAAAGGTTGCACCAAAAACAGTTGGAAATAACAAAAGTATACTTACAGTAATAGTAAATGCTAAATTGTTCTTATCAAATTTTAGAGCACACATTGTTTTTGAAAAACAAAGTTCTTGAATCCCTTGTTAGTCTTTTAGGCAAAGTAGCCTTTGTCTTCATGTCAATAGGAGTTGTGACTGCTAATCTAGGTGATTCTTAAATCAGGTCAATAGTAATAAATATTCTATTAGTTGTTTACCTTACCACCCAGGATTAGTTTTGTAGTTTTGTAGTAGTTCTATAAGAAACCAATTTCAATTATATTTAAACTTTTAATGAAGAGAAATAGAAACCATTAAGTCCTTCTATACTATAAATTATAAAATATATTATTAAACCATCTAAAATATAATACAAATGCATAATTAAGGAATTTTCAAACAAAAGTCGGTTAAATGAATTACTACATAAAAACTTTCCAAACTAAAATTTAAGTAAAATAAATGTTACAAATCATTGTAGAGTGATGTTTTATATTTCTTAAATGAAAACGTGTCAATAATATGGTAAGTCAATTTTTCATGTTGTTAATGTATTAGTTTTTTCATACCAAACTGTATTTTCTTTCCTTTATTTCTTCTTTCTCTTTCATCATACTTGCTGATATTTAAATTCCTCTTATTCTACATTCACTTTGCTTGTTTTCTTAAAATGAACCTTTTTTGAATTAGCTTCCTTGTTTATAGATTCAATAATCTATTCCTAAACTTTCTGTGTATGTTTGTGCTGATTAAATTTTGTTGATTGGCATAGAGGGTTTATCTTTGTTTCATTCAGAACATATATTTAATGTCTTATTTCATTCAATTCACACGAACATTCAGGAAATAATAATCAATGCTTTAAAAGCGGAAAAACAAACAAAATGAGATAAATAAGAAGTCCAAATTTTTGAAAAGTGTTAACAGTTACTTTTAATTACGCCAACTGGAAAAGAGACATTCTGCGGTAAATTATTTAATTGATATTCATCAAGTTTAGGAAGAAGTTGCTTTCCAGGAGACAGTTCCTTTCCTATTAGGTTGATTAATCCACTCTATGTCAGCCCTGTGAGAAGAGAAAATAAAATTTCAACAATCTTAGTAACAATAAATTTATCTCATACAAATGAATTTAATTTAAAGAATGTTTCTTCACAATTAATTTACTTATGTTTATTTTAGTACTCTAATGATTTTTAAATTAAATATTTAAAAGGTTTTTAGTTATAATTATTTAAATCAAAACACAATGAATATAATTTGGTTTTACCAACTTTTTAATGAAAATTAACTTCAAAATAACGTTTATAGCATAACTTTTGTCTGAAGATAGATGCTACTTTAGATGTAAACACTGTCAAAGGGTTTTGGTGCAGATAGTATGGGGCAGGAGTGTTGCGCTGGATGGATAAACCTCGCTGCAGAGCTCCACAGGGTTTTCACGTGATTTGGTACAGCAATTATCTGCCCAAATCACGTAATTTTCTAGGTCTTAGATAATTATCTAGGACTACTCATTATCTAGACATCATACACCACTCCAGATTGCCCACAGTTCTTTTCTTACTGTGAAGGTGGATCATGTTCGGGGCGTTGTCACATTCACTGTGAAGCATATTCCAGAAGAATGACCATTATCTTAGGAGTCCATGGGAAGAGTAGGTACACCCACTGTCATGGTAGTAGCACTTTTGCCTTAAAATAAGTGCATTGAATGCCTTATAAACCTTTTACCAGAAAGTTGGATATGCATTAAGGTTGGAACTACAAATAGTTCTTAGTTTGTTTTAAAAAGATCATTTATATTTCTATTCGTGAAAATGATTGGCTATTTATAATGTCGGTATAAAATATTGAACAGTTACCTATTTCTTAATTAAATATTTATATTATTTGTTAAAAAGATTTATGTATATATTAATAATTATAGCTTTAGACAGTGCCTGTAAATCTATATTCTTATCATTAATAAAAAAAAATTACCTTTGAATAATGAGTGATTTACAACCGCAATCCTTAATCCTACCTAAAATATATTGCAACGATCAATACCCACTTTCCCACCCCTAATTAAATAACCTACAGGAAAAATAATTTTCTAACCTAAAACTTACAGCCATATCTATATCATTGATGAATTAATGATCATTTCAATCAACTGAGAAAAAATATTAAAAATAAATAATTATATTATATGTAAATAATGCAGGTAAAGAAAGTTTAAGAATTAGGTGCTTCAATACTACATTGCCTATTAAACTGACAAATAAATAACAAAGTCTATAAGCCTCATAAATTATCTGAAAATTTGTTACTGTATATAATTTCTTACTCTACTTAACCAGTTAAAGAAATTCTGTTAGTGACTAATTTTTAGATAATTTATGAAGCAACCCTATGATTGTGTGTGAAGTCATATATTTGAAATATTATTTCAAATTTTTTTTATTAAACCTCTAAAAATCAATTTTATTTTAATCGATTCGCTTAATAAATATAGCAGGTACACGATGAATATTCAGTCTCTATAGCTTTTTTCTGTTTAGTGATTCGCGAAACTTATTTTTCTATTATGAGACGTTTGGTGTCAAAATACATTTTCTAAAATAGAAAATTTTGAAAATTGTAATTTTGTAATGGTTCTTGTAATTTTGAAAAAATATACCCCATATCATTCCCATATAGTGCTTTGTTATTAAGTATAAATTAATTTTGATCCAACAAACTGTGTGACGTGTGATTTCCTGAGAAGCTTTCAGATTGAATCATAATTCAAAATGTTTATATTTTATCGAAAAAAATACTATAGTTTGTTGTAAAAATCTTAAGATTTTTTTCAGTTAGTGCTTTTATCGCTTCCCTAATTATATGTCAAATTTTAAAACAATAGAATTAGTAGTTTAAGAGAAAAAATAAGGTGTATAAAGCACATTTGGACAAAAAAATGACTTTTACATCATGCACAATAGCTCCAAAACAAAAGGGATTATCTAAATTATGTGAACCATTTGTGTGTAAAATATTAATTTGTCCATTGAATATTGTAAACTGTAACATGCACAGAAGCTTTTGTATACGACACACCCACATACACACATATACAAGAGAGAGAGAGAGAGAGAGAGAGAGAGAGAGAGAGAGAGAGATATCATCGAAAAAATGTCATATAACGACTTTGGGGACCTCAAAACATGTAAATTAGTCAAAATCACGAGATAAATTTTTGTCATGATCATATACCTTACTTATTGTAAAGTAGTAAGCTATTATCGTACAGTAGAGGTTGTCATTTATGAATATATAAATTGAAAACTCTAATAAAATCTTGCGAACAGTCTAAAACTACTTTGCCAGTTAAAAGATGAAGGCAAACATGCTTGAATACCTGCTGGCCCAAGATGAAACTGGAATAATCTTGAACCATCCTACACAACTTTACTAGAGTAAATATTTTATGTATAGATATTTTCTGAAATATCTAGAACAGCTGATGTTCAGTCGAAACGTGTCGACCAATACTACTATTAGATAATGATAATAACAGAGGCAATGTCTTACAATGTATGAAAGAAGAGATGAGGGAAGACTTTCCAATTGTAGAAAAAAAGAAGAAATGAGTTATTACCAAAGTTACGCAAACTATAGTGCCTTATAGTCAGTGACTAAAAGAAAATGTCTTCCAACTTTTGAAGATATATATAATATATATATATATATAATATATATATATATAATATAATATTATATATTATATATTATATATATATATATATATATATATAGATTCAATAATATATCGACCGTTTGATAGAATAGGTGTGTTCTCTAATCGGGGTTCGGTCAATTTTCCAGGATAAAAAATCAAACTCTCGTTGCCAACGTTTCGGTTTTATTTAAAACCTTTTTCATAGGCATTTCTCCATATACTCTTCTTATATCTCATAAAAACCATATTTCTTCTTATATAAACCCAAATGTATATATAATAGATTCAATAATATATCGACCGTTTGATAGAATAGGTGTGTTCTCTAATCGGGGTTCGGTCAATTTTCCAGGATAAAAAATCAAACTCTCGTTGCCAACGTTTCGGTTTTATTTAAAACCTTTTTCATAGGCATCTTCTCCATATACTCTTCTTATATCCTCATAAAACCCATATTTCTTCTATATAAACCCAAATGTATATATAATAGATTCAATAATATATCGACCGTTTGATAGAATAGGTGTGTTCTCTAATCGGGGTTCGGTCAATTTTCCAGGATAAAAATCAAACTCTCGTAGCAACGAGAGTTTGATTTTTTATCCTGGAAAATTGACCGAACCCCGATTAGAGAACACACCTATTCTATCAAACGGTCGATATATTATTGAATCTATTATATATACATTTGGGTTTATATAAGAAGAAATATGGGTTTTTATGAGGATATAAGAAGAGTATATGGAGAAGATGCCTATGAAAAAGGTTTTAAATAAAACCGAAACGTTGGCAACGAGAGTTTGATTTTTTATCCTGGAAAATTGACCGAACCCCGATTAGAGAAACACACTATTCTATCAAACGGTCGATATATTATTGAATCTATTATATATACATTTGGGTTTATATAAGAAGAAATATGGGTTTTTATGAGGATATAAGAAGAGTATATGGAGAAGATTCCTATGAAAAAGGTTTTAAATAAAACCGAAACGTTGGCAACGAGAGTTTGATTTTTTATCCTGGAAAATTGACCGAACCCCGATTAGAGAACACACCTATTCTATCAAACGGTCGATATATTATTGAATCTATTATATATACATTTGGGTTTATATAAGAAGAAATATGGGTTTTTATGAGGATATAAGAAGAGTATATGGAGAAGATGCCTATGAAAAAGGTTTTAAATAAAACCGAAACGTTGGCAACGAGAGTTTGATTTTTTATCCTGGAAAATTGACCGAACCCCGATTAGAGAACACACCTATATATATATATACATATATATATATCTAGTTAACTGCCGCTGCATTTCCAGCAAGCTGCATTTTCTCTCTCTCTTTCTTTTCTAAAAATTTGAGTTATAAAGTGTGTTTCGTTACTTTGTATATAGATCTTGTTGAACGCTGTGGAGTATTCTGTGTCAATTAGCTTTCTTCCCGTGTGTGGAAGCAAGAAGAAAATTAATTGATAAAATATATCCTATCGTCTTCAACAAGACACAGAAAGATTGCTACTTATATATTTTTGTTTATTTTATAAGTCTACGGTAAAGAGTATAATTAAAATTGGAACCTAGGATTTCAGAGATCGATTTAAAACTGGAAGACTGAGCAAATCTTGATTAATTTTACTCATATTCCCTTGAACGGTCTCTAAATCATCGGAATTATAAATATAAATACATCACACATATAAATAACAAATGACGTCATTAAACAAGGGAAAATTACAAAGATTAAATGAAAAGAAAAAAATAAATACTCTGATTTCTTTCAATTTATTTTATCAGGGAGCGACGAATCATTTTCGCTGATAAAATAAATTGAATGTGCTCAGAGCCTTTATTTCTCTTTTTATTTAATCCTTTCGACTTTGCCATCAATTTATTTATATTCATTTAACAATAAGCATGTAAAATAAATGACTGTCTAAATTACACAAAGAAGTTTAGACAGGACCAAATGAGAGGTCACTGTTAGAGAAACTGACATAGTTATTATAACATGCAGGCAACAATTCATCATTTGACTCTTTTATAAAACAATGAACACAGTCGAAAAGAAAACACTTACTATAATCAATACTAAAATTTTAGTATTATTTGGTATCAGGAGGAGATTAGCGGAGAAGATGAAGAACAATAAACGGCCCATGTAAATCTTGATTTGAAAATAAAAAAAAATATAGAAACCAGTTTACATAAAATAAAAGTGTTAAAAGATAATAAGGAGTAAGACGGAAGGAAGAGTGGGCAATGAAAAAGGTTCGTAATAATCAACAAATTCGAATTTGAATTTCTTTTATAATGTAATATAATGTATACAAAAAAATGCTGACAAATAAAATCCATTTTTCTTAAAGGTATTTATAATGTTTCAAATTAATTTAAAAAAAAATTACGGGCCTGTTGAAATTGAAATATTAAATTTCCAATTTTATTCCCTAAACCTTTAAAGCACGTAACTATATTACATTATTAAAACTATACGTTAAAAAAAATATTTGTAATGAAAACAAGTAATGATTAAAAGAATGTATTTTTAGTAATAAAAATGGATTTATAGAATATGTGTGGGAGTGTTGATCGTAGTTGAGTTTAATTATCTGGGTAGCCAGAATATTTTGTAACAAACTTACAGTATTGTTATAACAGGTGCTGTTTATATTTCACTTTTCCCATTTCTACCCACTAAACCGAAAATACTGGGTATAATTCGCACCAATGCTTTTTACTAACTAAGCCAAAACTTCTTCCAATGCGTTTATCACTCACACTCAATTAAACTATATTTTACGGATACAATGTTTGAAACTTTATTCAACATTTATGCATACAAACATAAATATTATTTTATTTTTTCAATTAATTTATTTTCTAAGGTAATTAAAATGACGATTTAGTTGATAAATTGTAGTTCTTTTAAAATTAATTTATCCTAATTTAAAGTTGAAAATTAATTAGTATATTGACATTGTTATGAAAAAATATTCTTATAAACAGTTTTTATTTAACTTTTATCCCTCACCTTATTCTCGGCACAACATTTTCTTCAATAAATCACTGCTTAGTCTGTAGCTTCAGAAAAGCAGTAAGTCAAAGTTTCATTGAAGCTTACTTCAAATGTGCAAATACAAATTATTAGCGAAAAAAATTCATTCAATATTTTAACATACTGTTCATGAAAAGGAAAAGGAATGAGATTACCTGGTTAAAATATTGTAAATTACAACTACTAAAATTATAGTTTTACCTCATAAGTAGTTAGGTGTTGTAATTTTATCTTTAAATGCAGGACTCTTATTTACTCTAAGCTAAGCTCTTCGAAATTTTTCAGAAATAACAAACATCCTTAGTGGTTGTAAAACGTGAATTTAAATTGTTACTTGTCATACCTAACTTATGAAACTCCTTTCTTCTTTTAAATATTAATCTATGATAAATACTAAATTGTTATTTACAATCTATTTTGATAGTCATTTTTGTTTTTAAAACAACATGCCTTTCTACGCATTCTTTTTTAGCGTATTAAAGAAAAATCAGTTTTACCTTTTCTATAAGTGTGGTGATCGTGAATAAATTCGATTTCGGGTTTTCACGGATTACATCATTTGAGGTCTCCAAAGTCGATTTATGACGTTTTTTGACGATGCCTTTGTGTGTACGTGTGGGTGGGTGGGCTGGTCTGTATCCTAAAGCTTGTGTGCACACTGCAGTCTACAGTCATTCACGGCTAAAACTGATATTTTACCCAAAAGAGCCATCATAATGTAGATAAACCTAATATTTGGGAGTAACTAATTTTGATGAGTCAGTTTTTTTTGGAAAAATGTGTCATTAGATATCTTTTCTCTCCTAAAATACTAATTCTAGAGTTTTGAAAATTTGGTACAATTTTTGAAGCTAAAAATGCAGTAACTGAAAGGAACTTCAAGTTTTAAAAACATCGGGAATTCTTTTTTTAAATAAATGTAAAAATTTTGAATTATCACTCAATCTGGAACTTGTGAGGACAATACAAGTCACACTGTTTGATGCATCAAAATGAAATTATATCTAAAAATTAAGTGGGTGATGAGATGAGGTAACTTTTTTGAAAGTTACATTAGCCAAAAGGGTTTTCAGAAAATATTTTTTGAACCTAAACCACTCATAAAAAAACAATGAACATTTACGAACAGGTTTAACAAAAAATTAATAATATATAAAAATAATCGTGAAATTTTAATTACTGCAAAAAGCTATAAAGACTGAATATTCATCCTGCACTAATTGATCACCTGCTATACTTGTCAAAATCGTTTACATTTATTTACATTTACTTGGAAATGTTTTAAAACGATTGACTGAAATAGTATTGATATTTAGAGCTTTAATGAAAAAAATATGAAATTATTAAATGACTTCATATGATATGTAGAAAAATAAAATTCTGACATGTAAAAAATCAAACGCCAATCTGATATATAATTTCTGTTACTTTCCATGGTATGATAGATTTGTCTAACAAAATGCTCCAATTAATCTATATGTTGCACCTTTTAAAAAAAAAACTTAATATCAGAAGTAGTACCAGATGGATATTTTGTGTTGTGGTAGGTGGGAGTGGGATTGTGTGATTGGAGAGAATCTGAAGCGGAGAATTTGCTGTCTCATAAATGATGCAAGATTCTTGATTTCCAATGAAATAAGACTCTTGGTTTTATGAGTTTAAAATCTAATGAAATTACGAGTATTACATTCACCAGTGAATTACTGACGTGTGGTGTCATATGTGGTTGGTATTGATTTTGGGAAGGAACCTTACAAAAAAATGTTGAACATATATAAATTTCAACCGTATTAACAATATCACGTTCCTAGGTGACCTTAACTACAATATCAAACAATACTATTTATTTTGTAGTTATTTAAGTCAGCATAAGTTTTATACATTGTTAGAACGAGACTTAATAACAACTAATTTAGATGATCAATTATATGTCTTTTATTCTGGATATATAATTAGGCGAGGTTTATGAAACTTACCTATCCGATCACACACCAATGTATATGATATTAGACAAATTGGAACACAAAAAAATATACGTAACGTTGGATCATTTAGAGCAGAAAATTCAATTTTCAACCATTTCCACAGAACTGGTTAGAGCTAATGAATGTATTTACTTCATAACGACAGTTAATAAAAATAAAATAAAAAATCAATTGGTTGTCAAAAAGTTTGATATATTTGCTTATAATAAAATTGATTTTAGGCCACTCCAGATTTTGATTAGAAAGGTGAAGAAAGATTAAGTTTCCAATTATAAAAAACATTTTATGAAACATTGACATGTTTCTAACAATGAGTGTTCATCGTCAGGTTACATTTACCTCAGTAAGGTTATATTGACTGTTTAAATGTGATCTCCACAGACAAGAACACTGACTTCTTTTTTGTGGAGATCTAGTGTTTCTTCACCTTTCTAATCATGAATAAATAACACACAATAACTGCTTTCAAAGCTGGTGAGTGATTTAATTTTTTTCCATAATTACTGTTTTAATTAACAACTTTAAGTGAATGAAATTCATTTATAAATTAAAATTATTATTTAAAAGAAATCATACAACTTATTACATGGCTTATAATAAAATTTAGTCGATAAAATAATTATCTATCAAAATATAATCTATAATATAGTATAGTAGTTAAAAATATGGCTCCATCTTATTAAATGTATTATTATTTTTTTACAAACTCTTTGAAATGATAATAATTAGCCATGTAAACTCTACAGTGTAAATTTTCAACTTATTGATAATGAATTTAAATTATTCAGCAAATGTCTCTAGTCTTAATTATTAGTCATCATAATTCATTTGATTTTTTTTACAATTTTGTGACAGTGATTACATTTTCGTCAAAATTAGCAAAAATAAGATTACTACATTAAATGTAAACACTGAATTAAAGAGGAGGTCAATTAACTTAAAAATATAGTTACTTTTAGGGAAGTTGAGGGCATACTGACCCAAACTTTTTAAAATATAAAACTTATTATCGACCCAATCGACATACCTGAAAGATACGTACATACATGAAGTTAATTACTTAATTCCACTGAAATATGTATTATTTTCATTTTTTCTGTTTTCTTAAAAAAATAATCTATTTAAAAATGTTTATTTAAAATTAATATCGATTATATAGAATCGTTTTTTGATGAATACAACTCAACCCAATTATACATTCGAATTTAGTTCATTACTATTTGCTATCCATTGAGTATACACTGACTTAATTAGGAGCCAAATCTCTTTTATATTTTTTCAAATCACCAAATACAAACAACAAATACATCAACAAATCACGTTTTTTATACAGTTATAAAAAACGAACGTCATTCGTTTTTTATAACTGTAAGCGTCAGTTTTTTAATCGGAGGTTAGAAAAAAATGTGATATATAGCAGTTAAAACTGATTTTTGTTAATTAGATTACTATGGGATGTACACGTGTGAAATTATATTTGTGTCGTATAAATGGTTGAAAAAAAAAGGAAAAAAGTAGAAAATATCTCCACTTAAAAAAGAAAGTTAGTACAGAATTATCTTCTATTAATATTTTTTTTACTACATTACATTAAATTATAATTAATAAGTGATGACAAAGTAAAGCAAATTAAGGTATAATTAGTTTTGATTGCGAATATAACTTTTTTTTAATCAATTTTTGATCGCAAACTTAAGCTGTTATTTTCAAACAGTTTAAACTAACAGTTCAAACAGTGACTTTAAACTAATTTTAATAATCCACTAAACCTATTTTTTTGAAATTCAGCTTGAATTAAATTGATTGTATATTAAAAAAATTATTAAACTCACTACTGCTTTTAATTTAATTACTGATAAATAAAGTAATTAATTTAAGGATAATTTAAAAAATTATAAAAACGGAAGCTTTTTATATCTAATCCTTAGGTTTCTTATATACATTATATTTATTGTGTTTAGTTTATTCAATTGTCAAATAATGCTTTATTAATTAATTAATCTTACAAATTATTAATAGGTAACATATTAATTGATTTAAAATTGAAAGAAATAATTTTAATTGTACATGTTGTTTTTCCTCACATTAAAAGTTTAACATTTTGTTTTATTATTTTCACCATTAATTGTTAGAACAATGATACTTAAAGAAAATATATCAGATTCTATAATAATATAATATAAAATAATTAGTATATTATTTAAAAAATAAATTAAAATATTATTAATAAATTATTTTTAAATTGACTTTTTCACGTTATAAAAATTTAATTAAATTGTTTAATTTAATGACTACATACACTAAATTACAATTAATTTACATACCAATTAAACTAGGATGGTAATTCATTTTTGCAAATATTTCAGTCTGAAGCTGTTGTGGTATGTAGTAAAACTATTATTAGTATTTCTTGCTTATTATAGGTTTGATTTGTTGAAATCAGTTTGGTTAACATAGTCAAAATAAATTCTAATTCTTTATAATTAAGATTCCTTAATTATTCTATGTCTACCTTCTTGTAAGTTTTCTGGTTATGAGAATTAATGATTGAGTTGTAGTATTATAATTTTTATTTTAGAACGCAATTTATTTGTGAAGCACTGTTTGTTAAACGTAGAGTAAAATGTCGACATATTTTTATTAAAACTATATTAAAATTGAACCTTCCTTTCAATGACTGCTTTAGTGTTCAGATAATTGAACAAGTGACCACTGATGACCGTAGTTTGATCATAAGAGCGTTTGAGGAGGCCTATATATCGTTATTGGGGGCCCAATCAGCTCCCGGTTTAAAGCAATAGTGTTAAATTTTGTGTTTTATTTTATTTATTTTTTCTTTGTTTCGTCCTTCGACGTGGAGAAATCTCTCTAACTTCGTCTCCTCTTCTAGTCTTCCCTTGATGGCGAACAACAGTTCGAAATATTGAATTCAGTATATGTGGACTCTATCTTTTTCCTTTGTCGTGTTTTGTGTGATTTAAAGTCATTTTTTTATTAATAAAGACGTTTACAATTTATACCGCATTTTCTACTTGATAATATATATTGTTTTTATTCAAGATAATTTACTTGATAGAAATCATTGACTCGTTCTATTTCATTTTTTCTCTTGTAAGACTGTCATCGTGAATCTGATTAAATATAACCTTAGGTAATATAAATATAGGTATTGTGTGATCTATATTGGTTGTATTGAACCTGGCCTTGTACATCTATTGCCAATATACTAGTTGTAATTTTTACCGAAAATTGTACCCACGGCTGTCTCTTAAATTGAGCTATGCATCCTGCTTTCAAGTCACTTAATTCAGTGTTGAATGTTAAAGAGGTTATCTGAGATTCTTTTCCTTTGGCTTCACAATTAAATAAATGAAGGTTGTGACGTTCAATAATAGTTTTTGAGTTTATTTAGTTAAAGTTTTTTAAATAAAGTTAAAGGCACGGTAGCAGATCATCAGTATTATTGTCTGAGATTTGGGACCGCAATATATAAATATATATAAATTATGTTCCTCGTGCGTTTAAAATAATTTTTAAACAACAACTTTCTTTTTAATTTGCACAAAATTATTTATTATAATAAGTTTTTATTTAAAATGTTGACAAGGAGTCTAGATAAATAATTGACAGTATAATTTACATGAAATAGTTTGAGGCCTGGAATTGTGGCTGCCATATCGAAAGACATACTGAACTGAAACTCAGAGAAGTAGAGTTCTTTATATAAACACTTAAGTACTGAATTTACACATTAGAAAAATATGTTGAAGTTTATTCAAAGTCCATCCAGATAATTTATGTATATAAACATAATAAGAAGTGATTAAGTTGATGGAATTAGAAAGGAATTCTCTCTCTGTTTAGACTTGCTGAGGACCTCCCCTCAGGTTAGGGAGGTGGTTGTTGAAGAGGGAAGGGGAATCAGAACATGTTGTGCCTGTGGGTCAGTCAGTCAGTCGGTCTGCAAGTGACGTGTCTGCCCCGCAACCGTGCAATCCATTAACAACTACATCGCTTTTTCAACAACCATCCATGCAAAAACACGTAAGTAACTATTACTAAGTAACTATTAGTCAAATTAAACTATCATAACAAATACAGTATAAAACTATAATACATTTTTAAATAAATGAAAAATATAATGAATGTCAATTATTTTTCTATTTTAAATACTTCTAATAATATTTGGATATAAAAGTACCTGAGTCCAAATAAATGTACATTAAATCTAAATGTCCAAATGAAAATTCAATTTGATTTTGAATAAGTATGTTTTAACTATATTAAATTATATTAAAGTTATATAGTCAAACTAATTTATAATTATAGTAAACTTTAGTTAATTATTGTAAAAATTCAATACAATAAGACATGTTAATTTAGAGTTCGATTAAGAAAGAAAAGAGATCATGTTTAATGTAATATATAAGTTTTTGAAATATATATATATGATTGAAATATACAACAACTTGTGCATTGATGACCCCATAGCTATTTTGTTTCATTCTCCAGACTATTTTACGGTGCTTATTTGGCTTAAATTTGATTAAATGTTCGTTGGGCATCTGTTTGGCATTTACCCACGGAGCACTGTAAAATAGTCAGAAGATTGGAACAAAACGGCTATAAGGTCGTCAATGCAGAAGCTGCTGTATATTTCAATCAAATATGTTTACAAGAAGATTTTCTGCCTTTACAAGAAGATATATATATAACATTTAAAATATATTATAGTATTAAAAGAAAAGCAGATCATAACTGCTGAACGTAACAGTAGACTGAAGAGAGAGTTGAAGTAATAAAGTTCAATTTATTCTAAACTTCAATAGCATCTTTGAACTTCAATTTTACATCTTTTTGCAAAACTATGGACAAATAAAAACTACTTCAATTGTTCTTATAATTAAAGCATAACAGAAAAAAAAGGTTATTCTTATTATTGTTAGCAAAGTCGAAGCACGTTTATTTTGAAGAAGCAAGTATTTCAATTGTCAAATCTTTTTAATATATATTCACTTTATATATTTTATATGGCAAGATCCGTTAGTATTTTAATGAGATCATTTTACTAATATAATATAAGTTTATGTCAAAATCTTAATCATTTTTTTAAGTAATATTCTGTATTACACAAAGTGAGTAAGTGAGATGAAGAAAGTGAAACAAAATTACCTTAAGAATTAATAGGCTCCCAGGTATATAACATTATGTGTATATATATATATATATATATATATATATATATAATCACGAGGGATGAAATCAGAAAAAACTAAAACAAATAATTTCTTTGTCAATTACTTTAGCGAATTTGACGTGTTGTTTTTTTGGATCATTTTTCTTGTATTATAATACATAATACAAGATATGTATTATAATAATATACATAATACAATATAATACATATAATACATAATACACGTATTTGTGCATGTATAAATATATCCTACATAGAGGATACATTTTGCTTGTCTTACTTATTTTTCATGGTAATTTTTTTTAAACTTCATATTACTTTTTTTTTGGCATTTTATTTAATATTTTTTAATTTTTTATTTATATTTAATTTCTTAATCGAATCATATTTTTCAATTTTCATTACCTCTCCTCCGTCTCTTAGGTAGTCACATTGCAAGGGTGGTGATTCATAAAAGATGCAGAATTCACTTTTGCCTTGCATACCAATTTTCTTTTCTTTGTATTTGCAATTGGGGAAATCAAACAGTAGAAATGCTTTTCACTGGTCTATCAGTGTGTTTTCTATATATATACAATGTGCCCTGTGCATTACAAATAACTGAAGCTATTTTATTTCATTTCCATACTACTTAATCAAACATTTAAATTATTTTGTAAGACTTTATTGATAATTGACTTCCTAAAAAATTAAATAATTAAAAAAAATACATTAAGAGAACTATCTTCATTTTTTTGGTATTCATATTGCTTCATTATAATATCATGAAATATTACATTGTCATATTTCATACTTGACAGAGTCAAGTGTCACGGTTCATTAAAACTTGACATTTGTTTCTGAAATCTACAAACTGTTTTCTCTGTAAAATAATCTCTTATTATGGTAGGTAGTTAGTTTTTCTCTTTCAAACATTTTTGACTTCTGCTTAAAAAAGGTTTCCAATAAAAACCAAAACGTTGGCAATGAGAGTATAATTTGAACGTGAAGAACTGATAGATTCCTGGAAAACATTTCTTTTGTTTCAACTTCACGTTCAATACTTTATCTGTATATATATATATACCCATAAAGTTTCTATCATAACAACTTAGTAGTTTTAATTGTCTATTAATATGGATCTTAAAATTACAATTATTTGGTATAAACTTGGTGTGGTCGAAATTCAAGGTTACTACAAATAAACTTGCATCAAATTCAATGACGATCAATGTAATTAAATGATTTAGTTTTATTTGATTATCTCTATTTTGTAATTTAAAATGTTGCTATGAGGCATTTATATCTAGAGAGTATTTAATAAAAAATTACAAATTGTGGAAATACCCAACAGCTGGATAAAGTTGTTTTTATTTATTTTATAAAGAGCTATGAAGTCGTTTCACATGTTTTGTTAGTACGCAGAAACAATACGGTTCTTTGCCACACCGCATGTCTGTCCAATGTCATTTGTTAGCTGGATGGATTTCTAAAGTATTTGACAATAACATTTCTTCAGTAGTAACTATGTCATTTCAAAATATTGTGCGAATATACTGAAATTCAAACTTAAACGTATAAACTTAATTTAAACATAAGTTTGTTTAAACAAACTTAAACTTCTTAATACACAATTTAATTTTGGATTTATTTTTGTGATCCTATTAATTAGGTGGATTATCAAAATCTGAGATTAAAGTAACAAATACAAGTAATAAACTAATGTCTTCATTCATTTTAATGTGACTGTAACAATTTTTTTGAATTATAATATCAATTAGAAAAAGCTGATAAAGTACTGCATGTAAAACTTAATAGTCGTCATTTTAAGTGTAATCGTTCTTCTTCCGAATTCTAATTTCATGAATTATTTATTATATTACATTCATATTCCGGTAGTACTAATTTCAAAACTGTGTTTTCTGAAATCACTGGAAGAGTGGGTTGATAAATTTAACACGTATTGCCCATTAAATAAAGTTACTGTATTTTTATCATGCATCAATACTACTCAAACACAATGCGGTTCTATTACACCATAAACAATATGTCTGCTTTATGATATTAGGTTTTCTCAACTGATGTAAAATGAAAACTGAAATATTTTTTGACAGACACCCTTCCAGTCACAAGGAGGGTGGGTGTGGTCCGGCCAGGCCGGCACTTGCCCAAGGGTGACATTTTGAGGGGGTAAAAATAGAAAATAAAAGAAAATTATAAAATGCTAAATAAAATCTGAAATTTTATTCCTAATTTATTAAGATTTATATTTTTTTTTTACATTTTATGTGTGTAATACTATTTTTAAACGGATTTTTAACTGTAATATTTTAAAATTAAAACTTAATTTATTTTTAATTTTTTAAAACTAGTTTTTTAATGAGGTTAAAGGTATATTACATTTGTTTGTGTAGCCAATGGATTTAATTGAACTATTTTTTTTTAAAATTTGAATTATAGGTTTTTGTTTTGAAAAATTATTGGTTTTCTTTGATGACGACTGTATATGTATAGGAGTGCTGTCATAAAATGTTTGTCTGAGATTAACAAGAGCAATTTAAAATTATATCCTTGATTGTAAGTCCATGAAAATAAATATTTTGAGGGTTTTCTGGAATTTTGAAGGTTAACGGATTATCAAGAGCCTTGGAAAGGGGTGGAGGGGGCTGCAATCTTACAATAGTTGCTACGCCAGTGGCCCCAAGACATATAAATCCATCAAATCACAGTCTTCTCTAGACTCAGTAATGAATAAGCTTAGTGATTATTCTATATTACTTGTGAATCAGTCAAAAATTAAAAATAATTGTTTCTGATTATCATACTTTGTTGAAATGAGATGGACTATATTAAGCAGTAAAAATCATCTTTTAATTTATATTTGCAAAAATATAACTTATGCTATTTTACAAATATTACATCATATTCACAATGCAAACATATAAGTATATACATCACTCATATTTATAATTATTCTACAATTTTTTAAATATTTTTTTACAACAAAATATGGATGGTTCTAATATTCATCTCTAAAAAACACATGAGAGCAAGTATACTAAGTTGATATTTATACTTCAATACTATTGTTGTTTTATTAATTTTAAAAGCATTCTGTAATTAATAGATCAAATTAACCCATTAGATTAATTCAGAATTTGTTTTAAGCCTAATAAAAGTCTGTACTATTATTTTCAGACGTGATCTTTCTTGAAAGCTTCTGAAAAAAATATCTATGTTAATATTAGCAAAATCAACAAATAGAAAAGTAAAATTTAATCTGAATTAAGTTTTATGGCTTTTTGGTTTTATTGCATCTTTTAACGTCTTTAGACAGATAAGCAAAACATACACTTTCATTTTTAGCGTTTAAAGAATAAAATATTGTCTCAATTCACAAAATGTGCAAGAATTGCCCTTTCTGCTAACAACATTTTTTTTCAAAATCAGTACACTTTTTTGTAAAAGATGGAGCCATATTGGAGTTAATATATTTATGATCCATCAGATGATGTAACCTGGATCATGTTTATAGGCTTATTGTGATATTGATTACTTATTGTGATATATACTTATTCTGATAGCCTTTAATAACCATAACCATATACACTCGACCCTCTTATTTCCGTACTAATAGAGACCGAGACAGGTGTGGAAACAGAAAAGTCCGGAAATTGGTAACACTGGTGAGTGGTAGCCTAATGGCAGGTAGTATAAGCTAAGTGGTTGACAACTTGCCAAGATGTACAACATACATGACCTCACTAAAACTTTCTAAAAGGGCTCGGCTATCTTAATTTCATTTACTTTAGCGCACTACACATTCAATTTAAATAAACACTGTTATGAATACAATCTAAACAGTTTATTTTTATAATACTTTAAAATACTTAATAATAATATTGTTATGCATAACAGAGGTATATGTAGTTCCCTTAACATAACGAAATTGGAGTAACCTAGGCTACTCAATCTCACTCTGCTCTCATTGTGAATTACCAATACCTGGATTATAATTTATGCTATTCGGAAGAAAAAAAATACGGAAACTCGAAAGTACGGTTTCTTGAAGTACGGAAACCTGAGGGGCGAGTGTATACACCTGTGATCAAATATAAGTGGTAGTTCAATTACCTTACTCCTTGTCGCCGAAATGCTAAGAATATCTAACTTATTGTCGCTGCATTCAAGGCAGTGTGTTTACTTCTTTCTTATTAAATTGAATTTTATCCTTAAATTCCAGATTTTTGTTGAATTCTTACATAGCCGCCCCCCTATCAAATGCATCCCCTTACACGTGCCGACAGGGATGGGTGACCCTTCCCTCTCTCCTTTTCCCTTACTATGATACTGAATTTACGTCTTTGGGAAAAGGTTTAGTTGTCATCATGCTTTGCTCAACAAATGCTTAATTCTGTGGCGTATCAAGAACTCTGTTACCTTTAGCAGACAGTACTGTTACCTTTCTTCTAAATAAAGTGCCTTTGCTAAGAATTACGGATCAACAAAATAATTCATAATTTACATTTATACATAAAATATAGTTTAAAATATTTTAGTATTTAATTATATTTTCAGTGAATTATGTCATAATACTACCTGATAATATATTCACCCGGGAAGATTACATCATCTCTCCTGCGTAATCTACTAAGATAACTAAACAGTGAGAGTAAAATGAGAGTATTGACTTCTTTGTTAAATTTAAAAACTAATACTCATTACTGAGGATTATTTTAAAATTTTATAGTACTAGTGAACGATGTGGAAAAGTTATTTTTACATGGATGGGTGCGCATGTTGGAATCAGGGGAAATGAAATAGCTAATTCCATTGCCAAGTCCTTGATGGCAGATATACATCGATAACCAAGCAAGCTATCATGTGAATTCTTAGTTATTGTCATATAGAAGTCTTTACATGGCCATTTGTAATTGTTAGTGAGCTATTTTATTCTGAGGGAAATGATCTTTCCAATTGTTTATTCTTGCCACATTATTTGAAATTACAAAAGAAAAACATTCATTTAGAGTCACCCAGTTTTGATAAATTTACTACTTTATAATAATGACTGATGTGAAGAATGCTTTCAGATTCTTTCAACTTATCACCCGGACAAAACATTCATTTAGTCACCCAGTTTTGATAAATTTACTACTTTATAATAATGACTGATGTGAAGAATGCTTTCAGATTCTTTCAACTTATCACCCGGAGAAAACATTCATTTAGTCACCCAGTTTTGATAAATTTACTACTTTATAATAATGACTGATGTGAAGAATGCTTTCAGATTCTTTCAACTTATCACCCGGAGAACATGAAAATAATTCAAGTATGTTTAGACACTTTATATAATTTATATAGATAATTCTATTTTCTTTTACGTGAATCATATGAATAACTATTTATTACATTAAATTATATGCATGACAGATAATAGTACATTTAGTGCACACAAATGATCTTGTTATAATTGGTATGTTCTGTAAGATACAGAATGTCCAAAACTGCAATGAAGATAATTAAAGGATTTAGGATAATTGGGTCAGGTTAGCTCAGTGTTTAACATACTCACCACTGAACTGGCAGGTCCGGGGTTCGATCCCCACCTGGCCTTCGATTTATTCACGCGGGTAGTGAATAAAGCACTTCGTAAAAGGACGTTGAACCGTCGGCCCCGAGCCTGCACGAAGTCAGGTACTCGTTAAAGATTGAGTTAAATGTACTCAAAATACAATTCCGTTTGGCAAACATTAGGCCCATCACTAAAATGGGAGCTAATAATTAAATCAGCCAGAATTTCCACCCCTAGAACAGCACTAAAAAAGTGAAAACGTTTTAAGTGCGGGTGTTGGAAAACAAAACCAATTTAGGATAATTCATGTTACCCACTAACGTAAGATAACCGAAATTCTTATTAAAATAAAACAACCATTTCAACTACTTTTCTTCCTTCGCTGAATAAGATCCACATTAAGACAACCGCCGACCAAGGACCTCTTCGTTGATCTTTGGTTGGTGTGCTACACAGGATCTTCTCTAAAAGCTCTGTTTAGGGTAATAAACTCATGACGACAGTTCATGAACGTATATTGCGTTACGAATTTTGTCAGACCTCTCTACTTGGTTTGGGTAACCTGGAAGTTCATTGCTAGATCAAAGGTTGGGAACTTAATTTCACGTCGATTAATCTATCGATGAATGAACTCTAAATATGAAACTCTTCAAATAATGTTTCGAAATTCTTTAAAACCGATCGAAAATAGTATTATAGCAAACCTTATAACCTTACAGAAAGATTATGGAGATATATATAGCTGACTGCATACATATCTTTTGATATTGTAGGGTCAAATCTATGGGGTAAAAATCATTAATGGGTAGTATCTTTTGTTAGTATACGGTTTACTGTACGATTTTGAAATATTGTACGACACATGAACATCAGGAAGAGGTAATCACCCGTATCCCCCAAACCAGAGCTTTATATAAAAGTGAGTTTTAGCTGTAGAGATAAAACTAACTGTGATCCTTTCTCCCTGGGAGAGATTGAGTATATATATATATCTCTTGTTTCAATGTGAGAAACATATGTAAAGATGAAATGATTTTTACAATGTGTCAGAAAAATAATTTAATTTGCACAAACCTACAAGTACAGCTAAGGTTCAAACGTACCAGATGTGGATTCTGCCGACGGGTACATGGGCCCCTGTTGAACCCAATAAAAAGCACTTATTAATGTTTTTTATTGAGTATTCGCAGGCTTTAAATTTGTGGAAGTTTGAAAACATGATTTGTGATAAAAATCATTTTGGAAACTGTTGACGTAGTTTAATTTGTTGAGTTTGCTCCAGATTAGTGGGAAAAATGAGTCGTCACTACAATTGAAATATCTGAAAACAGTGCTAATCTCCTCTAAAATAGAGCTTTTGAAAACTATTTAATATTTGAAGATTGCTCCCTGTCGGAACTACTCTCTCAGCTCTAGTGGGACCGAAACCTAGTACTATTAATTACAACGTCCAATACAGTGCACAGAAAACTTTGTTGGCCGTTTGTTGGCGGGCTACACTGGTCCTTCTCTAAAAGCTGATTATAGGGTAATAAACTTGTATACGACTGTCATGGCAAAATCTGAGAGTCCATGAAAGTATATTGGACTGCAAATTATTGTCAGACCTACCTACTTGATTTGGGTAACTTGGCAGGACATTACTAGATCAAAGTTTGAGAATATTAATGGGACTCTTCTATCTCAACCACTCATAGGTAATAAGCAAGCATCCTCTAAAGCCGGAGACGTCACCAGATATTGCTATATTCTCACACAGTTGTGAAGTCCATTCATCATCTTCTTTAAATGTGTTTACTATTTATTAATAATATTGCCACATTAGTATTTAAATGTGTTTTAATTCTCATCCATAACATTTGTACTTTATAAAATATGGTTTTTGTTAATAAATATATATATTTCAATTTATTTCTCCAAATGTCATTTTTAATATAATTTTAAACTATAATCACCAATTATAAATATGAACTTAAAAAATAATAAAAATATAAGAAAATTCAAACTTTTAATGTTTCAAAAAAAATTTTTTTTTTGATCCTCCAAATAAATATTTCTTCATTTTAATGAAATAACAAATGTTTAAATAAATTTATATTTCAATTACTTCATAATTAACTTCAATTAATTAATCATTTTTAAGAAAAATTTGATAAAAAGAAATCTTTTTTACCTTTTTGTTTCATTTTAACTTTTCGTAGTAATTTTATATTGCTTAATGTAATTATTATTAAGACTTCATTATAGAAGTAATTATCTACACCGTTCTCATCGTTCTGTTCTATTAAATTCCTTCCCTGGAATTCCAATTTTACCTTCATAATCAGATTACATTTTACTTTTATAAACAGTTTTCTGCCAAAAAATGCCTACATAATTTATTCCAATAAATGATGTCACTCCTAAACCGTATTGTCAATCAATGTATAAATTTCATAAATCTATAAACACTTTCAATTTCTTTTATCCTAATACTAATTAATAGTATTACTAATTAATATTAAAATTTTAGACTAACTTACTAGACTACCCGTGACACATTGGGTTAGCCAACACCTTCCTTTTTAATGCAATCATGTTCACAAAAATGCAGATTAACTCTAAATTAATACATTTTCAATAATTAACATATTTTGAAAACAGTTTTCTTTATTTACATTTTTTTACAATTTGAATTTAGCGAAAAAGAACTTTAATGTTTTCTTTCTGTTAGACTCTATTGAGAGCAACATGTAATTGGCCATGTTGAAATGCTGTTTTACATACTCGTAAATGAACTAAAACTTTCTATAGAGTCTCTACTTGAGACCCATTAAAAGTCATGGCAAATGCTAACTGAATTGGAAATTGAATCCTTAAAAAAGGAATGTTGTCCTCTTTAGATAAAACGATTTTCAATTTTGGAATTAAAACTATTTCCTGTTGACACCGTGATGGCATAATTTTACAAGCAATGACATTATCATAAAGCTTCTCAGTTATTTGTCTTGTTCCATTACATAAGCGCGGTGGATAAATGTTTCCCATATATACACATGAGAGGAGTTTCTTTTCTGAGTTCTAGATTATGTTGGAACAATCCAGACAACTCTAGTGAGTAAAGAAATTCTTGAAGGTAATGTGCGGATTCTGTTCCTACACAAACCGAGTTGTATGACAGGTATTGTTTAATTTCTTCTGGATACTATTCAATGAACCTATGATTAATTTCACTGATGATCAGTAATATTATAACAAAATCAGTATAAAACTACCAAAGTTTTTTACTTTACTATAAGTAAAGTATAGTGATCGTGAAAAAATTCGATCTCGAGATGTTGACGGAACTACATGTTTTGAGGTCCCAGAAGTCGTTTTATGGAGTTTTTTCGATGATGTCTGTGTGTGTGTGTGTGTGTGTGTGTGTGTGTGTGTGTGTGTGTGTGTGTGTGTGTGTGTGTGTGGGTGGATGGGTGGGTGGGTGAGTGTGTTAGCATTGCTTGTTACCACGCTACGGTCCAGAATCTTTGATGGATCAAGTTGATATTTTACACAAAAATGGCCCTCATAATGAAGAAGATTTCTGTTGTTTGCGAAGAATTATGCATGATGGGAAAGTCATTTTTTTTGTCAAAAACCGTTTTCTAGAAAACATTTATTTCTCCTAAACTGATAACCCTAGAGTTTTGAAATTTTGAAATTATCTTGGAGGTTACAAATGCAACAAACGAAAAAAATAATCTTATCCCATTTAGATGTTTACATTATGCTTAAATGAGACGTTATGTATTTTATACCCAAGAGATTTGATATTAAGGTACTTATAGTAAAGTTGATTGTAGGCCACTCCAGATTTTGTTTTTTTGTATAGTTTAACAATTCAACTTGTTTGTCTTCGCGAAATATGTTTTTTTTTTTACTTTACTATAAGTAATACATTGTGATCATCAAAAAAATTGATCTCCAGTTTTTGACGAATATACATGTTTGTAAAAACTTGACGAAATCAAATAAATGACATTTTTAAATAGTGATAATAATCAATTAAAAGGAGATTTAGGAAATGAGATGCAATGATTTCGGACAAAAAGATATTGTATAAACAGATAGGACCTTAAGAGAGCGATATAAAGTATAATAATACGTAAAGTGGTAGTGACTGTTTAAGGAGTCAAAGAATACTTACTTCTTGTGTGTGGATACTTAAAGTATCTTTACCTTTACCTTTACCTAAACATGAGTAAATACCAAAAAATAACTGATAGCATAATTGATGAGTTAATAGAATTAATTTTTTCAAAAATTACTGCTTTAATTCATAATGTAAATGAATTTATAACAGGATTTATATTATTCTAAGTAGTTTATAAAATAATTAATTATGCAAATACAATCTAGAAATATAGTGTTCTCAGTGAAATATTAAAAAATGGTTCCATCTTATTAAATGTATTATTATTTCTTTGTTTTTTTACAAACTTTTTGAATTGATAATAATTACCTACGTAAAGTCTACCGAATAAATTTGCAACATATTGAAAAGTAATTTAAAATAGTACTCAGCAAATGACTCTAGTCTTAATTATTAGTTATCGAGATTCAATTCTAACGTAGTGAAATCAGTTATTATATGGTATTGGCCAATTTTTGGGTAAAAAGCTAATGAAATGGTCTCTGCATATAAAAATTTAATCGTATAAACAACGCGTTTCGAACACGTAGTGATCTTTTTGAGGCATTAACTACGGGTGAGTGTCTGTAGTTCAACTGTACACTTACCACGAGTGGAACATGACACTCACCCGTAGTTAATGCCTGAAGAAGAGCACTACGTATTCGAAACGCATTGTTTATACGATTAAATTTTTATATGTGGAGACTATTTCATTAGCTTTTTACCCTATAATATAGGGATTCATTTGATTTTTTTAAAAGATTATATTTTGAATTTTCCTGAAGTTAACAAAATAGAAATAAAAACATTACTACAAAACATTGAATTAAATAGCTAGTCAATTAACTTAATAGTGTATTTAATTTTAGCAATTTGAATGCACGGCGACACAAAATTTTTTCAAGTATAAAGCATATAATTATCGACTGACCTGAAGAGTCAATCCCACTAATGTATGAATTATTTCCATTTTTTGTCTGTTATTATCAAATTATCTATTTAAACAAGTTTATTTAATATTAATATATATAATATAAAATTATTTTCTGTTCAATACAACTCACCAAATTGATAGGTCTGATTATTTCGTATTTCATATGCAGTATATTTAGTTCATGATTATTTCCTGTCGATTGTAAACACTGGCTTAATTAAGCGTCAAATCTCTTTTATATTTTTCATCATGGCGTCATTCTATTGCTATAAGCATTGGTTAATTTAATGGAAGTTTAGAAAAAAAATGTATGTACAGCAGTTTAAAAGTTATTTTATTAATTAGATTACTAAGTGATGCACATGTGTGAAATTATTTTTCTAACTAGATAAGTGTTTGAAAAGAAAGGAGGAAATGACTCTGCACATCAAAAACAAAGTTAGTACACAGTTTTAAATCAACTTCTATTTTTATTCTACATTGTGTGTAAATATAACTATTAAATGATGAAAAAGAAATGTAGACTGAGAAGTGATAATATTACATTAAAGTAATGCAAACAAACATAAAAGTCATCTTTACTAATTGGCAAAAAAATTATTATTAATTAAATAAGGCCACTAAAAATCTCAAGAACTTTTAAAAATACCGAGTAACTCATTTAAATTAGTATACAATTACAGTGTAATTTAAAAAAGTTATTCCTACAAATACAAATAATAATAAACCACCATTTCATTATTTAGAATGTTATGTAATGATTGCTTTTCTATATATTATTAAGGATAGATGTCATTCAAATACAATCTATTAACATTTGATAAAAAAGGTGAAAAGTAATATTAATAATTATAATTATAGAAAGAAATATCACGAATATTAGTAAAATATGTTGTAATATGACAAATGATTCAGTTTTATTGAAATTTTAACTTTTATATTGTTTAAAACTTTATATATAATTTGTAAAATAATTTTAACAACTTTAAAAAGAATCAGGAAGAGAATATGAATATAACTATTTTTTTTTAATCAATATTTTAATTCCACCAATAAGAAGCTGTTATTTTACAACCATATTTTGTTTTAAACTAATTTTAATAATTAGTTAAACTAATAGTTAATTAGTTAATAGTTAACTAATAGTTAATAATTAGTTTAATAATCAAGCTTAAACCTGTTTTTTTTCAAATTCAGGTAAAATTAAATTGATCATACAATATTTTGCAAATAGTTAGAAAATAATTATTAAACTCATTACTGCTTATAATTATTTATTAATAAATTAAGTAATTCATTTTATATATTATTTAAAAAGTCAGAACTTTTTTATGCAGTAATTTCTTAGGTTTCTTATATTCGTTATATCTGTTTGTTTTATTTCATTTAATTGTCAATTAATAGTAACTACTATTACTAATTAATATTACTAATTATAAATAGGTAACTTATAACATGACTGAATATTGTTGTTTTTTTCTGACATTAATAGTTTAACATTTCGTTTTATTATTTTACTTTTCATTGTTAATACAATGAAACTTGAAGAAAATATATCATATATCAGATTTAATAATAACATAATATTAAGTTGTTTAATTTAATAAATACTATATTTTAAGGAATTCAGTTCTTGTTTTAACTAATGCATTGTATTATTACTATTTACAATAATACACCATCTGTACTACTTCAAGGAAAGAAAGACTAATAAACATCTCCCATTTAGACATTTACATTATACCTAAATGGGACATTATATATTACATAGCCAAGAAGTATGATATTATGTTTACTTATGATAAAGTTGAGTGTAGGCCACTCCAAAGGTTATGTTATATATATATATATATATAAATCTTGATGGATTCTCATTGCAGAATTGCATTCATTTAGCATCACTGTACTAAGCAAATGAATTTGCGTTTTGAAAATTAATTTGAGATCATTTTCTTAATTTCAATCAAAAATTTTCCTTTTATCCTTTTTATATATAAATCTCCACTTTATCGCTATTCTACTTTATTAAAATTTTTTTTTATTTATTTATTTGTGTCAAAAAGCAGTTATTCTCCGAGTAAGCATATTTCATTTAAATCCTCTGCGTTAACAACCGTTAAGCTGGTCTGCACTTAAAATAAGAATATTTTCAAATTTTAAAGGGAAAACTTTGTCTTTAATATTCATTATATAAGGAGGTTAGATAAACTGTGTAAGAGATCTACTGGTTGTAAGAACAAAAACCCATGTTCTCCTGCAAGAGATTATTTCGTAACACGAAATGTTCACGTTTTCTTTACAAAAGTGTTATTACTCCTCTAGTTATACTAATGATTATATTATATGCATCAGTGGTGTGATATACAAAAATAAGCATTTTATTGAAAAGTGGATTAATCACTATCTTTACTACCTCCATGAATGAAAGATTAATAAACATCTCCCATTTAGACATTTATATTATACATAAGTGGGACATTATATATATTATATACCCAAGAAGCATATTATGTTTACTTATAGTTAAGTTAAGTGTAGGGCCACTCCAGATTTTTTTCTTTGGTAAAACCCATGAGCTATATGTTAATTCAAAATTGCAAAAGTAATTATGCATTTTGCTTTGAAATTTTATAAACATAAAACGGAATATTTCGCAAAATATTAATAAAAACATGATATTGAATCTCTAAAGAAAATTTGTCAAAAATAAAATGACATTTTTAATTAAATAGAATTTTGGTATGAATATATATTTATTTATGTTGGCTTAATTTCTTCCTAAAACCTAATTCTTGTTCATAAATTAAACCCAGTTTAATGAGGGACTTGTTTATAAATATTTGCTCTTTAAGGATATGTTATTTAAAGTCCAAAACCATTTTCTCTTTTTAATATTTATATTAGTGTTCACTGTTGCTATTATTAAATTTACTTTGCTGTATGATATTATTAAAGCTGCAGTATATATTCATGATCAATTTTTAACTGTATTCTTAATGATTTATACCTAACATTCAACATTTTTAATAATATTCAGACATTGCATATTTTATAAATCAGTTTATAACCAGGTGTATGCATATTCTATGTTAAGATGGACTGAACAAAAATCAGATAGCGTGATAACAGGATTATTTAGTTGAAGCAACTTTTTTTTTAGGAGAAAAAAGAAATAAATGATTCATATATTTTGAATGAATTTAATATGGATTTATAACAAAAAAAAAACGACAGACTATGGAGCAAGTCGTATCAACAACAGAATAAAACTAATTTAATTTATTCTACATTAAATATAAAAATTATTATGAAATGGGATTTATGAGTATTTCAATCATTAAGTGCCGAAGTGACACCCAATTCATTGTGCATATTTAAAAAAAAAACATTTGAGTTTTTTGAAAATTTGGTGTTTAGTAGTACTTGCTTCACTTAAATAGTCAAAATACGATGTCATATGACTCTGTCAGGTGTATATTTGTCTGAAAGACTTTAGAATCAATTTAAGCGATCATTTTTTATTATAATATATATATACACGAGTATATATATATTATATATATATATATATATATATATATATAAATTATGATAAAAGTATCGACCGTGGAATAGAAACGAAAATAAAGTTTATCGGGACTCGGTCAGTTCTTCAGGTTCAAATTAAACTCTCATTGCCAACGTTTCGGTCTTTATTTAAAACCTTTTTCATAGGCCTTCAAAAACAGAGAAAATATAAAAAATAATACAATCATTCAAAAATCAAACATACATAAAAGTGCAATTAGTTACAATTAAGAAATTACAATAGACATTTTGACTATAGGTTAGTGAGAAAACTTACAGAAGTATAAATTTTGAAACAGAAAAACTAAGTATTACATTACAAATTATTTTACAAAGAAAAATAGTATCTGGATTTTAAGAACAACTGTAGTCTGAATGAACACGTGACACTGAACTGAAATAACCAAGCAAGGTAACCAAATTTTGTAGCCTTGGTTATTATATATATATATATATATATATATATATATATATATATATATATGTTGTATATTTGTATATAATTTATATACATATAAATATATATTTACATATATTATATATGTATATATAGCCGAAATGTATTGAATGTACCACAGTCATCATCAGGCCAATAGTGATTATATTAGTGATTAAGTGAGTTTATATACGAATATACAAGGTGGAGTTGCGCTGGATCGTGGATTCAGTCATCACCCTTGAATCAGGGAGCATATTGGGGGATTAAGGTAGGGTGGTTGTAGTCTTCTGCCTGGCTAATCCGGGTCGGTCTGTCGGAAAACAACTTCAAAACTCTATAAAAATTACCAGGTTGAGTATTTATGGCTGTATGTTTTTCTTGAATTATAATTACATTTACTAATTGTAAATTAAAATATAATTTAAGTTAAATGTAATTTTAATTAAATGTAATTTAAATTTCCGTTCTCTCACAATAATTTTCATGGCATTCACCAGCATCTCTCTTGTGAGTTTTCCCTTAAGAACTGTTTTTGTGTGACATTTTGGGGCACCGGTGGAAAAGTGCATTGTTATTCTTCTAGACAATGAAGATGTAGTCATTTCTATATATGAGCTTTTACGAGCCTCGCAGCTCCGGATATTGCATGTCTCCTCACATACAAGATTAATTTCTTTTGAGTCCTTGTCATTTAAACTGTTGCTCTTTACCAGGTTGACTATTCAAGTGCTTTGGTAATAATTTATCAGGGTTACACTATCTTCAGGCTAAATGCATTTAACATTTCTTTTTATTATGATATTTAATATTCTTTCATCATTCTCATATTCGTCAGTATACTGGTTCTTGTAGTATAGTTTGTGATTTGTGAATGTTGTTAGGCTCTCATTGTCTGAAGTGTATCACATTGACGGACTGACTGACCAGACATGGAACCATTTAATCTATGATTGCCCAAAATTAGATCCTTACTAGTAAAGTTTAATAATACAAACACTAAATACTACAGGATATGATTTACTTATCAAATAAAATAAGATTAATAACAGTCAATTTGTGCATGACTTCAAAAACTTGTTATCCAATACTCCATCAGAGGTGTTTTGGGAGGAATTTGACTACCTTAGATGCGTAACATTGTAAAGAATGTAAATATTTTAGGTATACTCGTATGTGCGCATTTTATTTTTACTTATCTTAAGTTCGTGTTATGCTATTATGTTTACCTCTAGAATGTGTAATATTTGCTTTGAGTATTTTATAGTATTTGTATATATCTAAAGAGAGGTCTAAAATAATCCTGAAAATAATCTATATTCTAGATGGCTGTTTTTATAATATGAATTGGTCAGAAATAAACTAAATCTAAATTTAAATAATCTAAGTTGACAGCTTTATTATGAACTATGCTATATTTGACATTATACAAAGAATTTAGAGCTTCTAGAAGAAATAGAAACCATTGGTCAGTTTATATGTGAATACCAGCTAATCGCCTTTGAAACGATTAAATTTTTCACTTTGAGGTTTCGATTTATCAAAAAACTGACCATTTTTTAACAATGGTTTTTATTTAATATATACATTAATATAATAAATGTTCAAACCACAATAAGAAAACGGAAAAAAAGACTATGATCTTTCAACTGTAACTAGCGGTCTTCGTCAGAATCAAAACCTCAACTCAGGTGGATTTTTGACTTTGACGATGAGTTAGGTTTTTGACTCTGACGAAGACCGCTTGTTATGGTTGAAAAATCTCAGTTTTTTTTTCTTTTCTTATTCTGGTTTGAACATTGATTGTTGTTTCACGTGTTTATTTTAGAAATATTGTTATACATTAATATATTAGTGTACTTTGGGAGCTGACCTTATTTCAAACAAATTTCTTTAAATGACTTGATTATTTCTAATCTTATATCTTTCCTACATACTTTCACTAATTGTCTTACACTAGCTTTAAAAGACATAATTATTAGATAGTGAAATCAATGTTGTGTAAGTTTGAAGTAGTGTAATTAGAACCTGTTTAACAGAAACCTGATGAAAACATACCTCTGTAGATAGAAACGTTATATTTAGGTTTTAAATTAAGGTAAGATGTAAATTTCAAACTAAGTTCTGATATTAATTTTTTTTTAAAGTAATACTGCATTTTACCATTTTAGAATTAAATATATAGCAAAAAAATATTTATTTAGAGTGTAAAGGAGTCAGTGAATTTGAATCTTTGTTTGAATGGTTGAAGTGGAGGGTTCTGCAAGTGGTAAAGGTTATCACAAAGATAAACCCATACCTTCATTCCTGAGATACCCTCCAGTTCTTTTCCTTCAGTATGTACTTCAGTGTCTACTTATTAAACTAGGAACCAGTGGTTTACAATTAAAAAAATGTTTGTAATTAATTGTTGATTTAAGAATATAGTCGTATTTTATTCATAGCTGTCAAGAGATAACTAACTTGGATATGATAAGTAAACCTTCTATATATTTGTGGTTCTTTCATTTTTGTTGGTTACCATAATAACAAATATACCTTGCGTTTCCATAAGATAGTTTCCTAACGCTTGGGTTTTTTTGAATTAAATACTAAGTTTATTCTAATGAATATTTTACTGTTTATTTCCATTATACGTTTGGCTGTCTTGGAAAAAAATGAATTTTCTTCTTATCCTAATAAATCAATAAAATCATTGAACCTAATTCTTTCAACCTAATATGATCATATGGCTCAAAGTGTATGGTTCAAAGAATGTAATTCGAGTAGCAAAAGTTGAAAAGGCTGTTGTGAATTGCATAGAACTATTGCATTAATGGACACTATAAAACAAGCTACTGTAATTTAGAAGTGATTAATTAAGAATTCTTGACATCTTAACTGTATCCTATGCTGTCGTTTACAAACTTTGTATACTCATTTATTTGATGTTTTGCACTGTGAAATTATCAAAAAAAAAAAAAACAGTTCTTTCAACTCCAAAAAAATGATAAGACAAAAAGTTTAATATGAAAAAAAGTAAATAAATTTGTCAATATGTACATTAAAAGTGAAAATTTTAATAATTGCCCTAAATTTGTTGAACTATAATGTATATTCATTGTATAACTTGACATGTGATGAACTGAGATATTAATGCTGCAATCCGGAAAAATCACTTGTTTGTGATTATGAAGATGTTATCAGAGTGAAAAAAATTTCTTCACTTTAAAAAGGGTATAGGATCCACTGAGTTTTGGATGGTCAAACTCAGCTACCTGCAAGAAGTAAAAAAAAAATTAATCAGCTCCGTCTGACCTGAGCATGTACGACGTCAGATGCTTCTTCAAGATACCTACTCTAAATGCACTCCAGTTTGGCATTTGGGATTCCCAATATAAAATTATTAGGGAGACACAATATTTCCTTGAAGAATCAGGGTCAGAGGTATAGGATTCTAGCAAACACTCAAAAACCTCATCACTAATAAGCACTCTATTACTTAGTTAAGATATACATTATTTAAAGTATTTACTATTTTTATCATTGTTCAAGCTACTTAATGATAACTTGACAGAGAGTCGTATCAATTGAATTGGATCTTAAATTTAATTTCATTTTAGCCGTCAAAACATAAAAAATTCTTAAGTGTTACATTAAACTCAGTGAATGAGTGTGACAATTTAAGAGGATTGCTTCAAGTTTTTCAATTAAGACAGATCTCAGGTATGTACTCCACCTCTGATTCCATGTCTACGTAAAATCCAACGTTTATAGCTACTTACTTTAATATGAGCTACAATACTATTGCATGAGACAGTAATTAATTTTTTTTATTGTATCTATGTTTTTTTATATAGTTATGAAGCATGTACTTTCTTAGAACATGCTCTTTAAGCTATGATCTTTAAGATTTAAGATATGATCTTTTAATATATTAGAAGTTTACTTTAACAGTTCTTTAATAAGTACTTGCATAAATATATAGCGCTGCTTAGCTGAATATGTTGATGTGGATTCCACCTCTAGGTATTTTCAAACATTGCATCTGTCTTAACTCTCCCTTTCTAAGGTTATGACCCTGTTTCATAGACCAGACAATCAAGATATGCTTAATCATACACTCTTCGAGAAGGCTTTCCTTCTCTTCTAGCTTTTAACATCTCTTTGCGTCTGAAAGGAGTACATTTAATAAATTTAAGAACATAGAATGGTTTGAAGCACTATCACTGTTTTGAAAGTTTTACTAAATATAAAATCGAGTTTATCTAGTAGTCCTATAAACATTTTCAACATTCTCAGTTTAGAAATTATCTGCAGTCTTGAAAAGTGTTCATTCTTGAACGACCAGTGATGAACACTTAACATTAATATTGAACCTAACTCAGTTTCTTTAGGTACCATATAATTTCCTAAAATTTTCTGTCTTAATTTAACCTATTCAAACAAATATATTTTAAATGTGACTTTGTAAGTTAATAAAATAAAGGAAGATGCAATGTCAGACGTGTTGTTCTCTCTAATCTAAACATTCAAATTCGAAACCATATCCTCATTTTCAGTAAGTAGTCGGTAAATTTTTTTTACAAAAAATTTCCATGTTTTTCATAACATAAAGAGTAGAATTTAGTGCAAACATTGAGTATAAAATATAAGATAGTAAATTGTGGAAGAATTTATAAGGCTAAACCCAAGTTTAAATATTCATAACACGAGATACAAGTGTGTACTGCTTAACCTTTAAAGGAATATATTTCTTTATTGGTACATCTGTTCATTTAAGTTTTTGATAAATGATGTAGAGTATAAATTCTGGTGTCAGTGACAATTTTTTTTATTAGAAACAATATGCTTCATTTTATTTTTCAGATATAAGCAATGCCATTATTGCATTTTTATGGAAAAACATTAAGAGAAAATGTTGTCTTATCACGGCAGTTTGTCATTTTCCCATATAAACGAGGCCATTGTGTCAGTATAGCAGAAATAATTCAACTTAAGCACATCAACTTAATTCATTCTTAAAGCTGTAACCCTTCTCTTAAGTAGTAACATTAATTTAAAGTTATATACATTTCTACTACATTTACAAATAATAGTTATTCCTACAATAAAAAATAACTTTTCATTTATAGTACTGGAATTTACAAGTTCTTGGTGAACAATACAAATTTCATAATTAAAATACATAATCTGCTACCAGCAAAGCGTATTATCCAAACTTCAACTAAAAACAACACCAGTAAAAAATTTTCTGACATAAAAAAATATGATAATACTAAACAAAAAAAAGTTAAAAATGTAACTGTTAGTCAAAATTTTACCCTAATATAGTTTTTATTCTAATCGTAATCAGATCAGGCAAAAAACTTTCCTAGGGAACTGGATGGCAGTGATATTTATAGAATTCCTTGCAAAAGTTGCCATAAGATTTATATTAGTCAATCATTAAAGGGTAAGTGATTAAAAAGGCATGTCATACAACACCAATACATTGAAAGTAAACAGGAAAAAAGTTGTAGCTTATTCTTCCATATAAATAATGAATATCATATTGTATGGACCAGAGATAAAATGATTACTTATCAAAAAATAGGTATTGTTAAGAATTATTATCGAATCCTCTCTGATTAAATTTAATATATAAGTTATTATAAAACTTAGTAACGGTTTATTCAAGAACGACTCAGTACTGACGAGTGCAATCGCCTTATCTACATGGATTGATGGCTGGTAGATAGTATTTTACTTATTTCTTCCTGTACTTCTTTGTTTACCGCAACATCTCTTTTTTGTGGACATGAACCTTTCCCTGCACAAAGTTGTATAACATAGTCGTTGTGAAAAACTAAAGAATACAATCAGATCATAAGAGTTTTGGTCAGGGAATAATAAAGTTCTACTCAAGCAATAATAAGGTTCTAATAAGAGAAAATAAAGTCATGGATAGATAATAAAATATTGTGATTGTTTAAATTAATATTTTAGATTTTTGGTACTAAATTTTAGAGAAATTTCTCTCCAATTGGTGGATGGTGGAGCCTATCCACATTTGTGGATCCACAACTGCAATAAATAACGAACAACTCAGCAAAAAACCTCATTATCGAGAAGATGACTGACGAGCAGTCGAAACATGTCGATAGTAATGATAGTAGTAGTAGTAGTAGTAGTTATAATAGTAGTAGTGACAGTAGTGAAATTAGTGGAAATAGAAGATTTGAAGACAATGGAACCATTGGAAATGTTCTGTACACTATAAACAAAGACGCAAATTGATCGGAAATATGGCGTAAAATTTAATCGAACCTGCTTAAATGAAGGGCTGCTTCCTATATATATATATATATATATATATATATATATATTCAAAGACGACAGAGTTTCTCTGATTACTTATTATAAAAGCCCCACAACCAGCAGTCTGTTTATGAAAAACAATAGCCAAACTAAGAGCACTCGACTCAAAGAAACTAATCTAGTGTATGAATATACTTGCACCTACGGTGACTGTGAAAACCGAAAACATTCGTAAATTGAAGTAACCACTACCACTCTGTCAAGGAGGCTCACAATACTTCTAATATCTGGAGCTCCCAAGAAACACATGGAGCAAGTTCACAAAACAAAATTGACAAGGGACATTATTGTGGCAGGCATTAAAATAATTAAAAGAGAAAGAGATCAACAGAGACTTAAAATTATTGAGGCTGTATGTACACAAAAAATGAGAAAAGCTATTAAGAATCATTCTCGTCCTGAAGATAGCCCTATGAAAGATTTGAAACATGTTGACTGTTAACTCTGTATGAAGTTTGTTATATAGTTTAGAAACAACAACGAAGTCCTTATTTATGAAGATAGAGAAACTTACAAAGAAACATGTTTCTGCCAAATATCGTTATGTTTTTAATATATATATATATATAAATATTACGATGAATTTATAACAGATTTGTTACATAATTTATAATAGAAAGCCAAGTATGACAACATGGTTATAATATTTTTTACAAAAACTGCAAAGATGATACAATTGATTTACGTAATTAAAATCATTTTCATATTTATTATTAGTATAATTTTCATCTGAATTAAAAGTTACCCATAAAATTATAAATAATTTAAATTAATATTTATTGTTCAATAAATAATATGGTGTTAATATTTGAAATTCATTGAAGAAAGAGGAGGATCTACAGAAGTGATGTCAGTGAATAGTTTGTGGTCCAGTCTCATCAAGGATGTACAAATCTCCTCTTGAAGGTTTCCTGGTTATGCGGTCAAGGAAAAACGTACATGCTTTGACTAACATTATTTTAACCAACCTCATCATACTGGTGCTCTAGTGGCAAACATATTTCTCCTGACCTTAATACAATACAACATATTAACAAAAAATGTTTATTATTATGCTTTACTAATAAAAATCTTATATTATATATTGAAAGAAATCATTTATTCTGAGTTATACTCGCATGACTGCATTAATCACTTTCTTAACTATGATTTCTAAATTATTTTTAATTTTGAAAATAATTCCACGAGAAACAGTTTTATTAACAACACTATATACGCGTTTTGTTTTTTCATTAATTTCTGACAGAAAAGATTCATGGCTATCTTGACACCGAGAAAGAGAGAAGAAATTTGAATATAATACTAAACATAATATTCTCGTTTTCACTATATATATATATATGTTTTGTTTGTTTTGTTGAACGACCTTTGTACTGTGGCATGAATCACTTCATCACGTGTTGTTGGGTCGTAAGTTCTAATATTTGTAAATTTAGGGAGCAATCCTTCTTTTATGCATGTTTTGTTGAACGACCTTTGTACTGTGGCATGAATCATTTCATGCCACAGTACAAAGGTCGTTCAACAAAACATGCATAAAAGAAGGATTGCTCCCTAAATTTACAAATATATATATATATATATATATATATTATTAAAAATGTAACCGTGATTTGCAGAAACTTGCTTCTTGTTAAGTTTCTCTGTCTTCCTGAATAACGTTTTTGTTATTATATTTAAACTAGATTGCATGTTTCAACACTTTCCTAGAGCCATATTTGAGACAAAAATGATTCTCAAATGTTTTTCCTTTTATATGTATATGCCAAGCAAAATCAATTAGGATGATAAAGGTTGTTTGTTCAAAACCAGTTAAGGGGAGGTGGGGAGTGAATGACCTAAGGGTCGATGTTACTACCTGCGCCGGGTCTATTTGGCCTTGTGTTGCAAATAACATCAACATTTTGTGGTTATTTTCTAATTACATTTTGGCATGCAATATGTACTCGTAACATATTGACATATTGATATTTCATTTTTTATGAACACAGTTTCAATAATTTTAATTAAGTGATGATCTCTTTCCTTTTATTATTATTTTAGTATCTGCTACAATAATTCCTCATTTTAATTCTGTCTTATGAATTTAGTCCATGTGTTTCTTGGGAGCTCCAGTCATCAGATGGATTGTGAGACTCCTTAAACACCTTCTTTAGTCGTTAAAACAGCAGGCTTAGGTCCTCCTTGTTTTGTCTCTTGGGCCTTCAGTTGATCTTGCACTGCTCGTTTCACAGTTATTATGTTTTGCTCTTCGAGTCTTTGAATTATATATCATTTCTTGTTCAACAATTTACGTACTGTATAGAACTTTGGTTTGTAGTAACATTTCATAATATCAAAGAGGATAGACGACATTGAAACCTTAAAATAAGCATTCAAAGAAGGGTCCCGTTTAAAATTCACAATTGAAAAAGCAATAAATGAGAAAATTAATTTCCTTGACGTAAGCATCAATAAGCAAAATCAAAAACCTAAAATCTATAGTTTATTATATAATATATGTCAACATATTAAAATCTATAGTCTTAGATAACAAAATAATCCGATTTTATTAAATCTAGACAATATTTACGGCTCCATCAAGAACAATGTAATTGAAAATGGGTGTTTTTTGTTTACTAAACAAAAAAAACTTTCAACCAAAACTCTAATAATGGATAAATGGCACTAGGTATTAATAGGTATTATGTAAAAATACGTCAAAAATCTTTAAAGCAGACCTATCCTACTAGAATATAAAAATTATAAATGAGCCGTTTATTTTGAAAGTGGCCTAATTCCATTTTCCAAAAAAATTTAGCTAGCTATTTAAATAATTACATTTTTACGTTATCTTTACCTTTTGCAGCAAATTGTACAAAATTTATTTAAAATTACTAAGATTTTTATAACAAAAATTAGTTGATAAATAAAATGACAATATTTTTAAATTTTGTAAAACGCAAACCCTTAAATATCTCGATTTTAACATAAATGGAATTAGGCCACTTTCAAAATAAGCGGCTCAAATAGAAGATTTACTATTGTTAATATTAAACAAATGTTTCTAGAGGACTTTAAAGTCATTTAAAATTGAATCAATGTTAAACTAGTATTTAATTAACAATCATCATCAAAACATTAATTTGAAGAATTAAGAATAAATATTAATTAAGAATTAAATGGTATATTGCAATTAAATCCTGAATATAACTGTGTGTTGGTATTTTTTATGATAATATGTCACTCTAACTAATGTGTAACTCATACTCATCCGACTCCCATATATTTATCTTTTTCTAATCACAAATGTAAGCTGCACCTTATATACTATCTTAGAGTAAATTAATGGCTTCTTTTTCACTAAGCACTCTTTAATTATAGGTAAGCATTATTACCGGGGGGTGACAACAACAATTTACTACCCATCTAAGTTATAACCATATCCAGTGTTGCTTATTTCGGTGATATAGTGTGACCCGATATATTCAAGATGGTTGGGTAGTTTCTATCCATCAGTGATTTTCTCTCTGTTATTGTAAATTATCACTTCATTACATTACTGTTTTCAAACTCTCTGGTATAAACAATAAGAAATTCTGTTACATTTGTGCTTCTCAAACTATGTAATCTATATATAAATTCTCTTCGTGGCTCTGTATGTATGTATGTATGTATGTTTGTACCTTATGGATTCGGACTACAATGGACCTTTTTCAAATATTCTTTTGCAAGGCACTTTCTATAGGTCTTGGGGTGGTTTTAGGCTATTAAACTCTTTGGGGCATCCTAACCCCGGCCCCCTAGGGCCCAAAAACCTCAAAAATTTGCCAATTTTGAGTTTTTGCATTTTTTGTCAAGAAATATGGCGTCAACGGCCTTAATGCATAAAATATGAAATGTTGGAAATAAAAATCGAAAATCAGAGTTGTGGTTCATGTAATATCCCAAAAATATTATAATAGATAAGGTTTGCTGTATAACCTGTTTGTTTACATTTTGACTTTAATTGGTAATGGCGGCCGCAGGTACGTTAATCTTTATGATAATATTTCCACACGCTTTGTTCAATTGGAAACAACCAGGTACCAGAAATTTTATTATTGTTTTCAGATTGATATTAAAGACATTATTCTATTTTTATATGGGTTTCTTATTAACTTTAACAAAGCTTTAGCTATTATCAATAGTTTCTTAAATTTTTTTTAAAAGTTTCAAATTATAAATTCCAAATAATTATTTTTTTGCCACAAGTTTCACATAACAATTTCAACTATTAAACATTTTGTCACAAGTTTCACATTAGAATTTTCAAAAATAAATTTTTTTGTCCCAAGTGTCACATTATCTTTCAAACAAATTTCATTCACAAATTGTAGATTTGACCATCATTTTTTTAACAAGTTTCAGAGTCTATATATAAATTTTCTTCGTGGCTCTGTATGTATGTATGTATGTTTGTACCTTATGCATTGCGGCCTACAATGGACCTTTTTCAAAAATTCTTTTGCAAGGCACTTTTTATAGGTCTTGGGGAGGTTTTAGGCTATTAAACTCTGAGGGGTAGCCTAACCCAGGTCCCCTAGGGCCCAAAAACCTCAAAAATTTGCCAATTTTTAGTTTTTGCATTTTTTCTCAAGAAATATGGCGTCTACGGCCTTAATGCATAAAATATGAAATGTTGGAAATAAAAATTGAGCTCAAAGTTATATAATGATTTTTTGCTCTAGGATGCTTCTTTCATAGCCTAGGTACCACTATTCTCCTGAAAATGTTAAAAAACGTCCAAGGGACTGTAGATCATGAATGAAGAATCGTAAGACAAAAATGCATAAAATAATATTGAACCCAATTTTCATTTCGATCATTTCATATTTTATACTTAAAACTTCTAGACCCGGGCAACGCCGGGTATTTCTGCTTGTAAATTATAATAGCATTTGTTAGTTCAATGTGTTATATAATGAAAAACGGAACTTTTGAATCCAACTTGAATCACACAGTATTGTCTAAGATATATTTCCTGTTAAATAGAGAGAATAATTTTGAAAAATATTCTTTATTCATTTTATAACCATTTTGGAATAGTAAGTTTTTATAATGGGTATTAACTGACATCACATACGGATCCAATAAGGGTCTCCACAAAATATTATTTAAATAGTCAAAGTAAAACATTCCTTTTAACTTTAAAAATAAACTACAGTAAACTACATTTTATTTTAAGTTATGCTCCTAGTGTAATCCAGTAGTCTCATTCTTATATTGAGAAAAAATTAAAAATAATTTAATATTACCTATCACCATTGGTATTGAGAGAAAAGGGAGTGAGTTGTGACATTAATTTGATCAAAATTATAACAAAAAACCATTGGTATTGAAAAAAAGGAGTGAGTTGTGACATTAATTTGATCAAAATTATAACAATAAACCATTGGTATTGAAAAAAAGGAGTGAGTTGTGACATTAATTTGATCAAAATTATAACAATAAACCATTGGTATTGAAAAAAAGGAGTGAGTTGTGACATTAATTTGATCAAAATTATAACAATAAACCATTGGTATTGAAAAAAAGGAGTGAGTTGTGACATTAATTTGATCAAAATTATAACAAAAAACCATTGGTATTGAAAAAAATCTGGAGTGGCCTACACTCAACTTTACTATAAGTAACTTAATAGCAAATTATTTGAGTATATAACACATAACGTCTCATTTAAGCATAACGCAAACATCTAAATGGGATATGATTATTAGTCTTTCATTCCTGAGGTAGTACTGATAGTGATTGAAGGACATATCACTATATATGCTTATTTTTGTATATCACACAGCTGATGCAAATAATTTCATTAGTATAACTACAACAGTGATAACATTTTTGAAAAACCAATGTGAACATTTCTTGATACGAAATATTCTCCTACAAGAGAACATAGCTTTTGTTCAAATAGCCAGTGGACTTCTTACATCGTTTACTTGACGTCCTTCTTCATTGAATATTAAAGTAAAATTTTCAAATTTAAAACAGGAAAATAGCCTTTTTTTCTCTGAAAAACATCATAAACAGCGAAGAAAATGTTGTTTTAAGATGATTTATAATTAAAGATGTACGATTATTACATTTATTAATCTCTTAACGAAAGATTTCAATTTTAAATTATCTTTTACATTTTTGGTTTTTTACGAAATTATTATACTGGGAATTTTATGGCTTCTTAATATTTAATAAGATCATTTTCCTTCCCCTTTTGTCAAATAACATATATACGAATTTTTACTGAGTGAGTGTCAGTAATACAAATGTTTGTATGTCATAGTTCTGTCCACAATAAGTCGATGATTCACAATTTAAAAACTGTTTGTACGTCAGAGTACTGTCAACAATAAGTCGATGATTCACAATTTAAAAACTGTTTGTACGTCATAGTACTGTCAACAATAAGTCGTGATTCACAATTTAAAAACTGTTTGTACATCAGAGTACTGTCAGCAATAAGTCGATGATTCACAATTTAAAAACTGTTTGTACGTCAGAGTACTGTCAACAATAAGTCGATGATTCACAATTTAAAAACTGTTTGAAAGTTAAATGAGATTGTCCCCACACTGATAGTTAATAATATTCATAACTTTACCACAACATATGTTTAACGATATCTGTTGGTTCAATTATCTATAATGTAGGGTAAAAAGCTATGAACTACAATGAGTAAATACCACATAATAACTGACTGCACTACCTTAGAATTATCCATAATGTCTAAATAATATCTAAGTTTTGTTTAATTAGTATCTAGTTCAGTTTAATAAAAGTTTAAAGTTTAATTACCTTAGTTTTAATTGTGTTATTGACATTATAAATTTCAATTTGTTAAAGACTTTGTTCAAAGTTCTTTTTAAGTCTATTCTAGCAGTAATCTCTTCACGATTTGCATAAAATAACTTTGAAATTTGTTTTTCTGTTGGTAATTCAAAGTTTATTTTAACCAACTTTTAAATTTTATTAATATTCTCTCGTAACACACACACAAGAGAGATGCAAAGAAATATTGGTTTCTTCTAAAAGTTAAATAATATTAAATAAGTGTTATTGGTTAGGCAAAATTTAAGGTTCAATTGAAAATTAAACAAGAATGTAAGCAACCAAAATGGTTAAATATTAAACTATTGAATAGTATAAAATATTATTATCCTAAGAGTTATTAGCTCTGTAGTCTCTTTAACGTTTTGCAGCTTTAGATGTTAAGCTAAAATTTTGTTTGAGCACACTTCTTATTTAGTACACAGATAGGTAAGACTCATATTTTTAAAGAAAAAAAATTATGAAAAACACAAACGAAATTAAAATCAAAACAATACCTTCTTGCTTCAGTATTAGACACCTAAAAATACCTCTATATCTATACAGGTTTTGTCTGTACATTGCTTAGAACAGACTCATTTTAAGTTATCTTTGCGTTTTATACATTAGAGAGAAATAATAAAACATATTTATTTTAAAAGTATACACGTTTTTTTAGCTGCCTCGTACTGTAGCAAGTAGGTATTGTTAGATTATATACCTGTGTAATTAGCCAAGCATAGATTAAAAGTTCATAATTTTGCTTCTACGTTCAATTTCCAATCCATTCAAATCTTAGCTTTTACTCGTATGTTAGACATGCACAAATCTACTGTAAAAACTTCAGTCTTTCATAACTTATGGTAGCTGAGTTTTTGACAAAATTTTTGGACAAACAAACAGAAATTTTTCTAAGGGTGGATTCGGTTTCTGTAATAGATAAAATGTAAAGATAACTTGAAATGAGCCTGAGCAATGTACAGGCAAATATTCATTTTATATTTATAGATTTTATGTCTAAATGGCGGATTTTGATATCCAAAAAGTTTGATATTATATTTACTTATAGTAAAGTTTTTTTTTTCTTTTACCACTTTCATAGATTTAGATGTAGACACAATGTAGACGACCGAGAAGTCATCCAAGTAGAATTTGTTAATATGAAATTATTTTGGTTATTACAAACTATAAAATAGATATAAAGAAACATTAATGTGTTTCATATTAGTGCCAATAATGAGATTTGTTATAAAGAATTATAAAGAATGGATTCGCCATATCCATTATTGCACAAAACAAAATGCTTAAATAAAACAAACCTTTTTAGTAGATTTGTTTATGAAGTTTCATACATTTTGTATTATTGGAATATATCTCTAACAATCTAGATATACTTTGATCACAAAGAGACCTTTGTTTTTTATTTTGGCAGATAAATACTATATCCAAATTAGTACAGCCATGCTATTTTAAATTTCACATTACCATTACTAGTTTTATTGAGGCCATTATAAATAAAGTTTTTAACATGAACAGTGCTCTGTACTTGTATTTGTATAAATTTTGAGATATTTTCTACCTAAGTGGTTTCATTAATTACCCAGCCAAGAGTATATTGAGATTAGTTTCAAGTAAGAGAGAAAGGGTGAATATTTTGTTCTCTGAACATCCTTTACTCCGTCTGAAGTTTACATTTGAATCGCTAATTAACTAAATTCATCTATAACTGCGAAAACGATATGCAAACCATTAAAAATTAGTGGTGCCTGAGCATATCTTGTTCTTATAAAATTAATCAATCATCTTAATGATTACTGATTAATTTCATCTGTAAGAGGAAACAAAACAATATATATATATATATATTATTAAATTGAATTATTAAATTGAATTATTATTGAATTATTAAATTGAATTAACACCAAAGTATCATATTTTTGTAAATAGTTCGTTATCTTTTTGAAACTAATAACTAAAGATATATAAAAAATACACTAGATAAACCGTACAGATATATTAGACATATTAGATAAAAGATGGATATATTAAAAAAAAGACAGATATACTAGATAAAAGATAAATTATCTTATTTTTATAAAGAATTAATTATTTTTAAAAAATTGAATTATTCCATAAATATTTATTTTCTTCGAAGAGGGCATTAATTGTCAGTCCCAAGCCTGTACGAAGTCAGGTTCTAGCTATAGATCCCTACTGTAAATACACTGAGAAAGACGAGATTTATGACTCCTAATGTAGAATGTTGGTTGCATTTTTCTCAAGGGGTCAATCTTTGGCCTCTGGGTGTTCTCTCGTAGGACGACTTCTTATTAACAGGTGGCCGACTCCTATATGTCGTCATTTTAAGGGTTCCCATCGTATCGATAAGGATTTGGTCGTCCCTCCAAAGAGAAGTGCCCATTAACCCGGGACCAGGGCTCACCTAAATGAGTTTTCAAATCCACCTACCACCTGATGGATCTCGAGTAAGGGTCGAGGGTCCAGCTTCATCTTGTTGCTATGCAGCCAAACTTCCAAGAAGACGGTGCTTCTTACCCAGCACCTCTCTAGGGAGTATACTCTTCTTGTGTCATGACCACAGCCACATTGAATCCAACACCAGCGGTGGGGTATGCGTAAAACCAAAGAAATTTGAATGATTGGGTTCGTATTAACATTGTTTTAAATGTATTTTTCGTTAAAATGTATGTATGAGGAACTACGGATATTTAGCGTAGTAGAGGCAGACAGCAAATAACAGATTTGTTGTTAATTTTGTATGCTCTGTGATGCAATTATACATCCAAGTATTTAAATACTTGTAGTTCGTTCAGATTTTCAGAACTAGAGATCTTCAGTAGTAGCGGGATGTAGAAAGACCCCTCCATGGACCCCCGTCACCCGTCGTACCCACTTATTTTAAGAGTTTCGGATCGAACTCGGGACCAAAAGTCCTACTGAACCTGCTCAGCTACAGGTAAGGTCAGTGGCCTTTTCTGCCCCTGCTTAAAAGTACCTGTCAATGCTTATACGACGGATATGAAGTAAGAGCATCAAAAACCAGATATTTTGCATCGAACCTGTTATAAATAAATTCAGTGTAAGACTTCGTGATTAATTTATCTTGTAAGTTACAAAGTTGTACCATACCTGCAAACGTCTGTAGAATAGATATTTGTATTTACACTCATAAATCAGGTATTATGTTTAGTTTCAGGTATTAAGTTTAGTGTCGTTATTACCCTTCACTTAAAAAGTGAAGGTACTTTTTAAAATACTGATATTAAATTTAATAATAAACGTCATATATGTGTAACCACACTTTCACAAAGAGTGAAGTAAGACCTTGGATAATTGAAAGATCATATAAGAAACAGATATTTGTATCTTTGATGGTTTTGTTTTGAGGAATTAGTGTTGTCTCATGACTTTATACCATAAGCTGCAACTTTACTTCCAACGGTTCACCAGCTCTCCTTAGTAGTTATTTCTATATTAACTCTTTTCATTTTATATATGATAATAATTACATATATGATAGGATATCCTATGTATCTATTATTCCTAGAGTAATAGATGAAATATACGTCCATTACAAATTACAAAATCTTTTTAAATTTTAATTATTTTGTTACATTTAACATGCAAAAGTGTAAAATATTAGAGCCTATAACATTTTCAAGTTGTTTTTTAGTTCGAAATAGACAACTGTGAAAACAAAACAATGTTTTATTGAAATAGACAACATGAATGTGTGGGATGAATCTTGAAACTGATATTTGATTCAATATTGGGTTTTCGTCTCAAACGTTTTCCCTCTCCAAATTATCTACACCACAAACATTGATAACTGATACATCGATACAGACTAAATTGGTAGAAAAAATATGACTTCTCTGCGGTGAATGATCACTGTGCTAGTCAACTTTTCTACTACTAACTAAATATCTTAAGCAAGTCAACTGCTTGAGTTTGCGCAATGTATTTTTTTTTAAAGTCTGCTAGAATCCTTCAGACCCTATGTGATGTTAACTTTTGTTTGATTTCCAACGCACACACTTATAAGGCTTTCACCTTTTAGTCCTGTTCTAGGGACAGACATTGTGGCTCATTTATTCTTTGGCACTCATTTTAGAAATGGGTGAGCCACAATACCTGTTGATTCTACTTTGGGAGTCCTAAATTTTGACAAACTGAATTTTACTTAGAATAGAGATTTTTAACGAGTACCTGATATTGACAGGCTAGGGCCAACTGTTTAATGTCCTCTCCCAGGGACAACGTACTCGAGAGTACCTCCCACATATGTAGGTAAATACAGCCCACATGGAATCGAGGCCAAGTGGGTCTTGAACCCAGGATCTACCAGTTTAGAGGCAAAAATGTGATGTTAACTGTTATATTGTTTCTCGTCATGTTGAATTACAAGTTTTACAAGAACAGTATGTCCCAGATCCCATAACTCATTTGATATATCTTGTATTTATTTGCATGCAACTTATTAAAATAATGTTTTTGTAGTTTAAGGAAAAAGTTTGTATTTTATATTATAAGACATAGATATTGTACATATAATGAATTTATTCATTATGACTATATTAAAATAATTAAAGTTATGAATATAATGGAATTTTTTCATTCCAATGTTTAACCTCCAATTTTGTTTATTTACCTATAAATAAATACATGTATTTTATTTTTAAAATTGAAATATTTTTTATATTATAGGAGATCTACAAGCATATAAAGTTTTGTTACAATTATAATATGTAGTTACTCATATAAATTTCCTATGTAAAAGTCCAAAAAATATCCTAAGATCACAATTTCTACACATAATTATGGGACCTCTATAACTGTTAAGTTTTACACAAGGCCTCACAATGGGTACCTCCAATGAGTAATGAACAATCTTTAAATATATCATTTTCTATTCCGGACTTTATCTCTTTATAAATGTAAAAGTTAATTTTGTTTGAACTTAGTCGTAGTAATTTGCAATGCAATTAAATATATAATTTATAATTAATTATATTTCTATTCAAACTCTATTTTCTCTTTTTAGATGGTGTTTTGAAATATGCATATTACCTCTTTTTTTTGGCAGGCCGATGTTTTAAGTGAAAAATATTTATTTATTTAAGCATATATCAAATCCTTTTGTTAAATGGATTAGCACTGGTACAAACATTTTCTCCGTGCATGTATTCCTCGAAACGAGTATCAAATACACCTATTTCGTTATTCACAGAAATATTTGCTCAGAAATGAAAATGTAAACTTTATAAATAAGGAAAGTTTCCAGATATTAAATTCATTGTTTCTATTATAGAATAAACGGTTTTTCTTCTACACGTTTCATATAGAACGTAAAACAAATTCCATATTATTTACCATGAGCATCATGTTTTTAATATTTTTGTTTAAACCAAAAGTGCGAATTAAGTTAACATTTAATTAAACATTTTCCTATTCAATTAAATGTGCATGTTATGAACTTCTAAATATGTGTTTTTAAAGCTGCTAATTATATTGAAACAAGAAAAAGCTATTTATTCTTGCACGTTTACTTCTGAACAGTTAAAACTTTTTACGCTAATTTGCTTCAATATTGTTGAATCCATACATATTCTGATAGAGCTCAATACTTTTTGTAAAAATCATTATTCGTGATAGATACTTAATAAAATTGTTTAGTGTTTGTTTTACTTACTACATTTATTTTTAATATTGTTTAATATCATTTCATGTTTTGCTTTCATATATAGCTGAGGAGAAAAGGTAAACTTGTTTTCATTTAAATTCTAGTTTTACAATATAGAGCTCTTAGCATTTATATGTATTTATAGTAACCAGCTATCGTTTATTTAGGGGCTAGGTTAGCTCAGAGGTTAACGTACTCGCCTCAGAATTGGTAGGTCCGAGGTTCGATACCCACCTGGGCCTCGATTTATTCACGTGGGAGTTCAATAAATGTGAACATGTAGTACCTCATTAAACCGTCGGTCCCAAGCCTGTGTAATGTCAGGTACTAGTTAAAGATCCATACCCTAAATAAATTTGAGGTAGGCAAAACTTAGGACTTTTAATGTAGATTCAAGGCTTGGCCATTAATAAAACGGGTGCCAAATAATGAATAAGCCACAATTAACACTCCTAGAACAGTAATAAAAGTTGAAAGCCTTATTAGTGTGGGCGTTGGAAAACAAACGAACAGTTATCGTTTATGAAAGATATTAACATACTTAATAAAACATTAATAGATGAAGAAGTTATGCACCATCTGATTCAGATATCATTATAAAAAATATGAACGAAGAAAACAAGAATTTACTCACTGATGAAATGAAGATAACTAACACAAGTGAGTTGGTGGAAATGGTAATGGAGAAGTTTAAGATTTGACTGCCGGAACATCTTGCATATTAAAATTAACATTCAACATTGTATTCGGTGGGTGCATAATTATTGCAGCTTTTTCCAATAAATTATATTAAAAAAAAACAACAACAATACTTGACAAGAACATTTTTATTCTGGGACATATTTACCCTCTAATTCAATTACCGCTCCCCATTTGCTTGGTAGCCTGTCGATTCTACGGGTGAAGAAATTGTTGTTCTTAGAGGCAATCCACTCTTTGATGGCAGTCACAAGTCATCCAAACCTACGTATACAAGTTTCCAAACAATTTTTTTATTGAACGATTAAGTTGATAGGCAGTAGGCGCTTCAGCGGGAGAAATAGAGGATCAGGGAGGAAGTCTCAACCTAAGCAATAGATTTGACAACGCGACGTTCGATATTTATATATCTAAGCTTTCTTGAAGTGGTAGAGCATAATATGACGAATATGGATATAATTTTTGATAAGAATTCTGAAAAATAGAATAATTTGAATATATATAGAACATCAACAAAACCTTATTTTATTTTTATTCAAATTTTACGAACATTTTTAAAATTTATTTAAAAAAACGAAATAATTATGCGCTTGCCCAACAGAAGTTAATCCAACTAATACACAACTATTAGAATTATTAGTAATGATGTCCATCATACCTCATAAAGTTTCTGTAGAGCTCGACCGATTTGGGGTTCGTCTGGTTCCCATTTTAAATAGCAACTGACTGTATTTTACGTTTTTTTTTCTTGCAACCTACCTAAATTTGTTATCTACATTGTGGAATCAGTGTTGTCTGTAAAGTTAAATTTTGGTTTGCATGTTTGTTTAATTGTTACATTTTTTTCCTTTATTTCTTATTTCATTATCGATTTCCAGTTCTTCGTGTCGTCGTTTGAATGGTAGTAGAGGTTTTGTTAAAATGTCTGTTTGATGGTTTGTCTGTTCATTTATTATGCTGTCAGTCATTTTATATTAATATATTTCTATTTCTTCTTTTATGTTCATTCGTTGTCCTTTTTGTTATGTCTGTAGTAAGTCCATTATGTTTTCCATGCTGTTTGGGTTATGTCCAAATTTGTTTAGGTGGTGTGCGTAGTTTGATTTATTTGTACCATTGGCGTAGTCCTTAATGTGTTCTTTGAATCTGTCTTTTAGTGTTTTTCCCGTTTGTCCTATGTAATTTTTACCGCAATCTTTGCATTTAATTTTGTATATTCCGTTTTTTTCAACTTTATTATCTTTATTCTCTATTATGTTATTTGTGATTTGAGTTATAGTATTATTCGTTTTATAACCTATTTTCAAAGAATATTTTCTTGGAAGGGTCGCAACTTTTTCGCTAGTTTTACCTGTGTAAGTTAAAGACGCGTACCTGTTCGTTAGTTTCGGTGTTGAACTGTTATTATTGTATTTATTTCTTCTTTCCTTTATTAGATTTTGTATATTTTTTCTTATACCCGTTGTTTTTTTCTACTGTTTTTATGGTATTTAATTCCTTATTATAGTTAGTTGGGTTCATGGGTACGTTTAGTAATCTATCGATCTATACACCGATATATTTTTTGTTGTGTTGGGTGATTTATGTATAGTTATATCGGTGGCAGTGGAACTAACCCAGTAACTATATTTAATATACAACTCTATAGTACAGTAACGTCGGTGTAAATATTTGATGGAAATGCATAACATTTGTAATATAATGTGAAACACTTACATTTTGACTTCGTCGTCATGAGGAGGGAAGTGGTCGGCCAGGTGGCTTACTTCTTTCGGAAGTGAGTTGTCACTACTTCTATTTTTAATTATTGTTTCCATGATCAAATCCTCACTCAAAGCCCGGTTCACACAATAATATTAATTACCTCAAGTCCATCATAAGAAGGACATCTTTAACTCTTTCGGGCTAGACCACCTGTGGTGTTAATCTTCATCGTTGAAGGTTTACTTAAATTAATTATTTATTTTTCTATTTTCATTAATTAAATTACTTTTTAATTCTTTATACGCCATTATATACCCACTATAGTACTCATTATAGTACCTGTTTATTATTATCATCTACTATCATCACTATTATTATTACTGTGATTATTATCTTCTTTACTTCCCTTTCTGTTATTGCCTTTTCATTTTCCACCTCCTCGTTTGGTAGCAAACTACTGATTATTAGAAATAATTGGTTTTATTGTTTAATCAATTAATTGTTTTTATTGTTACTTTCTCGTAGGAGTCTTCATAAAAGATTCAGAAAAGATTAAATCAGAAGAACAAATTTTTGAGGAGAACTCTGCATAAACTTAAACAAAATACAATGATTCGAATGTAAGATGAAAATGACCTTTAAACATTATCAAGATAGAGCTTATGAATCAAGGCGTGCAAGAACGAATTCCGAAAAAAAGTTTAAACGGTAGTAAGAAGGCAATATAAATGTACTAGGAATTTATAGACCCTACGTAAACAAAATTTATCAAAATACCAATACCTCTCAGTGACATAACGTTCTTCCTCAAATTTATCTGCTTGTAGTGAAAAGACACTGATATATTGCCACTACAATGCAGATGGGCCTGAAGAGGAACACAAAAAGGTTCTCTTAATAAAACTTATCTTTATGTGGGGATAGAATATAAAATTTACAGTCATGAGTAAATACAGCATTTTAATGGTTTGCACAGATAGGGGACATTTAAAAGGAATTTATTGAAGTAGAAGATTAGAGTAGAACAAATCTAGGCGGATAGAGGAACATAAGTGAGATAAAATCTATTTGTCTATCCTCTATATATCCTTTAAAAGCATGTAATTAAAGATGCATAGTAACACAAGTTTATTGTATACATCTTCAAGAAAAATACAAAATTTATTTGTGTGGGGTGGGGGGGGGGGTTCAATTACCTTAATCACAATTAAACGTTTCCATTGTAGTTTAAGCTTCATTGAATGCATCATGTGTTTATTTGTTTGATTTTTCTGAACATATATATTACATATATTTTTGTTACATAAATACTGTTTTAAATATATATATATATATATATATATATATATAAAACCCTACAGTTGGGTTTTTGACTCTAACAAAGACCGCTTGTTGTGATTTAAAGATCTTAGTCTGTTTTTCTCCATTTCGTATTGTGGTTTGATCATTGATTGTTATATCACGTGTTTATCTGAAACCTTGTTATATATATCACTTAATAAACGGAAAGACGATCCGAACTGGACACAATGAGAATTAAAATCGAAAAAGATTAACACACAGCAAAGAAACACACTTACAAACTCAAATTGTCGGGTAATCCGTATTCAGGTGAAAAGAGAAAGGCAGACGGATTGACTGAAAATTCGAGTTTTGAAGTGTTTTACTCTTCTTCGATTTTGAACTCGTATTAATATATATATTTCTAGATGTTAAGCTGAAGAAAAATACTAATTGTTCGAAATACGTTGATATCATCAAATTCAGATTTTTTTGTGTGGGACGTAATTCTTGAATTCCCCCAATATTGGTAAATACCACAGTATCATACATTGCACAAATAACAAATTTTTTTTACCACCTATAATGTATTTGAATGAAATTGATTTTATACAGAAAAAAACTTTCCGGGATATTTGTATAATACTTTAATCAACTGTTGAGTACGTGTTTCAAGAACGTGTCTAAGACATTACACTAAGTGGTTTTACTTACGTTGGGGGATTATTTGAGCGAGAAGGTCCCATCGAAGCAGGTGTTTGCATTTAGTGAAGCATTCAAATAGCAATTAATGACTAAGAAGCTTATAGACCAAGTTTGTTAGCAGCTTAGCACCTGCATTGCTGCAGCTTCAAACTCCTTCCTCTAGTTATTCAAACAACATGTGTGCATCAATAATATTCTCTTATTATACTTGTTATATTTAAATGATATTTATATTCACAGTCTTTCAATACATACTTACACTCTTTGTAAACATGTGACCAAAAATACAAAATAAATTAACTATAAATAAACAACAACTAGAAAATCACAGGTTGTAACCTTCCACCTTCCTTTTCTACTGTTTTTATTGTTTTCCATTGTTGATTTTCATTCAGTTACTTTAATCACTATTTTAACTTTTAGTAAATATTGATATTAAGTATTCATTCAAAGATACTTACCTTACATAATGATGATTTCTGTCAAAGTTCAAAGCATATACACTCCATATAACCAAACATATAGTAACATTAGGACCTATTTAATGACTTTAATATCTTGGGACAGCCCATGTCAAAACTTTAACCACTCTACAAAAACTAATGAGAAAACTGGGATGTATCAGTAAAAGAAAGTTGTGAACATGGAAGCTGCCTAGCATTTTAACAATATCTATCAATATGTGATAAATAATTGCAATAAAAACGTGATGTTATTATTAAAGAAAACGATAGAAATAAATTATCCATGGTCTCTTACTTATACCATCAGAGATTAAACAAAACAAAAACAAACAAGTTAACGTAAAAGTTATAAAGAAGGTAAGTAACAAGCACCAAGAAATTTTAAGTAAACATATAGCTTGACAAAAAAAAACTAAATAAAATTAAACAATGTAAGGTAAACAATAAAAAAATGAATAAAGAAATATATGAATTTAATAGCTTAAAAAACAATTTCTAAGTAATAACTAATTTATAAAATAAATTTTAAAATAGAAAAACAATAAAAAAAAATCTGGAGTGGCCTACACTCTACTTTACTATAAGTAACTCAATGTCAAATTTCTTGAGTATATAAAACATAACGTCTCATTTAAGCATAACGTAAACATCTAAATGGGATATAATTATTAGCCTTTCATTCCTGAGGTAGTAAGGATAGTGATTGAAGGACATATCAATTTATAAGCTTATTATTGTACATCACAAATAATTTATTATTTGCAAATAATTTCATTCGTATAACTACAGCAGTAATAACATTTTTGAAAAACCAAAGTGAACATTTCTTGAAATGATTTATTCTCCTACAAGAGAATGGCCTTCGTTCAAACAGCCAGTGGATTTCTTACATCGTTTACTTGACATCATTCTACATTGAATATTAAAGTAAAATTTTAAAATTTAAAACAGGAAAATACCCTTTTTTTCTCTGAAAAACATCTTAAACAGCGAAGAAAATGTTATTTTAAGGTACTTTGTTAATTAAAGATGTACGATAATTACATTTATTAATCTCTAAACGAAAGATTCCAATTATGAATTATCATTTACATTTTTGGTCTTTTATAGAATTATTATACTGGGAATTTTAATCTTTAAAATAATAATAATAATAAGCTTCTTAGTATTTAATAAGATCATTTTCCTTCCCCTTTGTCAAATAACATATATACGAATTTTTTCTGAGTGAGTGTTATTATTTTCCTGCACAATATTATTCCTCTTACATCTCATATAAGTCAATAAACAATTTAAATTATTCCTTTATAAATATCAATTTTATCTCAGTGGATTTGCTCAAAAAATTTCTAAGTCAATGTAAACAATGTAAAAAAATATAAAAAATTCGACAAGTATAGCAAGTGATCTCTCAGTCTAGGGTAAACAAACAGTTTTTATAGCGTTATTGCTCTTTTCCGTAATTGAAACTTCATGAATTTTTTTTATGAATTGCTAATTTTTTGTTCCATTTATGGTCAAATTTTCATTATTTTTTAATGAGCCGTTTAGCGTCAAAAAAACATTTTCTGAAAACAGAAATGTTAATATAACGCCTCTTTAGCGAATTTAATTTTGAAAAAAAATATCTCAACTCATTTTCCACATACTGTTCTATTTTTAGGCAGAGTTTCATTGTGATCCGTCTAACAGTATGGCTTGTATCACTCTCACAAGGTTTTAGATTGAATTATATGTCAAAATTTTTACATTTCATTGAAAAAAAAATATTTTCTGTTGTTTTAAAATTCTGAATATATTTTTCGTTTGTTCCATTTGTAACGTCTAAGATAATGTCAAAATTTCAAAACTCTAGGGTTATCAGTTTAGGAGAAATAAATGTTTTCAAAAAAACGGTTTTTGGCAAAAAGAGTGACTTTCCCATCATGCATAATTCTTCCCAAACAATAGGGATCTTCCAAACAATTTTGTGTAAAATATCAACTTGATCCATCAAAGATTCTGTACCGTAGCCTGGTAACAAGAAATGCTAACACACTTCCACCCACACACACACACAGAGACATCATCGAAAAAACTTCATAAAACGACTTCTGGGACCTCAAAAACATGTAATTCTGTCAATATCTCGAGATCGAATTTTTTCACGATCACTATACTTTACTTATAGTAAAGTAATTAATAAACGGAACAATAACACTAGAAGAAAGAAAATAAATTAAACAAATCATTAAGCTGTATGACTGTAATTAACAATGTATCAGAGTTTATGTCAAAAACACATTTCGAGAATCAGTGATTGGTCGAATTTGCTAGCCTATTCCTTGAATTAAAACTTCATCTAGTCTGAATAGCCCATGACTTACATTTGTGGGTCTTTCAAAATGATACTTATTAGGGCACTTTCTACTATGTTTATTTCGATATCAGAAGAGAGAAAGATCAATTCCTTGGAATCTTTCCATTATATTAAATGATTGTTTAAATTAATATGTTGAAACAAAGTACCTGACTTTTCAAGTAATATGACTCAATCATCAAATGCAGGTGGATAAGTAGTTTATGTTTAGTGTACATTAAAATACACTAAAATTTTTTTTTTAAAAGTTTTTTAAAATTTTTCTTACACAAATCTGTGTTAAGTTATTTTTGTGAAAGACTAATAATGGAACTATTAATAAATCCTTGTTTTCTGGTATCTAAAAAAAAGCTGATTTAAGAAAAATGTAGTTTTGAAATAAAGAATAGCCATGTTAGAAATATGGAGGGTAAGCAGTCAATGGTCCCCAAAATTAGGTTTCTGGTTGATGTGACCAATATCAGAAACATCTGCATTATATAGACGTAATATTCCACTTTGTTAACTTTAAGAACAATTAAAAAAAATTATATTTTTAATTTGGAAAATATCTTGTAATAGAATAACTACAGCGATATTATTGCTGAGTTGTACTGCAGTGCTAAAAATCTAAAGGCAGATGCTAGCAAATGGTGTATCTATATATGTAGGACTAGCGGGTCAGGGTAGCACAGTGATTTGCGTATTCGCCGTTGGATTTTGTAGAACCAGATTCATTTCCCACTCTACTCTTGATTTTTTTCAACGGAAGATGAAAATAGCAAAATACATTGCCCTCCATAGGATTTAAGCCATCGGTCCCAAGCCTCTATGATGTCAATTAGTCCTTAATGATCCCAACTCTAAATACATGTGATTTATGTAAAATTCATGACTTACAATGTAGAATAATTAGGGCACACAATATTCTTTTGAAGAATCAGCGTCACAGGTTCAAATGTTCCAAATGTTCCAGTGCCAAATGTTCAATCCCATTACAAAAAAAAGAATGTCGACAAATTAGTTCAGGATTTCTGCTGTTTTCGATTTTCAAATCGAATTTTTATGCATAAGCCTTTATTTTAATTTAAATCATTTCAAGAAGGCAGTTTAAAATGAACAACCATTGATCTTACATTACTAGAAGTCTAAATTAATGTATAAAATAACAATGCAGCACAACTGACTCTCACAGCAATATATGAAAACTTTGCAATCATTACATAATCCCAATTTGATGGTAAGATTCCATTATGTTTACATGGGTATTCATATCCTAATTTACAATATTTGGTTTGGTTGTAAATTAAGAGACAATGATTTTAATTTTGAAATTTCGGACTTCTGCCCATGAGAAATGTTTTAAAACGTTGGCTAAGACAAGAGTTTAGTGAGTCATATCGGTATATTTAAATAGTTTATAGTTAAAAAAAGAATTTATAGAATATTTTTTCTTATATAAGAAAAAATATTCTTTTAAGAAATCCTAATCTCTTGTTCCTTTTTTGTGAATATTGATTAAATAAGCGTTTAATATCTAATTAATGAAACTATAGATACATATTATTTTTGTAAGAATAAAATGGTGTTTTCCTTTAATAGTTGTTAAAAATTTTGGAGTGGCCTACACTCAACTTTACTAGAAGTAAATATAGTATCAAACTTTTTGGGTATATAATGACTATTTTGACAAAAGATAAACGTGTAAAGAGAAGATGTTTATTAGTCTTTCATTCTTGAATGTAGCACAAATAGTGATTGAACAAGTTATCAATCAATATATTCGCTTATTTCTGTATATCACATAATTGAGGTATATAATGTCATCTGCATTACCATAGCTGTAATAACACTTTTGTAAAGTAAAAGTGATGATTTCATATTACAAAATAATTTCTTACAGCAGAAAATGATTTCTTTTCCATAGCCATTGGATCTCCAGCGAACAACAGATATTTTCATACGCATCAGTGTAAGTTGTAATAAGCAGTTCCGGACAAAAGTCCCACTGCTGCTAAATTTTCATCCTGCAGTTTTTGTTAAGGTCAGTAAACATTGTCAAGGATGGGGACGGGGACGGGGAAGGAGTCGTATGGTCTTGCGGACGTGCATTGTCTAAGGTACTGTCTAACTTAGAAGTCATCAGGTCGTCATAATTAGCTGATGACATGATTCTGAAAAATGTCAGTCTTCTAAAAAACAATGTCAGTGTCATCAAACCTCCTTAAAATCAGCTTAAAATTAGTATCTGTTTGGTAATATAAAACTATGGAGTCTATTCCCCCTGTTTCAATATTACCCAAAGATATTAAGATTCATAAACACAAGAAAGTCTACATCTAATATTAAGTTTTGTTCAAGGGTGCAACATACAGATTGATTAGAGCATTCTGTTGGACAAATCCATCATTCCATGAAAAGCATCAGATATGTTTGATTGAGGTTGATTTTTTACATGAATGAACTTTATTCTTCCTACATCCCATATGAAGTCATTAAATCATTTCAAATTTCTTCTTCAACCCTTTAAACATCAATTTCTTTCAGTCGATTTGCTTAAAAAATTTCTAAGTCAATGCTTTGATAAGTCAACTTTATTTCTCATTGCAGTAATGGAAATTTCAGGAATTTTCTTTTACAAATTGCTATATTTCTGCTCAGTTTTTTGTCAAATTTTCATTGTGAATTTAATTTTTTAATGAGCCATGTAACGTCAAAAAACATTTTCTGAGAACAAAAAATGTACTCTAACATATCTTTAGATAATGTAATTTTAAAAAAATATTTCAACTGCTTTTTTTCTAAGTAAAATCTTAGTTTGATCCATCAAAAAGTATGGCCCACATCGCCCTCATAAGCTTTCAGATTGAAAGATAAGTCAACATTTTTACATTTCATTAAAAAAAATAATTTCCACTTGTTTTAAATATCTTAGATTTTTTTTTAGTTACTTATTGCTTTTATAGCTTCAAAGATAATCCAAAAATTTTAAAACTGTAGAGTTAGTAGTTTAGGAGAAAAAAAAAGTCTACAAACACATTTTGACCAAAAAATTACTTTCCCGTTATGCATAATTGATCTAAACAATAAGGTTCATCTAAACTATGAGGCAAATTTTTCTGTAAAATATCAATTTGATCCATCAAAGATTTTGGACCGTAGCGTCTATACGGATACGTGAGTGTGTCACCCACCCACCCACCAACCCACACACACGCACAGACACGGTTGAAGAAACGTCCTAAAACGACTTTGGCGACTTAAGACCATGTAATTCCACCAAAATTTCAACATCGAATATTTTTGAAGTCACTATACATTACTTATAGTAAAGTAAAAAATTATGTTTGTCAACATAAACATAAATAGTGAATAAGTGAATAAATAGTGATAAGTAAAATATTTATTCCAATGGTTCCTAATAAAACGAGTCAATATTGAAAGGAAAAATTGTTTAGATTAAGCAAAAATATTATTTCAGGAAGGAATGAAAAAATTAATTCTTCTTTCGTGCTTTTGAATCAATTGGCTGGCTTGACACCAAACACTTTGACAAATTAAAAACCAATCGTATTCTCTACAATGGAATAAAATTACATCTCCCTCAAGTAGTAGTAATATTGAATTACTTCCCTTGCCATCCTTTGCTCCTCGCCTTCATCCTTATTGTGCCAAATATTGCTTCTTCAAGGTGGAGCCAATAAAAAACTCCCAAGTGTATAACTTAATTTCGAAGTGCTTTTCAATGATATTATTAATCATTTCATTCAAAAATTTAAAAAATAAGTGTTCTTTTTTAAAACAGTGTATTTTGAATAGTCCATTATGTTGTTTTAACTACATTGATTTGCTAAATACATCCAAAAAATCATTATTTACACTGTTAACTTTATTTCAACATCCTTATTACATTTAAGGAACTCCATGTTATAAGGGTTACAGAATTAGATTTTATTTTTTCAACAGATTGTGTTTATAATAACTTTGAAAACCTATTGAAAAACTTTTCTCCTGGTATCTCATATTAATCAACAATTTTTCTTCCTAACAGTTTTATTCATCACAGAGTTTGTTTTTAAACAACCTTTAATTTAACTTTAACTAACTTCTGTTTTCACAACTTGTCATATCTATCAATTTTATCAATGTTAAATTTTTTAAAGGCCATATTTTTATTCTTTAACTCGTGTAACAATTATTATAAACTTTTTGATGAACTGACTATTTTGTTTTGATACAACCGGTGAAGGAAATATCTTAAATGCTCCTTGAACAATAGTAATTTAGAGTATTCATTGTATTTTGTAAATACTCAGATGATACATTTTATATAAAAATAAACTACAAAAGTATGATCATTTTAGTACTCCCTTTTAAAAAAAAACGTATACTTTGGTTGTATTATAGTGGCCGTCTCAAGATAACACACAGAGCCCAATGACTATCCCTTTGTGATAATCCAGAATAAACATTCTACATTGGAATTTCTACATATTCCCTAATTGGAGTGTATTTAGAGTAGAGATCTTTAACGCGTGGCTAAAATCTTGCTGGCTTAGGGCCAACGGCTTAATGTCCTCTCCGGAGAGTGACATGCTTAGATTTTTTCACCTCCCGTGTGGTTAAATCCAGGATCAGTGTTAGTTTCGAACCCTGGGTCTACCAGCCCAGAGACTGACTTGCAAGCCGGTGGGCTACCTTGGTTGGCTTGACTAGATATCAATTCAATCGAAAATTGACCTGGTTCATTTCAGGGTTTCCAATTGCAGAAAGAAAAAGTGTCTAATAAAAATTGTAGAGTAACAATACACAGATTTTTATTAACAATTAACAATTTTATTAACAATACACTACAATTGTAGTAATAATTGTAGAGTAAGAACTAACATATGTAAGTGAGTTGATATAAACAAATTGTGATATTACATTAAACGTAGGAAATTATATAACTAAAATCCAAAATTCCAAAAGCTTATAAATGTACAAAAATATTTAATAAAAACGCTCTGCTAGTGAATAACTAGAATGTTTGTTTCCTAAAGCAAGTTGTTTTCAAGAGATCTTCCGTCTGACAAGCAAGTCATCAGCCATTTGTGCCACAGAAATGGATTAGAATAACTTCAGTCATGATAAGGTAATTCAAGCAACAAGAATTTGTTAATATAAAGACAATGAGATGGTGTTTTAGCATGTTTATTTTAGGAAATATTCGTTTTTACCCTTTTTTTTTGACCATGCTAAAGTGGAATTCAAAGATCTAAAATACAAATTAGCTATTTTTCGTTAACCACGTTAGATTGAGATCCTCCTGCTATGAATAGCTTTATGTCATGCACAAAGTTATATGGTGTAACTTCTATATAACCAGAGTTAAGATAAGAAATACGTGGGTAAGGTCTCATATTTAATCAGTAGTAGTTACAGGATCAGAAGCAGTTGTAGTTGCAGTAGGAGAAGCAGTAATAGTTGCAGTAGTAGAACCAGTATTAGTTGTAGTAGTAGTTGCCAAAGTAGTTGCAGTAGTAGAAGGAGTAATGTTGCAGTAGTAGTTTAGTAGTATATACAGTAGTAGTTGCAGTAGTAGAAGGAGTAATGTTGCAGTGTAGTGGCAGTAGTAGTTGCAGAAGTATAACCAGTATTGGTTTAGTAGTATAGACAGTAGTAGTTGCAGTAGTGGAAGGAGTAATGTTGTAGTAGTATAAGCAGTAGTGGTTGTTCTAATACCGGTAGTATTACTAGTAATAATAGTAGTTGTACATACAGAGGGTACAAATGCTTGTTAATGTGATTAGAAGTAGTTCGTAAAATGTGAATAGTTATATATATATATATATATATATATATATATATATATATAAAGAAAACATAGTTATATAAAATCTTGAATTTACTGTTATGAGAAAGTGGATACATAAAGGATATAAAGAATGAAAAGACATAAACATACATTTTTAAGCAATCTCGTTAATATTGTTTCAGAAAATATAAGGTTAGTATTGGTTGGGAGTTATCTCTAAATTCATAAGACGAAACTGGTGACAACAAACAAAATTTGCAACATTCAAAAAATATATCAACAATAGTTAGTGTTGTAATGTATTGAATTTGTTATTAACATGAAAATACACTAAGTTCAGCTTAAAACTAATTTTTTTTAACATTTGCATAAAAATTATTTTAATTTTATTTTAGTATTAAATATATTTGGCAATCAATATATTATTGTTAGAAAAATACATAACCTAGTAATAAAAGGGCTATATATTGTAATAAAGAGACTATATACTGAAGCAGTAAAGAGATTATTGGTATTTTCTATCACATTTTATGTAAATGGAAAAAAGGATTCAATGTAATTAAGAGGTTAGTACAACAATAGGGTTCTTAGAATGAGGCGAGACAGACATTGTTAAAGCCTATTTGCTGTGAGCTGTCCCATGAAAGCTTGTTAGGTGATGAAAGAACTCGTATTCCGCCTTGTATGGTCCATATTATAACCGCTACATCTATATCCCTACGTAAAGATCATAAATTAAAAACTAAATACACATTTTTTTTAAATATACATCTTTATAATTTTACTAAAATTATTAGTTCATAATGTTGTTTACAAATTTATTAATTTATTTGTATATTGAACAATTTTATGGTATACATACATTATTTAAATATTATTTTAATTTGAATCACTATTGAATTAATGTTTGACTGAGTTAATTTGAAATATAAATAAGCTACACATTATTTTTCTTACTCGCATTGATTGATATTTACTATAAACTTTTATTCTTCAATCAAAATGTATATGCCTATTCTTTTAGAATTTGGTTCTTCTAAAATTGGAAATTCTTCTATTCTAATGGAAATAACCAGTTAGTAACACGTAGTACAACACGTCTAACATTTTCAGTACTAACATTTTAATTTTAACCGTTGCTTTGAATAGTGCAGGTGTGGTCTAGTAGTAACTGCTTGTCATTAGTACTGAAGATTATAAGTTCTAACTTGCTTTGAACAGTGCAGGTGTGGTCTAATAGTAGCTGCTTGCCTTTAGTACTGAAGATTATAAGTTCAACCGTTGCTTTGAACAGTGCAGGTGTGGTCTAGTAGTAGCTGCTTGCCCTTAGTACTGAAGATTATAAGTTCAACCGTTGCTTTGAATAGTGCAGGTGTGGCCTAGTAGTAGCTGCTTGCCTTTAGTACTGAAGATTATAAGTTCAACCGTTGCTTTGAATAGTGCAGGTGTGGTCTAGTAGTAACTTCTTGTCATTATTACTGAAGATTATAAGTTCTAACTTGCTTTGAACAGTGCAGGTGTGGTCTAGTAGTAACTGTTTGTCATTATTACTGAAGATTATAAGTTCTAACTTGCTTTGAACAGTGCAGGTGTGGTCTAGTAGTAGCTGCTTGCCCTTAGTACTGAAGATTATAAGTTCAACCGTTGCTTTGAATAGTGCAGGTGTGGTCTAGTAGTAACTTCTTGTCATTAGTACTGAAGATTATAAGTTCTAACTTGCTTTGAATAGAACAGGTATGGTTTAGCAGTAGACATTTCGCCATTTGTACTGATGATTAGTGATTTCACTTTTGCATTGAAAAGAGCATTGTGGTTCATTAGTATTCTACTTGCCTTAGTGCCGATTATAAGTCTGAGACTTATCAAGACCAGGACGATTTGGTGTAGTAGTATGATGATTCCCATTGTCACTGATGATTTTAGTTTTATTGTTAGTCATGAACTAGAAGAAAAATCAGATATCTTTGAATTAAAGAAAAATGTTTTATATTACTGAGTATTCTATGATTTTATTTTTTTAATCATTGTCATTGACTAATTTAAAGCTAATTAGCATATTAATGTGCTAGTTAAAACGCTTTTATATTTAAGCAACAGAATATATATATAATGATTTATATTATATTAACCTAATAACTTATATTGTATTTAGAAACAAAACACAGAAATCTTCGATTCAATTATTATGTAATAAAAGAGTACTATATTAAATAATTGATATAAATTGTACAACACAAGTTAGAAGTTAGTATAAGTCACAACATATTTGTTTAAAAAATTTTACCAGATTTCAGTGAAGTTTTCGACCAGTTTCATAGTGTTTTAAAAAAAAAACTGTATTCAAATTACCTGAGCTATTCGTTGATATAATCAGATAACATTACCAGTAACTAATAACTAACACCAGGAGAAATTTATACTTAATATAAGAACTGATTTACACAATAAATCCATGGTCAGATTAGATAGTTTTGAATACTTTTGTTCTTAATAGTGTTTTTAAATTATTTCTTGAATAGAAAAAATAAAATGTATTAAATTATTTTGAATAAATATTTCTATGTTTTTGATAAATTATAGATTTCTAAATAACATTGTAAAATTGAATAGTTTAAATTTAGTTTCATCTTACTGAATTATTTGATGAATCACTCCATCTCATTTTTCGCTTTCATTGCTATTTTAGAATGGACAATATTTCCACCGCTTTGGTAGTGTAAACAAGACATGATTTCAAAGTGACAGATTTCTAATATGATAATATTGCTCGACTACTATCTGTTTTTCACTGTTCATATAGCAATATTGAATGAATAAACAAACTCTGAGAAAACGAAAAAAAATGATTTGATTTTAACTAATTTTGAGAGAAGTTTGTTGAGTCAACAGGACATAACTTTGAAATGTGGATTTATCTTGCTCACAATCAAAACTTTTTTTCACAAAACACAAATTTTTATAATGTAAAAATGCATTCTCCTTCCCGTATAAAACATTAAACTATATTTTAAATTATAAAATTATGTATTTGTATCATAAATTAGTATAACATTAGAAAGCTAATAAATGTAACGTCATAATAGTTAACTCAAGAACCTTATATTCATTTTAGTTTCAAGATTTGTATGTACTTCTATTAATACATGCATATTGTTAATACCACTGAGGTTAGTATGATTTATATTAGAAATAGGTAAAACCGTCATACCTCGTAAGATGATCATGGTTTATATGGTATATATATGGAGTAGGTTTGTTGCGATCGAAGATGGACAACGACCGAAAGCGCTCCAACGACTCCACGATCATCTTACGAGGTATCACGGTTTTACCTATTTCTAACATAAATCATTCTATTAATACAATCCGCTCAGTTGAACATTTAATACGTCATGCCTTGAGGGAACAAGCACCCAGGTATGTAATGTTAGTCATACAGCCTAATGATTTGTTTAATTTATTTTCTTTCTTCTAGTGTTATTGTTCCGTTTATTAATTACTTTACTATAAGTAAAGAATAGTGATCGTGAAAAAATTCGATCTCGAGATATTGACAGAATTACATGTTTTTGAGATCCCAGAAGTCGTTTTATGAAGTTATTTCGATGATGTCTGTGTGTGTGTGTGTGGGTGGGTGAGTGTGATAGCATTGCTTGTTACCACGCTACGGTCCAGAATCTTTGATGTATCAAGTTGATATTTTACACAAAATTGGGCCTCGTAGGGAAGAAGATCCCTATTGTTTGGGAAGAATGGATGATGGAAAAGTCACTTTTTTTGCCAAAAACCGTTTTTTAGAAAACATTTATTTCTCCTAAACTGATAACCCTAGAGTTTTGAAATTTTGACATTATCTTAGACGTTACAAATGGAACAAACGAAAAATATATTCAGAATTTTAAAACAACAGGAAATATTTTTTTTTCAATGAAATATAAAAATTTTGACTACAATTCATTCTCAAAACTTGTGAGAGCGATACAAGCCATACTGTTTGACGGATCAAAATGAAACTATGCCTAAAAATAGAACATTATGTGGAGAATTAGTTGAGATATTTTTTTTTAAAATTACATTCGCTAAAGGGGCGCTACAGTACGAGTTCTGTTTTCAAAAAATGTTTTTTTGACGCTAAACGGCTCATTAAAAAATAATGAAAATTTGACCAAAAATGGAATGAAAAAATAGCAATTCATAAAAAAATCATGAAGTTTCAATTACGAAAAAGAGCAATAACGCTATAAAAACTGTTTGTTTATCCTATACTAAGAGATCACCTGCTATACTTGTCGAATTTTTTATATTTTTACTTTCCTATAAGTAAAGTATAGTGATCGTGAAAAAATTCGATCTCGAGATTTTGACGGAATTACATGTTTTGAGGTCCCAGAAGTCGTTTTATGACGTTTTTACGATGATGTCTGTGTGTGTGTGGGTAGGTGGGTGGGTGGGTGAGTGTGTTAGCATTGCTTGTTACCACGCTACGGTCCAGAATCTTTGATGGATCAAGTTGAGATTTAACACAAAAATGGGCACCATAGGGAGGAAGATCCCTATTGTTTGGGAAGAATTATGCATGATGGGAAAGTCACTTTTTTTGCCAAAAACCGTTTTTTTTAAAACATTTATTTCTCCTAAACTGATAACCCTACAGTTTTGAAATTTTGACATTATCTTTGAGGCTACAAATGGAACAAACAAAAAATATATTCAGAATTTTAAAACAACAGGAAATATTTTTTTTCAATAAAATGTACAAATTTTGACTTATAATTCAATCTCAAACCTTGTGAGAGCGATACAAGCCATACTGTTTGACGGACAAGAATGAAACTATGCCTATAAATAGAACATTATGTGGAAAATGAGTTGAGAATTTTTTTCTAAAATTAAATTCGCTAAAGGGGCGTTACAGTACGATTTGTGTTTTCAGAAAATGGTTTTTTGACGCTAAACGGCTCGTTAAAAAATAATGAAAATTTGACCAAAAATGGAACAAAAAATTAGCAATTCATAAAAAAAAAATCATTAAGTTTCAATTACGGGAAAGAGCAATAACGATATAAAAACTCTTTGTTTATCCTAGACTAAGAGATCACCTGCTATACTTGTCGATTTTTTGTATTTTTTTACATTGTTTACATTGACTTAGAAATTTTTTGAGCGAATCCACTGAGATAAAATTGATGTTTCTAATGGAACAATGAAAATATATTATTGACTTATAAGAGATGTAAGAGGAATAATATTGTGCAGGAAAATGATACCACTCATTAAAAAAAAATTCGTATATATGTTATTTGACAAAGGGGAAGGAAAATGATCTTATTAAATACTAAGAAGCCATAAAATTCCCAGTATAATTACTCTGTTAAAAACTAAAAATGTAAAAGATAATTCAATATATAAATCTTTCGTTTAGAGATTAATAACTGTAATTATCGTACATCTTTAATTAACAAATCACCTTAAAACAACATTTTCTTCGCTGTTTAAGATGTTTTTCAGAGAAAAAAAGGGTATTTTACTGTTTCAAGTTTGAAAGTTTTACATTCATATTCAATATAGAAGGATGTCAAGTAAACGATGTAAGAAATCTACTGGCTATTTGAATAATAGCCATGTTCTCTTGTAGGATAATATTTCGTTTCAAGAAATGTTCACATTGGTTTTTCAAAAATGTTATTACTGCTGTAGTAATACTAATGAACTTATTTGCAAATAATAAATTATTTGTGGTGTACAAAAATAAGCTTATAAATTGATATGTCCTTCAATCACTATCTGTATACCTCACGAATGCAATGCTAATAATTATATCCGATTTAGATATTTATGTTATGCTTAACAGATACGTTATGTTTTATATACTCAAGAAATTTGACATTGAGTTACTTATAGTAAAGTAGAGTGTAGGCCACTCCAGATTTTTTTACATTGTTTACATTGACTTAGAAATTTTTTGAGTGAATCCACTCAGATAAAATTGATATTTATAAAGGAACAATTTCAATAGTTTATTGACTTATATTAGATGTAAGAGGAATAATATTGTTACATGTGAAAAAATCACTGCCAATAAACATAAATAAATTACCTTTGTCTTCCATGGCATGATGGATTTGTCTCATAAAATGCTTTAATAAATCTATATATTGCACTCTTGAGCAAAACTTAATATCAGTTACAATTACATTATCATTGTGAATGTAGTACCTTTCCATGATATTGAAATGTAATGAATGGACTCTTTCCTCAAGAAAGAGGACTCATGTTTGTTGAGAAATATCCAGTTTTTTTTACTATTCTAGTCTAATAGTTCATATTTATTATATTCAAAAATTAGAAGCTCCCAACTATAAAAGATTTAAATTATATTGAATAGCTGGCTTTGACTTCGATTTAAGTATGTAAACTGGATAATTACTAATATATTTTTTCTCAATATACATTCATAGCAAACTTATAACAGACTACAGGAGGCAGGAAAAGGATAACACTCACTCAGAAAAACTTCGTATATATGTTATTTGACAAAGGGGAAGGAAAATGATCTTATTAAATACTAAGAAGCCATAAAATTCCCAGTATAATAATTTTATAAAAAACCAAAAATGTAAAAGATAATTCAAAATTGAAATCTTTCGTTCAGAGATTAATAAATGTAATTATCGTACATCTTTAATTATAAATCATCTTAAAACAACATTTTTTCTTCGATGTTTATGATGTTTTTCAGAGAAAATAAGGGTATTTTCCTGTTTTAAATTTGAAAATTTTAGTTTAATATTCAATGTAGAAGATGTCAAGTAAAGAATGTAAGAAATCCACTGGCTATTTGAACAAAAACCATGTTCTCTTGTAGGAGAATATTTCGTATCAAGAAATGTTCACTTTGGTTTTTCAAAAATGTTATTACTGCTGTAGTTATACTAATGAAATTATTTGCATCAGCTGTGTGATGTACAAAAATAAGCTTATATATTGATGTGTCCTTCAATCACTATCTGTACTACCTCAGGAATGAAAGATAATAATCATATCCCATTTATATGTTTATATTATGCTTAAATGAGACGTTATATATTATATATTCAAGAAATTTAATATTAAGTTACTTATAGGTAGTAAAGTTGAGTGTAGGCCACTCCAGATTTTCTTAATATGTTAACAGAATATTTCTTTAACTCTTAGAAACGTTAAATCATTTATAACGCTTCAAATTAGTGAGATAAAACAGATAATGTACCTATGTCTAATTTCTATACCTTATAAGAATGTTTTTGTCTATTTCTATGTTTTTGTGTTATTTTTGCATAATTTTATAAAAGGCGAAAGATGTAAAACTTTATTCAGAATTAAAAAAAAAATCTTTTAAAAATAATGAATGAAATTATCCTACATCTTAAATTAAAAATTATCTGAAAACGACATTTTTTTTGACATTTCAGACAAAAACTTTGTAATGTTTTTAAAATTCTTAAAATATTTTCAAGTTTTAAATGGGAAAATTTGTCTTAAGTATTAAATGTGGAAAGACGTCAGATAAACTATGTAAGAGATGCACGGGCTATTGGAGCAAAAGCCACACCCTCTTCTAGGAAATTATTACGTATAACCAAATTTTCACTTTGGCTTTTCATAACGTTATTGCTGCTGTAGTTATACTAATGATTGTATAACCATTAATTGTGTGGCATAAAAAAAAGGCTTATCTATTGCTAAGTGGATCAATCACTATCTGTACTACCTCAGGAATGAAAGACTAATAAACATCTCCCATTTAGACGATTATATTATGCTCAAATGAGGCATTATATATTATACACCCGAGATGTTTGATATTAAATTTATTTTTAATTTGTTATTGTTGTAATAATATGAGAATTATTTTAAGTCAATAGCGCTATCAATTTATATAAACTATAAATAAAATTAAATTTAATATAATAATATAAATATAAATACTATAAATATAATAATATAAATATAAACTATGAATATAAAGGAGTAAATGTTTGCACTAAGCTTTTTAGTTTAATTGTTCTATTTCTTACCTTATTGTACTAAACTTGCATCAGTGCAAGAAAGAAAACCTCATAAATATTATTTGCCTTTGATGAAAACAGCAGAAGAATGTTTAATACAATTTCTGATTAAAATACTGTGAAACATTTATTTTCTCTCTTAATAAATTAAGACGCCATTGTTAAGATATAGTGGGGGTAGTTTTCTCAGTAGAATGAATGAAAGTGTACTTTTGAACCCTATAGTTAGAGACAAGTCTCAACATGTCAGTTGCCTTCGCGCTTCGCCTGACAGAACAGAACAAAATTACGTCTCATCATGCTAAGGTATGACTATTTGTTCATAGATCATGTCCTATGATATTATTTTTCATAATTTTATTTATACATACCTCCACATACATTGAAATCAATGTTTTATGTACTATACCTGTATTAAAAGTTAAATGGAAATTACTTTACTTCTTTTTGATCCATCAATATCAAACAAAATTATTGGTTCATGTAAATTTTAGTGTACAAGTATTTATAAAGCTAATATAAAATAATTTGTTTGAAATACTTAAATAAAACTGTTTACAATGTAATTAACAATGCATAATTTAATGTTTTGGTCCAGTTGTTTTATATTATTTTACTAATCAATGGTGATGAGCTAGTTTATCCCCTCAATACATTCCATATTACTTTTCAACTAATCACTAATTAGAGTTTTACTTCTATTAATTATGATTTGTAAATATGTTTCTGAAATTTACTTGGAGTGCAGATCTATAGGACTGTAGATTGTGGACTGTAGTGTGTACATAAACATTTCGATACAATAATACTTTGGTTCCATGTACAATATTAGACTTAGAAAATCTGATAATGTATAATGATTTGGAAAATTAAAACTTAATTAAAAAATTAACATTTGGAAATAATAAATTTGATTTGGAAATTTTAGCCCGGAATACAACTTTTTACTTTTCTATAAGTAAAGTATAGTGATCGCGAAAAAATTCCATCTCGAGTTTTTGACGAAATTTGAGGTCCCAAAAGTCGTTTTATGAAGTTTTTTCGATGATATCTGTGTGTTTGTGTGTGGGTGAGTATGTTAGCATTGATTGTTACCATGCTACGGTCAAGAATCTTTGATGGATCAAGTCGATATTTTACAGAAAAATGGGCCCCATATTGTAGATGATCCCTATTGTTTGGGAAGAATTATGCATGACGAGAAAGTCACTTTTTTTGCCAAAAACCGGTAAAACATTTAGAGTAAACGGGTAAACCGGTTTTTAGAGAACATTTTTTTTCTCCTAAACTGCTAATTTTAGAGTTTTAAAATTTTGGCATGATATTTGGGGTTACAAATGCCATAAACAAAAAATATATTCAAATTTTTAAAACAAAGAAAAATACTGTTTTTTCAATAAAATGTAAAAATTTTGACTTATTATTTAATATCAAAGCCTGTGAGAGCAATACAAGCCATTCCGTTTCACGGATCAAAATTAAACTATGCCTAGAGATAGAACATTATGTGGAGAATGAGTTGAGATAATTTTTTTTAAAATTACATTTTTCTAAGGGGGGTTACAGTACGATTTCTGTAAACTGCTCATTAAAAATCATGAAAAATTGACCAAAAACGTAACACAAAATTAGGAATTTATAAAAAATTCATGAAAAAATTCTTGTAATAAAGTTCAAGACGCAGGAAAAAAGGTTTCTCACTCAGAGAAATTTGTTATATATGATTTTTGACAAAGGGGAAGGAAAATGATTTTATTAATGCTAAGGAGCCATAAATTTCCCAGTATAATAATTCTATAAAAGACCACAAATGTTGAACATAATTCAAAATTGAAATCTTTTCGTTGAAGATTAATAAATGTTATTATCGTACATCCTTAATTATAAATTATCTTAAAACGACATTTTTACTTCGTGTTTTTGAGACAAAATAAGAGTATTTCCTTGTTTTAAATTTGAAAATTTGACTTAAATATTTAATGTAGACAGAGGTCAAGTGAACGATGTAAGAAATCCACTGGCTATTTGAAGAAAAGCCATGTTCTCTTGTAGGAGATTATTTCGCATTAAGAAATGTTCACTTTGGCTTTTCAAAAATCTTATTACTGCTGTAGTTATACTAATGACATTATTTTCATCAGCTGTGTGATGTACAAAAATAAGCTTATAGATTGATAAGTTCATCAATCACTATCTGTATTACCTGGGGAATGAAAGACTTTCCCATTTAGACATCTCCCATTTAGATGTTTACATTATGCTGAAATGAGACATTATATATTATATACCCAAGAAGTTTGATATTACGTTTACTTATAGTAAAGTTGAGTGCAGGCCACACCAGATTTTTTTATAATAATTTTGTCCTCTAAATGTATTAAATTAGCAAGTACATATTCGAAAAATGAATTTTTCACGTATCATTCCAAGAATAAATGTCATTCTCTATTAATTGAAGTCAATAATAAAAATTAAGAACTAATTAACAGAGAGATTACTATAGTTAACTATATTATTATTTAACATTTACTTTAAGATATATATATTTTGCAGAGCATTAATGTCAGTGGCGCAGTGATTAATTTGGACATTATGCATATTAACGATCAAAACACCCGGACATAGTGATTAATACTACCTAATTTATCAAGTTGACCAGTGTTTGTCAATTATGCCCGATTAAATTTGAGGGATGGGATTAAAAAATAAACTGAGTTAAGAATAAAACTGTTTATAAGAGGGTTGTCTCTTTATGATTACCATTATAAAGCTGTGGTTTTTATGTTTCACCTTACGCTCACTGGAACAAATTTCGTGGTTCACCACTTGTTAAATTTTAGGTGGACATTCTGCCGTGTACCGGCACTAGTATTTTCAAGTAATATATGTAAAAAGATGTATATTGTTAGAACCATTGAGATTAGTAAAACCATTTTACGTATCATATAAGTCTCTCTGCTTTGTACATAGTTGCTGCAGTCGTCCAACCGGTTTCGCACTTAGTGCATTCTCAAGTAATCCTACTTCACGATCGGTTGACTACAGCAATTATTTACAAGGTAAGATGGACTTCTATAATAATATAATGAATAAAAAATTGTGCGGCTATTGCAATAAAAGTTGAGACGCTATCATAAGAAGATATGTGTTTTTTAATATGCATAGACTGATCAGATGCATTAAGCAGTAAAATTTGTGTCACAAGAGGTGTGTAAGCGATGCTGATAATATTGTCTTTCTTTTGCAATAAAATTAATCAAATCTTCCATTTGTTGGTTTTTCATGTATGAAAGTTTTATTACATCACACTAATTTCTCATTTTACCGTAATCGTAATCCATTGAATTAGCCCTAGGGCTTTTAATATGTTATACTTTTATCATTTCTTTGATTTAACCGTGATTGCAAACTTCATAAAATTTGCCTGCCTTGCCGTTGAGCTAATCTACAATAATGCTTGTTTAAAGTTTCTAATAACTCTCTATAGTTGTGTCTCTATACCTATTGTAATGCCCAAAAAGTATCAAGGTTCACCGCTTGTAAGGGTGCATAATGAATGAAAACGTCTGCTTAGATATGCTCGTAGTTATCATTTTTGCATTTAATTGTAAGAAATCAATGTACTTGTAAGAGTTAACGTACTTCTAGGTATTTTTGGGGATTGCTGTCCCACGATTTATTTACGTGGAGGAGAATAAATCTGGGTACGTCGTCGCTCGTAGAGGACGTGAAACCGTTGCTAAAGGTTTCAGATACTCGTTAAAAATCCCTAATATAAATACACTTGAGTTAGGCAAAATTTCGGGCTCCCATTGTAGAATTAACAGGTAATATTTACCTATAAAAATAGGCCCCAAATAATCGGTGTCATTACTAAAATAGATGCCAAATAATAAATGAGCCACAATTGTAGTATATTTTTTAAATTTATTTTAAATCCAGTTAGCTACATTAATATATTCAATAGTTGAATTTATAAAGTTAATTTATTGAAGTAAAACTAATATTTTTTTAACTAAACTGAACCACTTTTCGTAGATTTAAGATTCGGCACACCAGAGAAGAACTGTTTAGATGTATACTGGTCAAGGTCACAAAAATGTAGTTTGAATATAAATTTGGTCAAATGGGTGAGTTGTTAGGCTACCGGAAGGGGACATTGTTTGAAATATGTAGAGCAAGGAACGCGCATAAGGCATGTGAGGTCAAGAGACCGCTATCCACTGACCAGTCTGTGAGTGACCCACCAACCTGCAGTACCACTGACTCTTTCCACCAACATCTCTTATTATTGCACTTCTATCTTGATAAACTAAGTGCAATTATTTCCTTCACTTACCCTCTATATGAAAAATTAAGTGATGGACTGTATAGCCGTTCCAGTCAACATTTGCATATCAAATACATCTTTTGAAGTTTCCTAGGTCCAATGATATAGGTTTCACAAATTGATCTGCTTGAGAATGCGTATTCTGTCAAGAAATGTTGCAATTTTGTATCAAAATATTGTAAAATGTTAATATTATGCTGCTCAGCTCTGAAACTCAACATAAACAATTCACTTTTCAAAAGGTTTAATTATCTAAAACAAAAATCTTTTTTTTTTGCAATTTATTAGAAATCATTTGACTAAAGAAAATATTGACTAAAGTTCTGTTGTTTTAGCTCTTTAGTTATATTTGTAAATAGTACAGATTGCATATATGGTACATTGAATTTTAAGTAAAAACTTTTAATTAGGAAAAATAAAATAAATATACTTTTAAAATGCTATGATTAAGTTGATACAAAAATAAATTATATTAAACTAAAGATGAATATTAAATTTGATACAAATTAAATAAACTTGTTGAAATTAGGGTCCTGCATTAGTAAATAACAACTAGCAAGTAAACTGGCATTTAACATTCTACCAGCGCTCCTGGTGAGATAAAAAATTACTAGTATTGATTATTTTGAGTTTATTTCATATATCATACTTTATTGAATTAACTGACTGATAAGAAATTTATATTAATTTTTTTGGTTTTTATATTCTTTTTTTAGTAACAATAATTTATAAATTAAAACTATTTGTATATGTCATTATAAAATAGTTGTTATTCCATTAAATATTTGAAATATAAAATTACGAGCAATTTTTTACAGAGTATATTTAATTTTTGAAAATCAGTTAAATAAATATTTATAATAATAAAAGAGTGCTGCGATTCTCAGAATATTTTATTTTTGTAATGCAATATTGGTTTTAAATGTTTTGCTGACATGGATTAGTTCATGAGCAGCACTGTAAATCTTAGTTCTTCAGTATTTAAGTGAATGACGAGAGGTATCGTTTCCTTGAAGATTCAAAGCTATACTAAAGACATCAAAATATTCTTTTGACTTCCTTCCTTCATTATCTCAATGTCTTAGCTTAGTCTACGAGTGGTACACATAGTACCTGTGGGCCACCAAAATATTCTTTTGACTTCCTTCCTTCATTATCTCAATGTTTTAAATATAAATTTATAAACGAGCAACAGACAGTATTATAGTTAGAAACATCAAATTACCGTTTACTCTTTTTCTTTTCATTAAGTCAATATAAAAAAGATCATATGATTCCTTCATCATTGTCAATGAATATGACAATATCTTTATTTATATAAACAAGATAATTCAGAAAATCTTTAGTATTCTAATTTCAAATTGGTTTTAATAGCCATTATTATGGTTTCATTTTAATCCTTTTTAATGAGTAAAAATAATGATTGCCTACAATCAGTAACAAATTATTTTATGATTGCAAATATTAAACAAACTGTACTGTGTTTATATTTCGTGTATATATCGTATGACTAAAAAAAATATATATTTTTAAAAAACATTAATCTGAGGCACTCCTCTTTTATTTATTGAAAATTTTATAGACAATATATTTAAAAACCTCTTTCTCTGGATACCTCTTGCAAAATATTAAAATATTCCAGTTTTCTTTGAACGTACCAAATAACATCTTATGTCAAAGAAACAAATATCGAAATATAATAAAATGGTAATAGCAAATTTGACAAAGCTGTTTACTCAAAGTAATCAATTGCGTTGCCAATCTCTTCACGGAATGTTATACATATTTCATTTTACGCTGAAATACTTTTTCAAAATTTATCAATACTCATTTCTTGCCATGATTCAATTAGGAGTTATCAAAAGAAAATGTTTATCTAGGCCAGAGAGAAAAATTTAAGGAATCTGTATTCAGGAGAAAAATACATGAATCATGGCTAAAAATTGGTATTGGAAAAGACTCAGAGAAATCTGTAAGCAGAATAGCAATGCAATTAATCACAAAATGTAAACAAGTCAGTAAAATATTTCATTAACTTTTCTCATTCGTTTTTCAATTCTCATTTTTACAAACATACTATTTCTTTTACAATAAATTTAAAAATGTTATTTTAATTTATTTTTAGGAACCACAAGAATAAGTTTTAAAGTATAGAATACAACAGATTTAAAAAAACAAAAAAGTTATTAATAAGATAACTATTGAAAAAATATTTTTTTTTACTCCTCGATATGTAAGTAATGCCGGCCCGCGAGAGACGCCGGCCCGCGAGAGACTAGAGGGTTGAAGTCCGTATCAACATTGCCTCTCCTATAAACAGAAGGAGCTGACTAATAAAACTCGATTCTTGTCTTCAATCACGTGCGAGCTAGTTTATTTAAATTCCTTTTTTTTAAAAACCTATTCATTACCCGGACACGCGTAACTAGTGCCGAAACCCGGGATCATTCGCCAACTGTTTAATAGTGTAGTGTTGTGTCCAGTGTAGAAACCAACATGACGAGTAAACAGACAACAGGAGCCGATGTTAGGCTCGCAGTGAAAATAGAACAAGCGAGAGTAGCAAAAGCAGGGTACCTGATGAACCTATTAGATTCGATAAAGAGGTTCGAGGGTGATGCTCGAGAGTTGGACTTGTTCATAGAGAGAATGGACTGCATCAACGAGCAGTTAGTCACAACTCAACTAGACCCAGCTACAGACAAGAACATCAAGACCTACTTCCTCGCCAGGGTCAGCCTTACGGTGATGCTGGAGTTAGGACTTACGTTTTGTGCGGAGTGGAGTGCGGTGCGAGCAGCCCTTAAGGACAGATATGCTGGAGCCGCAAAGCCTGTAGCTAGAAGTGCGCTAAAAATTTTTGAAATGCGGAAGGAGAATGGTGAGACCTGCGCTGAGTTCGGGCGCAGATTGGGGGATGCGACAAGGAAATTAACTATGAAGATAAATGAAAAGTGCACAGACAGTCAAGAAGCGAAATGGAGAACGACGATATATGAAGAGATAGCCAGTGAAATTCTCCTCAAGGCAGCTCCAGAACGAGTGAGAATGGCCCTCCGTATCATGAAGCCCACTAGTCTCGAGGAGACAATTAATGCCATCCGGGAGGAAGAAATGGACCGAGAAGATAACGGTGTTATATACAGAGGGAAGTCAGAAGGAGGATGGGCAGTTGTGACCAGGAGGAGAGTACCTCAGGATAGGCAATTCAGAGCAAGAGCCTATGAGGATCGAGGACAAGGGAGGTATTCACAGGAGAGGAAGCCACGGGGACGTTTTGAAGAGAGAAGATCTCAAGCCAGGAGGAACAGCTATGAGGCAGTGGGAGGCTACACGCGAAGAGAGAAGCCAGTGAGAAGAGGATGTTGGGAGTGTGGTGAACTCGGTCACTTCGCGCGAGAGTGTCCGTATTTATATCGCAAGGAGAGACCACGAACGAAACAGTATAGACCAACACCAAGAGATGAGCCCATGGAAGTTAACACAACCCGGCGGGAGAAGATGAGGGGCAGGAGAAGACAAAAAGGGGAAGGCTCTTCAGAGGACGGGAGCTCATCAGAGTCAACAGGGTCGGAGCAAGAGACATCGATAGAACGACACGAGCGCTGGTACGAGCGAGGGAAGTGGCCTTCACTGGAAGAGACTCGTGGTGGGAGGATCGCTATTCGAGAGAAGAGGAAGAAGGATTGAAGGTTAGGCGAGAGGTATATAGGCGAGCAACAGAGGAATAGCATAAGAGGTAAGCTCCCTATATTTTTTTTTCCCAAATGGAAGACTAAGTGTTTGGTAGATACAGGGTCAGATAGCACAATTATGGACAATGAAGTGGCAAAAAGGATGGACAATTATTCAGGGCTGACACCGTGCAACTGCACCTTGGTCACCATGGCAGGAAGGAAGAGCCTGGTAGGCGAATTACAGGTAGAGATGGGAGAATTAATAGGAGAGACCTTGGAGATGAAAGTGCATGTGACCCACTTAGAGACCCAGAAATATGGAGTTATTCTAGGGTGCGACTTTTTGGAGAGAATCAATGCAAAACCTGAGTGTAAAAGAGGGAAGTGGGACATTAAACTAGGAAAAAGGAAATACTTCGTGGAAGGGAGAGTTAAACCAGGGAAGAGAATAACGGTAAACTGTGGAAAAGTGATACCAGGAGAACATCAGGTTAGTGAATTAATGAAAGAATTTGAAAAAGTATTCTATAGTGAAGGACAGAGGTTATCAGCTACAGGTAGGGTCAAACACCAAATAGAACTCCCTGAAGGTACAGTTGTTTACGTGAAACCTAGAAGGTACCCACACCAATTGAAAAAGATAATGCAGGAGCAAATAAAGGAAATGCTGGACCAGGGCATAATACAGAGGTCTAAGTCGCAATTTTCGAGCCCTATTTGGCTGGTCCCGAAAAAGGTCGAGGAGGGTAAACCCCCTAAATACCGGTTGGTAGTAGATTTTAGAGAGTTAAATAAGTACACTAAGCTTGAAAGATACCCTCTGCCAAGGATAGAAGACATACTCGACCATATGGCAGGAGCAACTGTATTCAGTACCTTCGACCTCAAGGCCGGGTATCACCAGATTAGGATGCACCCGAGAGATGTCGAGAAGACGGCCTTTACGTTCGATAGAGGCCACTTCGAATTTTTGAGGATGCCCTTTGGCCTAAAGAATGCGCCTTCCACGTTCCAACGCCTCATGGATGAACTGCGTGAAGGACTGGGAGAAGACTTTACGCAAATCTACATGGATGACATCATAGTGTTCAGTAAGTCAATAGAAGAGCATAAGGAACATGTTACAAGGGTGCTGAAAAGAATAAGGGACTTTGGCTTAAAGGTAGCGATGGATAAAACCCGCTTATATCAAAAAGAGGTTAGATTTATGGGGCACCTTATCTCAGGTGAAGGAGTAAGACCCGACCCTAAGAAGGTTGAAGCAATAGATCGATTACCCTATCCAAAGGGACCCAAAGACATCAGGGCTTTTCTAGGTATGATAGGTTTCTATAGAAGGTACGTAAAGGACTTTGCAGCAATCACGAACCCCTTGACGGACAGTTTAAAGAAAGGAAAGAAGTTTATACAAACAGAAGATCTAAGAGAAGCAGTGGAGCAGTGTAAGAAGGCGTTGCGGGGCCCGCTGTTGCTCCAATTTCCTGACCTAAACAAACCATTCATTGTAATGACAGATGCCAGTCAAGAAGCTATCGGGGGAGTCTTGATGCAGGAAACTATCCAGGGAGAGCGACCAATAGCCTACGCCAGCAGAAAATTATCACCAGCAGAAAAAAGGTATAGCACAATAGAAAGGGAAATGTTAGGCATAGTGTGGACTGTAGAACATTTCCGACCCTACCTTTTTGCGGCTGAGTTCACTATTAGAACAGATCATAGGCCCCTAATGTGGATCGGGAATTTAAAGGAGACGTCAGCCCGGATAGCAAAGTGGAAAGAAAGGATAGCTGCATACAACTTCAGGGTCCAGCACGTAAAGGGCGTTGATAATCAAGTAGCCGACTGTTTGTCCAGAAACGTCAACGTCATTACGAGAAGTAGTACGAGAGAGCCAAGTACCTCCAGGGACGTGCGAGAGTTCTTCGCCAACTGGACACCAGACGCAGATGAAGACCAAGAACAACGAAATGGACCGGAAGCTGAGATTAGTCAGGATATAATAAACAACAAGAGAAATCAAATAATTATAAAAGACGACACAGAAGAAATAATAAACACCCAATTGCACAAATATGGCCACTTAAAAATAAATATTATTACAGGAGGAACGAAAGCAAACAACGAACAATTAAGTACAGTCATAAACCAACTAACAGTGCCAGGAAAGGTATACCATTTCTTTATAGAATCACAAGAACTTGAAAATAGACTACTCCGACTAATTCAGGAAAGAGAGCTGAGACAAGGAGCTCATTTCATAATCTGTAAGAACCAGGTAGAAACGGTAGAAGACGAAGAGCAGCAGAAAGAGGTCATCCTAAATTATCACAGGGGAAAAACCAACCATCGTGGTGTCACAGAGACCCTTAAACATCTACAGAGGTCGCATTACTGGCTCCAAATGGGCAAGAGGATAGCCCAAGTGATAAAGGACTGTGAAATATGCAAAAGGAGGAAGTATGAAAGAGTACCACTTGTACCTCCATTATTACAAAGTCAGACGCCCGAGGGACCCTTTGAGGAGCTAGAAATTGATATATTTACATACGACGGAAACAAATATTTAACAACAATAGATAGACTAACGAAGTTAGCCTCAGCATGGCCACTAACAAGTAAATCAAGTGAAAGTACAGAAGAGGCATTGCTGTCGTATTTGGCCACGTTTGACTGCCCGAGAACGATCTATATGGACAGAGGGCGAGAGTTCAACAACGTTAAAATAAAAACCCTGTTAAAAGAATTCAATATAAACCCCCATTGGTGTACACCGGGTCATCCAAGGTCCCACGGAGCAATAGAGAGACTACATAACACTCTAACGGAACACTTGCAGTTATTGGCTGATGCAAAAAACATAAAGGGTCATGTGGCAATGGCCAGAGCGGTCCTAGCATACAACAGTAGTATTCACTCGACCACAGAGGCAACACCATTTGAATTGCGGAAAAAGGAAGCGGATCCACGTAATCATTTGGATAAATCAAATGGAAAAATTTGATTTACAGGTTTGAATATATATATTAAATTCATGTTTCAATTACTTATGTAAAAAATAAATGATTTTTTTACTTTTAAATGATTTAATGTTCTACTAAATATACTTACTGTGTATATATCTTGAATCATGTTAAGAATACTATATCAAAAGCATGGAGCCATCAAAGAATCTTTGTTTTCATGATTTAATGAAACAAGATACAGCAATAACAGTTATTCCTATCAATCACGTATATTGAATGTAGTTTACTAATTGTCGCTATTATTTCTTAACACTGAGTGACACAAATGGTAACGGATCGTCTAGCACTATACAAAACTCCTATTGTGTTAGGTATTTTTAATATTATTTTATATTTCTTGTCAGATTATTTCTCAGTTTACCTAGTACACTCCTTTAGTTGTTTAATTTAGTGTAATTTCTCAAAAGTGCTACCACTGAATAGATGTGTAATATTATTTTATATTTCTAAACTATCATCCCTGCATGAGAACAAAGGAGTATACTAATGAAGGAATTATCCAATTAATGAAGATAACTCTCTTGATTAAAGTTTATATTATAACTTACATAATTACACCTGTATGATGGCAACTCTATAAAAAAAAAAAGAAGAAAACTTACTACATTATCGTATCTCTATAAAACACCAGAAGTAGTTATTTTTGTGTGTAATTTTTGTATAGCATACGAGGTGTGTAAATAAAGTAGTGAGACTGATTTTTTTTTAAATTTTCTATTCAAATATAATTACAATGTGATATTGTCACCTTTAAAATAGTTCCCTTCGGAAGCCACACAGCGCTGGAGACGGTCCTTCCAATCATTGTAGCATTGCTGGAACTCGGATTCTGGAATGGCCTTCAGCTGGTCAGTTACAGCAGTTTGTATGTTTTGTAGTGTCCCTAAATGAGTTCCCTTGAGGTGATTTTTCAATCTCGGGAAGAGGAAAAAGTCACAAGGACTCAAGTCTGGTGAATAAGGAGGCTGAGGAGCAACAGGAATGTTTTTACTGGCCAAAAACTCGTTTATTGAGATAGTAGTGTGACAGGGCGCGTTGTCGTGATTTTTCTCATCTCCAATTCATTGGTCAAAATGTGATGAACGGAGGTGTGATTCAAATTCAACTGTTTCCCGATCATTCTGACTGTCAAGCGTCGATCTGAACGCACAAGGTTCCGTACTCTGTTGACATTTTCATCGGTGTTTGCACTTGAAGGCCTTCCGCTTCGTGGTTCATCTTCAATCGACTCTCTTCCTTCTGAAAATTCCTTAAACCACCGAAAAACCTGTGCCCTTGATAAAACACGTTCTCCATAGGCCTCCTGAAGTTTTTCAAAAGTCCAAGTTGTCCAAGTCTGAAGCAAAATTTGATTGCACACCGCTGCTCAACTTTGAGGTCACTCATTTTTAAAACGCTCAAGAAAAAACCATTTCACGAAAACCAACGCTACGGACAAACAAATGACTGTGGCGAGTTCAGATTCATACTGGAGGCGCATCACACGTGCACCTGACGCTACTCAAGGCCACGCGTCTCCAGCGTTGCCAGATCGAAAGCGACGTTGCCAGTCTCACTACTTTATTTACACACCTCGTATGTATTTTTTGTAAAAAAAAATGATTCGCGTTAATAAGATATAATATTTTATTCGTGTGGTTCAATTTGAATTCTAAAATAAATGAATTTAATTCTTTACTTGTGCAATATGTTATAGTGTAGTATTTACTCATATTGGAGAATATAAAAAATTACGTTTCCACACAAAAAAAAGTTTAATATGAAAACTAATGTTAGCTAATGTTGTTAATTTTCATATTGAACTTTTTTTTTGTGTGGGGACATAATTTTTGAAATCCTCCAATAAATCAATTAAGTTACTTTTATTTTTATGTTTGTGACACTGTAACATTTGTGAAAGTTTTTATATTTCTCAGCTGACATTACTGTGTGCAATTAGGTATACTTGTAATTTATTATCTAAGGAAATTCAACCATTCTCTTAGTTTTATATATTGGTAAATCTACTTTTGCAACACTGCGTAGAAAAAAAGCATAACCTTTATTAAACCAACACATATTGCGATAAAAGACCCTAATTTCTGCCAATATTTTTATTATATATACATATATATATATATATATATATATATTGAAATCGTTACGATTGACAAAACACAAACAGAATATAATATTGATTTCTCATAAATGTAATTCAGTATTTAACATAAGTTGAATCTCAATGAATCAGTTGTAAGAATATTAATATCAATATTAAATTGATCATGCCAGCTTTCCAGTGATAGTTGGTATAATATTGTTCATACGTTGCATCTTCAGTGCAGTCAGGTTGGGTTAAAACGGGCAAGTGAGGACTGCACGCACAAAGGTGGAACGGTGACACGTGCCAACATAATTATGTCACACTATTATGTCCCTTCTCTTCTAACTCCCTCCCTTCAGGATCAATTTTTTTTTTTAGAAATTTTCTCTCAACTTGGGTGTCATTTTTTTTTCATATCACATTCTCTTTGAATCGAAGACTTTATTTTCTACGTGTTTTTATTAATGATTGCACTTACTGAATTGCAAACATTTTCTTAACCATCTTATATATTAATATTTTGAAGTACTCAGAAAGTAAATAAGTCAAAAATGACTTCATTATTTTATTGAAATAATGAAAACAATTATTTTCATTTTCATTCATAATACAAACTACATCACATTTCTTTCTAATTAAAATAACTGAAATGTAAGGAAATTGTTTAATAATATTTATGTTTAAATAATAATAATATTATTGATAATATAAGTATAATCATAATAATACTATTAATATATAATAATATTAGTATTATTATTATTATTTATATGCTTGAAATTAATTGGTTAATTTTGTAGCTATTTATTGTATTTCAAATTGTAGTAAAATATTACTTTTTTATCCAACAACCTTGTTATTAAATTAAACATGTGTCCATGATATCTACAAGAAAAAGGAAAGAAAAAGGGATATAATTAACTGGTTCACGATTACAATTTTCATAACAGCAATTAAGGTATGGATATTTAAAAAACTTCATAGGGGTTAATTCAACTACAAATGATTAGGATATTCATTCTATTTCATGTAGCATAAGTTTTTATCTTTTAAATAGAATGAAATTTAGTAGGATATAAAAAGTTTATTTTACAATGTTGTATAACAACTTATAATATCAGACAAAATTGATGGACATTTTGTTTTCAATATATTCTAAATTAAATAATTTCCTATACTCTTTTTTATAATTTATATGAATTAACATTTTTAAAGATTTATATCTAGATAATATCTAAAAATCATGTGTATAGAGCTAGAAAATAAGTAATTAACCATAACTGGTTTGTTTATTACTTGCTTAATTATAGATTAAGTGTATGCCTTAACTACTAAAGTATTAACACTCAAATCAACTAAAGATCTAATACTATAAGCAAAATTATTCTTTATTTATGAAAAGTCATATATAACTTATAACATTATTATACAAAATATACGCATGACAGTGAATAAAAAATACTGTTTCAAAATATGCATGATTGTGGCAATCTGCCAGAGACACTCCTAAATTAAATCTTTAGATGGTGACGGACAATCAGCATACAAGGAAAGAAACCAACAGAAGATATTTTATTATACTAAATGTATTAGAATACGAACCGATCCCCTTGCGGGTAGAAAACTTCAGCACTTACGGTGTTTTTGTTTGTAAATGTAGTAATAATTGGTCTGAGTAAAAGTTGAATAAAAGCACTTTGTCAAACTTAATAAAAAAAATAATAAATTCAAAAATTAAACTTAATTTATTAACATTTCTAAAATTGATTTTTTTTTTTAGTTTTATGGGCGTTTTAAAAGTGCATACATGAAGAAACGTATGACTGTCTGTATTTGTGATCAGTGGAAGTATAATTGAGAATCTCTGTGGAATATTTTTCAGCCAGGGTGAAAAGATAATCTCGTTTATAATGAAAACAAGTGCTCCATCATTATGGTAACGGCATGTACAGTAGCTAAATTTGAATCTCTTCAGTACCCGGAAAATTGACATTCCTTTATATTTACTCAAGCGATCCCGCAGTGTAAACTGACAACTTAGTACAGAGAATCCGATCCTCTTCATGACGGTAAATTCTAAAATTTTGATGCGAGATTTCCCTGTAGATCTATGTGTAATTTTCTTATGTTATTGTAAGTAAGTAAGTGTAGGGATATGTTTCATGAAAAATATTCTGTGGATTTCAACAACTGTCCATTTTGAATGAACACGTGACACTGTAACTAGACAGTTGTTGTTTAAATCCACAGACTGTTTTTCTTTTTAAAATAATCTCTAATCCAATACTCAGTTTTACTTTTTCAAAGTTTTAAAGTCTAATTTAGACGGTACAGTCACGTATAAATAGTACTGAGTACAGTCCGTATAAATATTTATACGGAGTTGACTGTCATCCCTCCGTCAATTCACTTCTTCTCCTGAGGACGACCGCCATTACGGTCGAAATATTGAAAACTGAGTCTGTTATGTTTCAGTCTATGTGTCACAGTTTATTTTAAGTGGTGTATATATATATATATATATATAATAAAGTGTGACATTTATAAAGAAAGGTAACAACAAGACTCACTTTTCAATATTTTGACTGTTATGGAGGTCGTCCTCAAGATAAGAAGTGAATTGACAGAGGACGACAGTCAACTGAAGAAGTCAATTTAGAACTGCTAAATTGATTTTTATTAATAACATCGCTGAAGTCTTGCTTTTATAATAAATTGTTATCATTTCATAATTACGGTCACTGCTTTATATATTACTTTTAATAATTTTCTACATATTCTTTCATTAGTTTTACTGTCTTAAGAGTATTGATATGTTTACTACATTTTATGCATTGCATGAATTTCTATTGAAAGGAAGTTTAAATTATCTTTCTTTTATTCATATTTTTATAAAACCATTATAATTTCTGTTGGCATATTTATCATTAATGAAAAATTTAGGCTTCTCTTATAACAAATCAAATAAAATCTAGAATTACATTTTTCTTTAAGAACAAAAGCGAAAAGAAACGTAAAAATATTCATTAATCAGATTATATTCATTAATTTTCTGCAATCATATATTAGAAAGCATTCATGAATTTATAATATTCATGTCATTTGTTGATATGAAATATTGAGAAGGGTCACAGACTTTTGACTCAGTGCAATATTGCCTCATTTATACAAAACGAGAGTGAAACTGATTCAATCGTTCTTGTAGAATAAATTCATATTAATGAGTTAAAATAATGTTTAAGCTACTCAATGCTAATTATCAAACTTTATAATATCATTCAGCTAAGTTTACAATGAAAGACTCATTTATCATTGATTATATATTATAAATCTAACCAACAAAAAAGTTAAAGAGTATTAAAATATTATATAAAAAATTAATAATAATAATAATAAAATTCAAAGTGATAATAATAATAGTATAATAAAATTATAAATAATAATAACTAATTATTATTAATAATAATAAATAATATATTCTATAAATAATTGTGTAATTTAATCTCTGATAATGAAACCGAAATTCAACTTAAGAAAGGTCTTTTGTCCTTTAATCTAAGAAATCAGAAAGTTTGCACAAAATTTGTCTTTACTATAGTTACTTTTAGAACTATTGTTATTACTAGCAGACGTGCCCGTCTTTAACGTGTATCTCACAAAAATTGGGAGAAGACACTTGGTATTCCAAAATATTATTAGAAATTGTAGAATAGTCGAAAATATTATAATTGGGACGAAGTATAATATCACGAGTTTGTTTTATGTTTTGTAGCATTAGATATTTTTTTTTCGTCGTAGGATGTGGGAAAATCTGTTCATCAGATCCCTTAGCAAGACAACTTGCTTAGGGTATGTGGGGTTGGGGGTCCCGACCCACTAAAAAACCACATCCTATTTCCTGGCAATACCCGACACGGAAACCGTTTGCACATTACTTCATGCCGGTGCCTCAGTCCTCCTGAATAGAATTCACCTTCTTGTCCCCATTCATTTACCTATTAATTATCACTGCCCTTGCCTCACATCACTTTCATTCTTCTTATGACGGAGAACCACCTCTAGAAAGTTTGCAGCTTTTGACCAGTTATCTTCATTTTGGAGCATCTTTTGAACTATGGTCTCTGGAGTGACCTCACCCAGTGATGCTATTAATTCCTGGCGCAGCACTCCCCATTTAGCATTCGATACTGAGCTTTTCTTAGATAATGGTTTTATTCTAGCAATAATTCTTATTTAGAATGCGGGTAAGTAGGGTTCACTTGATTTAAAGCGAGCAAATTATGATAAATGCAAAGGAAATTAAAATCAACTAACAACCCACTTACTACCGTATCAGGCACCTAAAAGTACCTGTATATTTTTATTTAGAGTATATTTATGTTAGTATATTTTTTTATTTACCTTATATATACATGTATACCTGTGTAGCTAGCCAAACACAGCTTAAAAGTCCATAACTTTGCTTCTACGTTGAATTTCCAATCTGTTAAGTTCTTAGCTTTTAGGTTAAGCATACATGTTGGCGAGAATTGCTTATTAAAAAATTTTTGAACAAAGAAACAGAAATTTGTCTAATGATGGATTCGATTTCTCTAATGTATAAAACGTAAAGTTCACTTTAAAAGAGTCTGTTCTAAGCAATGTAGAGACAAAATCTCTGTTTTATTTATATAAATTTGAATCTCTAGTGCTGATTTTCATTAAGTGTACGTCAGGCGCACTGGTAGGCGCGGAGAAGTGCTTACGTGTGCCTTCAAGAACTAGAAAAATTATTCAATTATTTAAAAAGTGTTCTATTATTTTAATAAATTTTATAGACACAGAGTATATTATTTTTACGCTTGATTTACGTAACAGATATCTGACGTTTTAAATTAGATGTTACATTAAAAAAATAATTGTGAAGTTCCATTATAAATTAAAAAAATAACATTTATATGATGTTATCGTGTATTTAACAGTTATAGCAGAAAACCCGCTAAGTTTTCATAATATTGTTAAATGTCATAACCAATTGAAATTGTTAATCCAATATTAATTGAACTGTTGGTAAGCCTAAGGATTAATTTAAAAAACATATGTTTGCAATAATCAGCTACTGACATGAGCCAATTGAATTTTTTTAGTCGTGAGATAGTTCATCTCATACTAAAAGCCCAGAAGAATGTGCAAAACTTTTTCTTGATTTATCTCTAAGAAATATATTTGCTGAAAAGCGTCTCAATTATTTTTGTTTTGACATAAAGTAGTCATATCTAAAGCTGTTACAATTTGTCATGAATACTATAGATATTTAAGTATAAAGGCTTTTTTTGAATTAGAAAATCTCAAAACAAAACATTGTTGAAGTCTAGAACACATCAAGATAGTACAGAAGTAGAATTGAGAGAAACAGAACCTTGATTTTGGCATCTGTTTAAGAAAATGTAGTCATATCAATGCTTTAATTAATTGTAAGTGTTATAATTTATGCATTTATGCCAAGAAAATCATCTGTAAGTATATTTATAAATATGAAACTCTTCTACTATATTTATGTTTTATTTTGTTCATTTTACTTTAAGTTATATGGACTGCACAAAACAAAATCTTTTTAGAAGGGGTCGCGGTGGATAAAGTTTGAAAAGTACTACTTTAGAGAAATGCAGAAACAACAATGTCAATATTTAAGACGAAAAATCTACCAAATAATCATTATGTTTTTTACTTTCTTTCATATATAAAAATCTGCTATTAATTGCTAAATTTAAGTCAGTTTAATCTTAAAATCAATAAATGAGAAAACAAAAACAAGATTAAATTGCTCTATAGAAAATGAATGACTCAATTTGGCACTTTGTCCCTTTGGCTCAGTTTCTACTCAATTGTTTTGTCAGAATTGATTTCAAAAAAATTATTGATATCTCTTGAACTAGAACTGAACTGATATTGAATAAAAGAATCTGTTTTCCTCAGGTAAATGTTTGCTCTAGTCCATCAGGATTACATGGTCCTCAGGAAAGCATGCACTGATGAACGAACGTTAACCTCAATACATTTCAGTTGACTATACTGGAAAAAGAATCTGAATTATTTTCTCTTTCATTTAAATATTATGCTCAATCATATATTAAAGACTTAGTCACAATGTCTCCACAAAATTCTTGGATATCAAGTAATGTAATTAACGCTTTACACCAAACTTTTAGTTAAGTTTTCTTTAACTTGATAAAACTTTAATTATTTTACTTCAAAGTGACTTCATAATTTTAGGTGTCATTATTCCATGTTATCTAATTTCATAGAATTATTAGTTGGTATAACAACTTTGTTATTGGTTTGGTCACTTTTATACATAAAGTAGTCAGTTTTACAAAAAATGCCTGAATCTGCAGAAGGTTGGATGTGGTTGTCTAACTCAGGTACTTATATACACGTCTCTTTAAAAAAGGATTCTAAACTGATGAGGCAACTGCTGTTTCTTTGTAAATCTATTTCTAAAAAACATTCTAATTTTTCGTTCAATATGACTACATTTTAGGTTAATGGGTTAGTTCCACTGAGGTTAGTAATATTAGAATTAGTAATAATACATTCCGTCATACCTCGTAAAGCCTCTGAAAAGCTCGACCGGTTTCGGGTCCGCCTGGATCCCATCTTCAAGAGCACCTAACTGACTATAACTATAACTATAATAGAGATTTTCTAATTCAAAAAAAGCCTTTATACATAAATATCTATAGTATTCATTACAAATTGTAACAGGTTTAGATATGGCTACTTTATGTCAAAACAAAAATAACTGACTATAACTATAGGTAGGTTATAGGAAAACAACATTCACAGTCAGTTAGGTGCTCTTGAAGATGGGATCTAGGCGGACCCTAAACCGGTCGAGCTTTTCAGAGACTTTACGAGGTATGACGGAATGTATTATTACTAATACATTTTAGGTGTTGGTAACCTATCAAAAAGAACCAATTTATGAACGAAAAAGAGAAATACGAGTATGCATCAAAAATGGTGAACTGCTTATTCTAATTCAGCAGCCATTTCAACAGATTGTTTTATTCAAACCAGAATGCCACATTAATGGTTCTATTAGAAAAAAATGTTCGGGAATATTTTTTTTTCTTTTATCTAGAATATATATCCAGAAAATTAAAAAGTCCAACAGAACTACAACTCAATAACGAAAGAAAAAAACATAAACACAGTCAAACTAGAGTCACTAATATGTTTTGACAGTCGTTGTCGTCAGGTAGAAATACTCCTATGGAGCAACAGTAGCTGGGCTCCACATGTACTCCTATGAGTCAGCAACGAGAACCTGGGGATGGATTTCTTTACATGGGGGAAGGTTGCAACTATTAAAGTGCAGTTTGGTGGGGGTTTGAGGGTTTAGTGTGAAGATTGTGTTGCCATAGAGGATAATTTTTTTTCGATATTAAAAGAATGTAATTGATGTGGCAAAAACGTTGTCTGTGAAAGAGACAGAAAACTATACGGATTTCAAATTCGGGATGAATTACCGTGGAGCCAGATGAAAAGTATGTTGCCAATAAAGCGGGTGTATAAGGGAAGCAAGTGATATGAATGCATGAATCTATTTTCTAGATAGGCAATAAAAAGATTGGTGAAATTGAGAGCCATTTTAGTGCCCATGGCAGTTTCTCTGACTTGTAGATGAAAGTTGTCTTTGAAACGGAAAGCATTGTGTTTGAGGACAAAGTCAGTTAGGGAGATTATAAAGTCAGTCGAGGGTGACTTTATAATCCTCATTCACTCCCTCATTCCCCTTCCATATCCTATTCCAAACTCTAATCTATCTTTTCACATAGCTTTTCTCCAAAGCATCCCAATACTAGTATTGATGGCTCAAGTGGTATAGTTTAATATGTACATCGTTGTTGCCTCACTTGTCTTATCATTAATTATGTTGCTTCCTCTACTTCCTTTTTTAATAATCAAACCTACCCTATTCCTCTCCAAACCTTCTCTACTTCTTGTAACTGAGTTTATCGATTGGGTGGACAGGATATAATGCATTTAGTGAAGGCTAATCATGCGTATGAATTACGAAAGTCCATCCATTGATAAGCACAGTGACCTTTCTCTTCATTTTTGTTATTCATGCCTCAGAAAAACAGCTGCAATGACTATTTCAGTGTACAAATTCTTAGAAGCATTGCTAATCTCAACGCCAGAATCACTTTAACAGCTTCAGAGGAAACACTTATATGTTTCTTGGGAGTATCTCCGCTCCCAGATTTAACCTTAATTGTTAACTATTCTTTATTATATATTCAATTTTCTTACAAAATTTTGTTTACTTATTTATTTCTAAAGTATAGCTTGTTCATCACTAATTGTTAATACATTCATAATTTTAAAATGATTTTAAAATCTCTCTCTCTCTCTCTCTCTCTCTCTCTCTCTCTCTCTCTCTCTCAACGAAGCAGTTGAAATTTAGTAGTGCTTTGTGACTTCTGTTATGTGTTTTCTTTCAGTGAATTGAATTAATTTATTTTTGTGGATGTGTCATATTTATTTAAATTTACATTATAATTTTAACAATTAGAAAACCAATTTGAGAAGATAAAAAAAAATTAATATAAACAGAGACGTGCAAATAAATGAAAAAACAACTAAATTTGACTTAGAACCTGTATGCCTAGTATTTTTTTATTATTTGTGAGTATCCGTTAGTACCAAGCGTATATATATATATATATATAATATTAAGACGTCTATATAAATATTTACAGTCTTGGTTTAAAATTGTAAATGACATATAGGCTGTTTACAAAGGTCTTCAATTTTCAATAGGCTCTGCATCATGAATGCTATCAAGAGAGTGCTGCCAATATCAGGCGCCATCAGAATAGATTAAACATGTAATTGATTTGCGACCAGTTGAGAAGGAAATGTCAGCTGGCAATATGCTAAATTTAGCATATATAAACCCCCCCCATCACAGTTTATGCACGAATAATCGATAACTAGTGATATTCACAAATATTTCTGCTTAAGAGATATCTGTGACTCGATATCAATTCCAGGATTTTGTAAGATATTTATGTATATTATTTGACATATTTTGGTACAATATTCAAAAATAAATCCATGATATGATGGTATATTTTACACTCCATCTATACGTAATGAAGCTATCACTTCAAAAGTCATATGTGAAAGTTAAACTGTATTAAAAGTTGTACATGCTACCATTTTATTAGTTTATTACAATCTATGTAACAACGCTACCTGAATAGAGTGCATATGTCACTCTTTCAATGCTATAATAAAGTATTGGTATTACAGTAATACAGCAGTATATTTTACAATAATACAAATATGTAGCCTCAGTACAGTACAAGAAATTTTACCTGATCTTTTCTTAACATTAGTTTGGTTTTACCGAATTTATGTTTTTCTAACCAACCGTATTATTAAATAAATATAAATTTCTAGATATAAAGAAACTACAAAATTAAATTGCTTCTATTATTTTTCTATTCAACACTTTCAGGTGTTCCTAGTTGCACACAGTGATACAGTGATTGCACACTAATGATGCCAACAGTGCGACGAATAGACTTTCTTAAGTATTATAGTGTTTCCAACATAGAAATAATTATATAAATTCATTAATTGATATTGCAAATTGAAATTCAAATTACTAGAAAAATACGATAGATAATTCATTTTATAGGTTTACTTAATTGCAGGGAGGAATTCTAACTGAAAAATACAAAAGAACTATATATCTCTACACACAGGTAGCAACATAAGAGATAAAAATACAATAAATAAAATAAGTGAAGAATTTTATTTTACATGAAAAATAAATAAGGGAAAATACGGGAAGGCTGATTCAACCGGGTCTACACAGTGTAGTATTTCATCATTTTGAATAGCTATAATTAATTAAATTTACTTTTAGTTTTTTTTATTTCTCTCTCAGTCACTATCGCTCTGACCCCCTCAATCACTCACTCTCCCTCTCTAACTACTCCGTTTACTCTTTATGTCTATTCAAATTGCATTTAAATTTATGACTTCATTTGACAAACCAATTTAATAAGAAAAAACCTCATGGGATACTGATTCCCTTGAACTATTTTTTTTAAAGAAAGTAATATGAGTTTATTTTAATATCTGCTAATTAAATGTTTCAGAAAGTAATTTATAACGACTTGATATAGTTACTGAGTGAATATTTTTAAATTATACCGCTGGGAAATTAACTTCTGGAGTATATATGTTGACTTAGTTTCCAACAGCTGTAACATACTTATTTCTTCGGGCCACGACAAACTCTTCATGAGATTAGTGACCACTTGATCAAAAAACATGTGCAGACGTTATATATTGTCTTAAGCTGTAGATCTACATTGTAATGAGCAGAAAAACTTATGTCACAATGGTAAATTTGCTGTGTAGGTAGAATCTAAAAATTTTTGTTAAACCTTTAAATTTTTATCGCTGCATATTATGTATGATGAAGTTTTCAATAATACTTTTTTAGTATGGGTTTGTTATTGATAAGTTTTAAATTATTCTGTACGAACCAAAGGAAAAAAAACTAGCCCATTTACCATGTAAAGTTGGTAATTAGTCAAAAAATTGTAATTAATTCATGCACAACAAATTTTGTTACTTTAAGTATCAAAATATTAAATGTTTAAGAAAGAGGTTTTTGGTATTTAAAAATATACATGCATGGTTATCTGTGTGCTATGGTTAATAGGAATGAAAACAATTTTAGCAAAGAAAGAGGAAATTTCATTAACTGATTTCTTGTAACAACTAAATTCATTTTCATTTTGAATAGTAGAAAGTGCTACTTATATAAGCTAAGTTAAGAGTTCTTACTTCATGTTTAATTGGACAAGTCCAAAGTTAATGTAATTTTAAGTTTAAAATAACATTAAGTTTTAAGTCGATGATTTTTTTACGATAAATTGTAATTTAAAAAAATAGTATTTACTTTTTAGTTAATCTAAATAATATTTTACTATTCTAGTACTTATTATAGTATAATAATATTTTGTTTAATTTGCTTAACTAATTTGCTTTTTACTTCATTGTATTGGTATCTAAAGATATATTGTATCATCGATCTAAGATATTCTTAGAAGAACTAAAATTATGTTTAACACATGATTCTTAATTCTGATTGAAACGAAGTTTAAATTTGAGTACAAAATTAAAGTATTAATGTATTAATTGAATGAGTAACGCCTTTTTCATTCTACTACTTTCAAATATAATAAACTTCTTGGGTTTTGTAGATAGCTACTGTAAGTATTACATTTTCAAACTAAATATGTGTTTGATTTATGTGTTATACATGTGTTCCACAATAAAAATATATGTATGGTGTATTAAAAAAGAATTAAGCTGCATTTTTTGTTGATCATTTTAATGAGACGTGATTTTATTTTGTAAACTACTAATAAATAACTTAGAGATTTCATTATTAGTGCAATCATTTATATCTTGGTATTTACTCATAATTGGAATAACATGGGGAAATTAAGTCTCCACACAACAAATTATACTAAAAAAATACGCGTTTCGAACACATCATGCTCATCTTCAGGTTAAACTACTTTGAGAAAATGATGGAGAGTGGTCTATAGGCCCAGAGATCACATTTACCTCTCAAATTATATTAACCTGAGGAATAACACGAATAAATCGAAACATACTGTTTTCTAGTAAACCCTTTTATGTGGAGACCTATTTTTTCCATGTTATTCTAAATATAATATGTATCATTAATTAGGAACTGTCAAACTCCATATGTAGGACATTATAGTGTGAACATCTGTAAGTTTCTAGGGTATAATGCATTAAAGATTGAAAGAAATGAATAGTATTCCAATGAAATGTTTTAAAAACTAATAGCTTAAAGAAAATCTCCGATGACGTAGTCAATTACAAAGTTTATTCTATAAAAATTTTATTAAAATGTTTTTTATTTTATGTTCTTTGAGCCTTTAAGATTTTAAAAACTTGTGAAAATATTTAATTGGCATCTACTTTTTGCATACATTTTACTATTTAATTGTTAGTAATAGAGGCATTCTTGTCTAACATTTTTTACTACTTTTGAATACATTAAGATCTGTTTAATACTCCATTCATTTATTGCAATTCAGAACTGTATCTTAACGAATAGTATCATTAAAAAATATTCTTTTTTTTTTATTTAAAATTCTAGTTTGCTTGAAATTTATCACACATAATATACTACAATAAAGAGATTAATAAAAGCAATTAGCAATATATACGACAACAAGAAAACAAAGTTATTATTATTACGTTATTATTATCATTATTATTATCTTAAAAACTTTTTAGATTCTTTTATCATTATAACAGGCCTAGTCTGAAGTATGTATAATAAACACTTTGAAGCTAGGGTCCTTGAAGAAAAGTTGGTAGCAGTTGGAATTCTAGATTAGCTAGGAGTCAAGCACAATGTTAAATGCATTTCACTTCCTTAACAAAAAAACTGGAATTAATATAATTTTGTTTTATCTGTCCATGGGTGTACAGAGAAATATGGGTTCTTAGCTAAAAACAAAAGGTCTGAATATAAAAAAAGTTAAATGAAGAATTGCGTTCCGGAGACTTAGTCTTTTTCATCAGTTTTATAGCTGTCACCGAATTATATCATTCAAAATTTTGCTATACTGACACTGTAAATTTTCGCAAGGTAAGCTGGAAATATAAATCAAAGTATTTAATGTTTTATGTCTTCAGAGTTTTTGTTTCAGTCGTTCATTTCCCTTTCATCACTTCGTTTTGGCGTGTGTGTGTGTGTGTGTGTGTGTTTAGACTACTAAAGCAACTACTTCTACTCAATCAGTCTTTTCCTCCTCCTCTCTTAATTAACACATATGTCATTCTCAATTTATTTTGTGTATTTTTCATCAACTTTAATGAATATCAATTAATTATTAATCAATCAATTATTATATCAATTAATGAATTGATATATGATTATATTTGTGTTGTGTATATTGTTTGATAATAAACACATTATTTTTCAAATCCACAATATTCATAAAACTGGTTTTAGTACTAGAATTTCCTATTAATTTTACACTTTATCAGATCAGTGGATATAGTTATATATTTAAACAACTTTCATATTACATATTTATATATTTCTATCAGTAAAATAGTCTAAAAATCATTTAAATTCACAAGGTTGTTACTCTAACGTGGTTAATTAGCTACATTATTATTATAGTAATTTCAATTATACCTCGTATGTTTGTCTTTTCGATCAACATATTTTAAAACACATCTATCTTCTAACCGTACTCATGAGGTCTGATCAACACACTGTTATTAAAGTAATAGTGGTTTATTATTTTAATGATAATGAAGTAATGGATAATTGTAACAGTATTATCTCACTTACAAAAAACCCTTATAATTTCTATCAGACAGTAATCTTCTGCAGAATTATGTTTATATGGTTTGAATATATAAAATATATTTCCTCTAACATTAAGACGAATCTGCGAAATTGGCGTCAATATGGTATTTTTTTAAGACGATATTAGCTGTAAAAAAATATGTTCTTCCTTTTTGAAATTATTGCCAATGGATATTTTAACAACAATTAATCTTTACATAATATTATTATAATAATAATACAGTGCATAAAATTAATGTTTACTAAAAATTTTCGATGAAAAAAACCCTAATTCATCGAAAAATGTTACATTATGTAAATGAATTAATTAATGTAATTGTGTTGTTGTCTTTATACTACTTAGAAATTAAAAGAAACAAATTTTCACTGAACTATTCTAGACCCAGTATAATATTGCACAGCATTAAATTTCAAATTCAGAATATTGCACAGTATTCAGAAATAAATGTATATTAAATTTCAGCTGAATTGATTAAACTGATAACGGGAATAAAGAGAATTATTTTTTTTAGTAAATGTATTTGCAGTGTAAAGTAAGCTTAATATTTCTACTGGTCCTTTCAGAGAGAACTCAGTTATTCTCTCACAATCAAGCCCGAATATGTGACTTAACTCTTAAATATATTTTACTGAAATTATGATTTTCAGCGTGATAGGTATTGGTAATATTTTCTGTCAATGCTCTGGACTAAATGTACTCATTCATTTTAAGAATTTACTTTAATAGCGGAAAAAATGTTTAATTAGAATGTGACGTACAAGTCGTGTTGTACTTCACAACAGATTCTTTTAATTATCGGCAATTTTATCAAAGCTTTTAAGAACTTGCCTTTTTACCATGTGTACAGCTGGTGATATTGTAAAACCTACCGATATCAAGTTCTGTCTATAATGAAAAGCAACTTACTTTCATAGAGGAAAGCTATATAAAGTTTATTAAGTTTGTGTCCAAAACCAATAATACGGCACTATCAGTAGTATTGTGTCACAAATTAATCAATCATTCAAAATTATTTCTTTTTAGATTTTTATAATGAAATATAGCATTGTTGCTATTAAAATTTTGAATGAACCACAAAACTTTTTGCTACTAATCATAGAGTAAAATCCATTACCCTTATTACAGCACAGATAACAATATAGTAAAATATATCTACTGTCTTTCATTAACAGCAGATAAAAAAAATTAATATTTGGTAAAACTATATTATTGGTTGTTTCTTATTATTAGTGGAGTAGCGAGTCCTTAAAGTTGTATTGTTTGCGGGTCTAATGAAAGCCAAGTACTTAGAGCATCTTATCTATGAAGTCACTTTATCCACATGACGATTGTTAGGAGGGCACATACTCTCTCAGAATATAAACTGTTACCATGTCATGTCAATTTCTCCACTTAGAGGTCCCTCGGTCCTTTGTTGATTAGTGCTGTAGTCCTGTAACTGTGATCCTACTGTGACTGGTTTCTAAACAATAAAGCTGCTGCCGCTATGCCAGGAAAGGTAAAGAAAGGACTCGCACTCCCTTAGTATATACGAATACTGGCAATACTGAATTAAAAACATGTAGCAGATGCTAGTTAAAAATTGAACGTCGTTATGTATTCACTAGTTCAGAAATTGAATTAGCTCAACCATAATTAGACAAGCTATTTTTACGTCATCAAGGGTTAACGGATTGAAATTGTTTTAAAATATAACTAATTTCTATAGCAATAGATTATAATATATTTTAATCATAATGATGCTTCTTTGTCCAAAGGAAATCAGCAAATTGGACATATGTTTGAGTCCGTAAAGTAAAAAGCCATTAAAATAGTCTCCATATACAGACATTAATTGAGTTAAAAAACGAGGATAAAACAAATTTCTTCTTCAGTTTTAGTGCCAAACATATTAAATGTATCTATGTATAGACTACTTTATTAGATTTTTACCTGACAATGTGTAAATACCACATAATAACTGATTACGTAACGTCTCAATGTTTCAGTTTGATACGGCTCAGCACTGAATCCATAATCTACTGGCATGCTACCTGTTAATTAACGGTTAACTATCAAGTTAACGTTATTGTCTCTACAGCCTAGAAAGTTACAAACTTAAAAACTTAAGATAAAAAAACTAGGAGTAGGTATCACTCAACTTTACTATAAGTAAACATAATGTGAAACTTCATGACACCTAGAAGAATCAGTCTAAAATTAGTATCCGTTTTGTAATATAGAACGAAATTGTCCATTCTTGATCCTTCAAAATTACCGAAAGATAATATGATCCATAAACACATCTGATATTATGTTTTGTTCAAGGGAACAATATGTAGATTGATTAGAGCACCTTTTTAGACAAATACATCATATCATGGAAAGCATAAAAATTATATTTGATTGGGGTTTGATTTTTTACATGTAAGTAAGCGAGTATGATACTAATTGTCTGAAACTAAGCAAAGACAATCAAAATTCAAGAATTGTAAGATAAAAAAAAGTTAGTGAAATAGTCTTTACATATAGAAGTTTAATAATATTAAGAACGCGTTTCAAACGCGCAGTGTCCTTCTTCAAGCATAAAATCAAGGATGAGTGTCTGTGGCACAACTTAGTCATACCAGACCCTCATTCTTAATTTTATGCCTGAAGAAGAACACTAAGTGTTAGAAACGAGTTGTTTATATTATTAAACTTCTATATGTGGAGGCTATTTCATTACTTTTTTTTCCCCTAAAATAAGTAAACACCACAATAACTGACTGCACTACCTTATATTAAAGAATTATTTTTTGAGTTACTTTTATGTGTATGTGACTTTTTTTGCTATATAAGAAGATGACATGTGCAGTCCTAACGAAAAAAGGAGTCTCTTCAAGTTTGCTATACATTAAAGGTTTCAGTATAGACACATAAAATATAAATAAGCTTATAAAGGACCATATATAACTCAGGTATGACAGTATGTTCTTAATCGAAGTAACAGGACCAGGAAGACTGATTCCTAAATGTATTAATGTGTCACATACATTGATATGCATATTTCATTAAATTTCTTGGTTATTTTCATCCTGGTACGTTTCCTACATACTTCTTCCTAATTTCCTTACACAGTTTTTTCATCTCTCTGGTATAATATAAATTACTTCACCAAATTATTTATAACTTTTGTATTTATCAAAATTATATTTGTCAATTTATTTATCAAAGTTTATAACGTTTCTGTAACACAGACTATCTCTAGGGAATAATAATTATTCATTTATAATGTCCTAAAATTAATGGAGTCTTTGACGATATCACATCGACTCAGGTCGTCGTGAAATGGTCATAACAAACGAACATAACGGGATCATTTCAATTTTGGTCTATCCTTTACATGATTGTTAGTTAAATTGGGAAATTCAAAAATTACGTCTCTAAACAAAAGAAGTTCTTAATATCAAAACTAGCAACGCGTTTCGAACACTTAGTGATCTTCTTCAAGTATACATCTAAAAAAATATACACATCTGTGTGCTTTAAGAACATCAGACTGAATTTTTTTGAAATTCCATATAATATATGAATGTTGAATTGCACTATTGAGGTTTTCAGTAAGTGTGCTGTCCTGTTTTGTTAATGCTCAGCATTAAGTCATTTTTTATACTAATTCCCTTCTTAAAAACCTCAATAGTGCAATTCAACATTCATGTATTGTATTCAGTTTCAAATAATTTACTCTATATTCTTAAAGGACACAGATATATATATTTCGTTTTTTAGATGTAAACCTGAAGAAGAACACTTAGTGTTCGAAATGCGTTGTTAGTTTTGATAATTAATTTTTTTTATGTGGAGAAGTAATTTTTGAAATTTCCCAAATTAAGTAAATACACTATAACAGACTATAAGAAATGGTTTGTTAGTTAATAATTAGTATCAAATATTGTTTAAAGATGAAAAGTGCTTTCTGAGGTGATCTAATCTTTACAGTACGGCTATCACACGATGAATATTATGTACAAGTCCTAAATAAATTATCTACTAATTCATTCATTTCTTCTGCCTTAAAGTAACTAATCTTGAGCTAAAAACCTATACACTTACCTCTTTGCTGCTATGTATAAAGGATAGTTGTTATAGCAGCTCCAGACAGAAGAGAGGGAAATTACTGGAAAGATCAAGGGACTAGCAAGAAGGTCGTTAATGCAAAAGCCGCTGCAGTATTTAATAATGCGTGCCTAAAGTAAGACCTGCTGTCAGAACCTGGCTTATATCTCTGCCAATTATCATCTTAATTCATGTTAATTCCGCCCCAGTAATTCCTTTAAAATGTCTACGAAGTTTGAAGAGTGCCACCTTATTAATTTTTCTTGAATGAGTTTAAACAAAATTACAAGATACCAATTTATTATTACTAATTGATTGTTAATCTTTGAAGTAAACTTTACGTTTTCTATTAGCATATTTTCAACATTACTACCAGGCTTAAAATCTCAGATCACTGACTAAAGTACTTTTATTTTTAATAATACCAGTATAAGTTTTCTTTTCAATCAAAATAATAAGTAAGAGCAAAGCAAAATCATTTTAAAAGTTTAGTTTAAATTATTTGTTATTCATCTCATCCAAGTAAAAATTGAGAGAGAAAAACGTTACGCTCAGAGTCTCTAATTTGTCTCAAGCACTATAAAGAGGAAAAGATGGAAAATATATCATGATATATGCAGAATATGTACTGAACTATTTTTTTCCTAGATTTGTTTCCACAAGTGTCATACAATTTATAGATGTATTGCAATCCTGTCTCACACAAACATTATAGAAAATTGCTTTGTAAATAAAAGTTGGTATATTACTTTTAATATGAATTATACTCGATCTTTTCTGCGATCATTTCTGGGATTATTATGCTTTAATACAGACCAAAACTGGTGTCTGAAGAAAATCTTATTGAACCGTTCGGTAGGGGATTAAAGCCTGCAAAGGATAATCAATAAACGTTATAGTAATTGTAATAATCTGTAAGGAGATTTTTTTATGGATAAGACATTTTTGTAAGCCTGAGATGTGAATATCTATTTTACTAAATTACGAAGGGTTAACACAATAAGTGTCCTTTAATACTAATTATCATCATTGATTATTAACTCTTACCAATCCAATCTGAGATATTTAGTGGTATCATAAAAATATATGGTTGTGATTATATATTATAAAAAAAAAACATAATTAATATTGAGAGAACCTGCAAACATTATAAATAAAAGAAATAGCAATATTTTTCTTAATTTGAATTTTTTAGATGATTCCCTGAAATATTTATAAAAATTATGAAAAAATAATTTAAAGAAAAATGTACTAATGATAATTAATTTTTTTAATTAACATGATGCCTTCAGTATCTGAAACTTTTATGTTTTAAGTCAAAAAAAATTGATTATGACATAACAAAGTTATTAATTCAGTATGAAGTTGAGAAATATGTAAAATCAAAGCAAAATATTAGGAGGTGAAAGGTGAATTTTTATAAATAATCAGTACTCACGAATGAATTGTAATGAGTAACTTCTGTAATGAATTCTGATGTTACCTCCGTGGACCGTATTTGTAGTTTTACACTTTACTGTTATTCTAGGGATGGAAATTGCGGTTCAATATTATTTCGTAATCATTTTAGTGATTGTCATAAGCAGAGCAAATTTTTGCTACAAATAGTATAATTTTTCTTTATGTGTCACTAACAGGAACCTTTCCTTAACCAATCAGGTTCTGGCTACCGACAAAACCATCATTTAATGGCAAAACAAAATTTCTATCTTATAACCCTTATTTAGGAATTTTTTTTATTTTACTTGGTACAAACCTCCACTTCTTTTCTCGTTACACTAAAGTTCTCCTTAACCATATTACCAAGAAAGATTTTCTTATCACTTCTTACATTCTAATATAAAGTGACTATAGAATCAACCATTAAGTAATATTTACATTAGGAGTAGCATTTCTGAATTTTAGAACACGTGACCAATCCTACAACTACATCCTGACCGGACCTAAGTTAACCCATTTTAACATTTGATTTTTTTTTTAATATTAAAATGGTTTTAATTATTCTAAAACACAAATAAACAAGAATTGATTTGGGTTAGTGAAAAAATCAAATTTTAATAATTTAGTAAAAGATATAGTTCTGAATTCATTGCACACTCTTCAGTAACAAAATTACTGAAAAAAATGTCAAACTGAGAAAACATGAATAAAACATCCACGTTTCATAAATTTCAATTGAGAGAATGGGCCAAAAGTAACCCGGTCTGCCGGGTAGTTTTCAACATTAGGTCATTCATTATTGCCAATAATTACCAATTGTTCCAAACAAGCATGCCAATTATATTTTTATTATTTGTAGCAAAAATTGTTTACCACTTTCAAAACATCAATTCTTATTATTGATTGTTTATTATTATTTATAACGGATGTACTTACACTAACGTTGAGTGTCAACCACGACAGTTTTTTTTTTTACATTGGTTTATGAAAAACAATGGAAGTCAATTAAAAACAATGGATGCCATGCCCTGTATATTCGTCCACCACGTATGAAGCTCAGTTATACTTTATGAATTACAATTTTAACTGAACACTTGTAAGGGAATTAAGAGTGCAAATTGCAATTGAAATGTCACAAAAGTATAAATTAACTAGTAGTCACCCGTCGTTGCACTGGTAAACAAAAACAAATAATAACCACTAATTTGATAAGTTTTTTGTTTAAAATACTGGAATACGTGATTTATTTTCCCCTGTATGTAGAGTATCCAAGCTAAATTAGAAATAAGTCAAAATTTGTAAAAAGTAAAGTCAAAAATTCATTATTGTATTTTTATATTTTATTTATATAAAATATTAAATTTTTATATTTAATTTTTTATATTAATTAAATTAAAATTTTATATTAAAATATATTTATATTAAATTCCATTTTTATATTTATATTATATATTTTGTATTTTATACTCGTACTTGTTTGGAACAATTGGCAATTATTGGCAATATTGAATGACAATTATTTAAGATTGAATCAAGCAGGTTCGAATTTTGGAAAGTTTTTTTAATTAATTCTCAATTAACTCATAGTTCTTAATCACCCCAATAGAATAAAGTATATACAAATGAAGCATAATCAAATAAAATCTACTTTGAGACCGTAAAACATCAAAGCGTTATTTAAAAACATCAATTGTACACTTTTCCAGCTCTTTAAAATTTTGATTACTTGGAAAGTAAAGAAAAATATTACATCTACAAGTTATAGGGTATTTTTTAATTGACTCTTTTTCTTCAGTTTTTCTCTAACTTAATGTGTCATAATGTTCTAATCTGAATATTTTGCCACCAATATTATATACTAATTTTGGAATTCACTTTTAGAACCACTAATTTAGGATGATTTGAGAAACTCACAACTTCCTATGGTTCAATTATATCAATAAAATATAACATCTACACCAACAACACTACCCCGAAGATTAACATGCACCTTTCTGCCAGTGCCTCTGTGTAAACCAGAGTTAAAAAATCAGAAAAATTACTAAAATCTTTCAAAAATCATCACTGGGGTGACTCAGTGAGACTGACGGAGACCGCCAGTTACCTTTAAAGGATCTTAGCCTTTTTTCTAATTTCTTATTTTGGTTTGGACGTTGATTGTTATTTCACGTGTTTATTGTAAAATCTTGTTTATATATATATACATGTGTGTATGTGTGTGTGTGTGTGTGTGTGTGTGTGTGTGTCTGTGCATTTTAGCCTATTTAGAAAATATGAATTAATACAAAAATTATTTTTGTTTTAAAAATATGAATTATAAAGAACAATGTCTTATAAAAATGTTTAAAAATTTTAAATTTTTATAAAGAATTTATGTTTAGTAATAGAAAAATAAAATTAAATATAAAGCAAATCGTGTTTTAGAAAGATACTTTGATTTGATTTTGGTTTAAACATGAGAGTGATGAGATACTGGTCCAGGACATTACAAGCGGCAGACTGAGATAACAGGTATGGCAGATTGGAGGTCAGTAGTCACTATCAGCTGAGAACCTCAGGTTAACTGGTAAAAATTGTAGCCAGGTCTGCAAAACCTGAATGACTGCTCTACTGACCGGCAGGTCATCGCCTAACCACCTGCTTGTCTCCTCTCCCACTACCTTCACTCAAGCAAAAATGCCATTCTCCCTAACGGACTTATTTAATTAGTAATTTAAGTGCACCTAGTTTTGTTACCCACATAAAACCTTCAATTATTTTTATTTTCCTGAAGCAAATTCATGCGACTGTTTCATCTTTCTAAAAACGGAAATACCTGACCTATCTCTATAAGCCAGTTTTTTTCTTATTATCTATCTAGTTACCTCATCTGGGATGAAAAAATATCACAAAATAATTTTCAAGTGTTTTAAAACGAAATTATCAAAAAAAAATTAAAGATTCCCCTTAGTAATACATGAATAAAATGTGAGTTTTATTTTATTTACATAAGAAAACATAAATAAAATGTGGGTTTATTTTTCGACTGTCCTATTTTATAGTCACATTCAACCAATTTTAATAACTTGATGAGTACTTTTATTATAACTTATATCTATTTTTCACTTCATTCAAGAGATGGACTTCATTAGAGTGATACATAAGAATTTTGTTTTGACAAATTGAAAATGATCAATTTGTCAAATAAATAAATCACAAATAATAAATAAACAAATCAAATAAATCACAATATAACGACTAATGCAGTTTTAAAAGGTTTTTATTTGATCAAATAAGATGGTTGAACTGGAGGAATGTTCTAAAATGTCATATAACTAACTATTATGCATACATTACTCCCAATTGCTCCTTTTATGTAGCAGCCATCTGGCACGTTTTGTATGTCGGCCATTAAGTGGCATACTTAACGGTAACGTTGTGTACTTCTGCCAAATTGATCTCTTCTCTCATCCTATCTGATTGCCCGACATTGAAACATTTGGTTGGTATCCATCCTTTCCTTACAACATAACAATAGTGAAAGTGCCCCATTTTTTAATTTTTGATTAGAACATTTTCAGCAAAAGTACACTTGGTCGTTTAGTTGACAGTGAAAAATAACTCTTAATAACGTGTTTTTTTATTAAGTGCATATATATTAACTCGTTTGTACAAGCACTCTTAAACATATACATATACATTTATGTTAAATTAATTGAACATTTCATTCATGTTAAAAAGATTGTTTTTCATATAATTTATCGTTTGCTTTCGATATTTGCAGTTCATCGGACATACAAAATGTCCATTCTTATTTATACTGTTTCCTGTATTATATGTTTATATTTATATAATTTATATCTGAAAAAAAATTTTTATTAGAGCATTATATATTCTGGTAAAAATTTTTTGTCGAATAGTTGACTAGATTTCAATAAAATAGATTTTACAAGTTAACTAAAGGCTTTGAAAGCTCTAAGGTGAAACATAAAACTATATGACTAACTATTATTACAATAATAGTTAGTCATATAGTTTTATATTATTATATTATAACAATGTATATAATATTGTAATTATAATTATAATTATATATATAATATTATATTATATTTATATAATATATTTTATTATTATATTATATTATAATATAATATTATAATATAATATTATAATTATATATATAATTATAATAATATACAATGTATATTATAACAATATATATAAAACACAAAAAATATAAAAAAATGTATTCACCTTTCCATTTTCTTAGATAATCCTTTCTTGAAAAAAAATTATTTTTTTTGCAACTTAATTGAAATATGTTCATACAATTTGATTAAAACATTTATATTTCTATGTTTTTAGCTAAAATTATTTAATCATTCTAGATTGTCCTTCAAGGTCGAATGTTTAGAAAACTCTTCCACAATAAACAAAGTAACTTTAAAGTCCTCTGATTAAGTTGCTTCGAATATTGAGCATAGAGAAGAATTGTAGATCATAAATATTAACTTTAATCGAAATTGCTTACTGTGGTAAACAGATTCAAAGAATTCTCCATTGCTAAAAAAAATAAAAAGCAAAATATTAGGACTTCTATTTTCCTACACTAAAATTTTAAATTCTCCATAAAAAAATAAAAGAATTCATATCACTTAATCCTATTTAAATGATATATATATATATATATATATATATATATATATTATTTATATTCATGAATTTATATATATATATATATATATATATATGGATTAATTTATAGCAGCAAAAATTAATTGGAAACAATGTTCTAAGGACTTTCATAAACACATTATCAGAGTGCAAGCCAACTATATATACGAAGCTCCTAATCTAACAAATATATTCTCCCCCTGGTTCGGCCAGCATATTCAGACAACCTTGTGGGTGTCGGAGATGTCTCACCTGTCCCATTTTAAATTCTGAGCCTCATTTACTCCTCCATTTAATCTTAATTCTTTCCCTATTCACAATGCTTCCCCCTGTATCTCCCTCCACTGACTGTGTTTACCTCTTGAAATGCACCCAATGTAATACTTTTTAATTTAGTTTAGCATCTACGATGCTAAACATTCGGATGAATAATCAAAGGATTTCGGTTGGTAAACGTAGCAGTCACCCTGTCACCTAGTCAAACTAATTCCTACCAACTCAGCTTCAATGATTGTTTCACAGTCCAAATTCTCAAATAAGTCCCTAGTGATAACTGACAAGTTACTCTAAAAGCTTCTGAGAAGCCAACATTTGGTTCCTAGGAGTACACTCCAAGCCTGGTTTGAATTTAAACCGTTAGTTTATTTATTATTATGTTTTTTTATTTTTTCAACTCACATGTTTTAGAATTTTTAGAAATCTTTTAATAGTTTTTTTATATATCCTTTAATTTTTGTTTTTTTTTACCTTCATTTTTCTTTAATTTTTTCTTTGATCTTGACTCCTAAGTATGGTTTTATTGTTTTATTTTTCTCCTTCGCGGTAGAACTTCTTTAGTCCTCACCCAGTGAGTTCTTTAGTTGAATTTCCATCCTCTTTCAATTCACTCTCCGACCGCCATAACGGTTCAAATATTAAACAATGGGTTTTCTTATGTTTCTGTCTATGTGTCACTTTTATTTTAAGTGTATTTATATATATATACATATATATATAGAGTAGGTATGTTCTCTAGTCGGGATTCTGTCAATTTTCTAGGATAAAAAATCAAACTCTCGTTGCGAACGTTTCGGTTTTATTTAAAACCTTTTCCATAGGCAGAAGTAAGAATTTTTTAACTAAGAAAATGAAATTTACATTATTTAAATAATATTTAATATTATGTTTAATTAATAATTATTAATTATTATTAATGTTTAATATTAATGTTATTTAATCATGTTTAATAATGTAAATTTCATTTTCTTAGTTAAAAAATTCTTACTTCTGCCTATGAAAATTTAAATAATGTAAATTTTATTTTCTTAGTTAAAATATTCTTACTCTTCTGCCTATGAAAAAGGTTTTAAATAACGAGAGTTTGATTTTTTATCCTAGAAATTTGACTGAATCCCGATTAGAGAACATACATATTCTATCAAACGGTCGATATATTATTGAATCTGTTATATATATATATATATATATATATACATTTATATTACGTTAATCGTATTTTTAATTTGTATATTTATTACTCGATTTTTTTCTTTCTTTTCGTTATTTCACACTTCAACATTAATCTCTAATTTTTAGTCCATGATTATATCTTTTCCTTTTTTCTCTCTTTCTTTTCTCTCCTCCTTCACTTAAATACGACTTTAGTTTTTTCATGTATTCATATCTTAAACTGGGCCACAACGGCAAGGTGCCTGCACTGTGTGTCGGTCGGTCGACGCTTTTACGTCTCCACTCCTGTGTTTCTTCTCCTTTTTCCTCTCCTAAAGGCACCAAGAAATTTGAAATAAGGAGAATCGTGACTGTTAGTCTTTTTTTTTGTGTTTCTTAGTTGTAAATTTAATTACATATATATGTAATATACATTACATATTTGTTATATAAATTATGATTATACTCGTATTATATATTTATATACATAAAAATATTTACAAATGAGTTACTATGAAAATAATATAAAAATGACATGGTACATGACGTTTGATAATGCAACGGTTCCTTGAGAATTACAAATTTAATTTATATTATACGTTATACTAGAGCAGGGGTCTCCAAAGTTTTCCAGCGGAGGGCCACATTGCTGAATTTTTAAAGCTTCGCGGGCCAAGGTTCTAAATTATTTATTTTACCAAAATACATGCAATTTAAATACACAGTTAATTAATAATTAAAAAATGTTATTTATTCAGTACATAATTACAATGCATATAATATCAGCAACAATTAACATGTTTTTTAACTTCGATCAATAGGGGAAATATGAAATTGTTTCATTTCTGACAAAATTTGTCCAACTGAGGTTCAAAACGAGTGGTTTCAATAACAAGCAAAGCATTCAAATGTTCATCAGACAACTGTGATCTGTAGCAGGATTTTGTGTATTTCATCTTTGAAAAAGTCTTCTCACACAAATATGTAGTGCCAAAAACTGAAATGAATTCACAGGCAAACTTCCTTAAATAAACAAATTGGTCAGATGGAAGGCATTTGTAGAATTCAGTTAAATTTCCTTCTTTATATTTGTCCTTCAGGATGTCATTGGATTGCAAATCTATAACTTCCATTTGTAACTCAGACGGTAAGTCTCCAATAACAGAGTCAAATGGATTTTCAAAAAGTCTTATTTCTGAAGAATATGTATCAAGATCAGAGAAACGTTCTTCAAACTGTTGTTTCAAAGCTAAAATGACATCTTGAGCAAACAAGAGTTTGGAAATGGAGTGGCAGCTTCCTGTCTATATTTGTCACATCGTGAAAAATGAGTAAAGCAGCTTCTTGCTAACTGACTTTCAAATAGTGTTAATTTCTGACGAAAAGCTTTCACCTTTGAGTACAAATCACAGATAAGTGAAGTTTCACCTTGTATCCGTAGGTTGAAATCATTGAGATGCATAGTTAAATCAGCTGAAAATGCTAATTTCCAGAGCCATTCACTGTCTTTGAGCAACACCTGTGAATGGTTTCTCTCATTTAAAAATATTTCAATTTCAGTTCGAAGCTCAAAAAATCTGGACAGATTTTTCCATAGCTAAGCCATCTTACTGAAGTATGGCAAGGTAGGTCTGGAAACTCAGCATTCATTTCCTCCAAAAAATCACGAAATTGGCGATGTTTGAGTCCATGAGATCTTATGTAGTTAACAATGGAAATCACAGGGTCTAATACAGATAATAAATCAAGATACTTTCCACACAGTGCTTACTGATGAAGAATACAGTGTTTCTTACCAAATTATTAGCTTTGAAACAACAGTTTGAAGAACGTTTCTCTGATCTTGATGCATATTCTTCAGAAATAAGACTTTTTGAAAATCCATTTGACTCTGTTATTGGAGACTTACCAAAATATTACCAAAGGTTTCAATCCACCGGAATTCTCAACTGCTTTGTTAATTTGCCCAACTAAGCCCTTTTTGGTTCCACACATATTTCTGCCACCATCTGTTGTTATACATTTTAGTTTTTCCCATTCCAAATTATACTCAGCCACTGACTTTTCCACTTCTCTAAAAATATCTATGCCTGTTGTTGTTCCATGCATGCTGTGCACAGATGCAAGTTCCTCAGTAATCTCAAAATTAGCATTTATTCCTCTGATGAACAATAACAGTTGGGATGTGTCTGATACATCAACTGACTCATCAAGTGCAACAGAAAAGCATACAAACTTGCCGGCTTTGTCTTTCAGCTGTGATTTAATATTTCTTTCAATATTTTCAACCCTACCAGCAACAGTATTCGCAGAAAGACTAATTGCAGAAAATAAATCTACTTTTTCTGGACACATTTCCTTAGCTACCTCATTTAAGCACTGTTTAATAAGTTCACCACCTGTAAATGGCTTACCTATACAGATCAGGTCTCTGAATAGCATGTCGGAGACGAGGCCGTTGTCAGCCAATTAACGCACGCGCGCACGCTTCAGAAACAACTCGCTGTCGAAGCTTGGGTTGTGACCTTCATCCATGGTTGTGAGTGCTGTGACTCAGTCGTTGAAAGCACCGATATGACGGAAGGACAGCAGTGATCATGTGTTTCTATTTTTCATCCGCGAGTCAAGTTTGAAACGCTTATCTTGTGCGCTTATCAATTAGCGTCGTCTTGCGTTTGTTTCAGCTCTAGATTTGTCAAGCGTGTTAAAAGGGTTATAAAGTATATTTGTTTTTGTATGATTTCGGCAAGGCCTGTCTTTCGACATTTGTTTTATAATTTTCAAGGAGAGCTCGACGGGCCGGATTAAAACCCTCGGCGGGCCGTACTTTGGAGACCCCTGTACTAGAGTATAATATAGAGAAAAAAATGTAAAACTACTGATCTAAATCTGCATTAGATTTAAATATAAATGTAGATCTTAACCTACATTATAATAAGAGAAAACCACATCATGGACCAATAAGTGATGGGGGAATATACTTTTCATTTACTTTCACTAATGTGTCACCATATTTCTACCTATTGTCGCTCAAACATATTATAAGTGAATGCAATTATTGCAACCATTTTGAAAAAGCCTGGATATATTTCTTTACACTAAGAAGTAAATTAACTATTTACATCCTATGCTGGTGCTACTGACATTCAACTGATTTTGGAAGTTGTTCTTATTCTTCTTCTAATCCATCATGATCATCCATGAGAGAACATGAATTACCTGTTGATTCTACATTAGGAGTCCTAAATTTTGTCTAACTTAAGTTTAGTTAGAGTGTGGATGTTTAACGAGTACATGACATCGTACTGGCTTGTGACTGACGGTTGGTTCAACGTCCTCTTGGAGTAATGACAGGCTCTGATTTATTGCCCTCCTACGTAAGTAATTCGATGGAAAGGTAGGTATTGAACATCGGACCTACCAAATCAGAGATGAGTACGTTAACCACTGAGCTAACCTGGCCATCTATAAGTGGTAGATACATACAAGCGTCAACGGGAAAAGTATTTTTACAGTGTTTCAGGGGCTGAAAGTGTCGTTTCTGTGATTATCAAAAAAGACAGCGTGCAATAAACTGTTGATACTACATAGATATCTTTTTGAACAATATACAGCTAGCGGTCAGAAAGAAACGTCGTGGATGTCAGAGGAGAGGTGTGATTCTCTAGAAAGACAAGAGATGTCTTCAAAATGCTCAGCTAACCCGTCAAATCATCGAACAAATTAGATGGAGAGCTATAAAATTTATAGAAAACGGGCTCAAACACCAAAATAAGGAATTGTTTGAAGCCGATATAAAAAGGTTAGTAGCCTTTTGTGACAAGTGCATACATATTGGTGAGGATTAGAAAAACTCTTGATTTGTAAAATTAAATATTTTTTCAGACCAATTAGTCTCTTAGCTTATATTAATATTTTTAATAAAAAAAAATTGCACATTTACTCAATATACCGTTACTTGGCTGAATCAGAACAAGGCAGTAAAGCTACTTTTCGCTGGGAAAAAAACAATTTCAACCGTCAACCACGCCTTCCTGAATTTTTTGGTTTTGACATTTCTGTATCCTTTCATATTATAATGATAAGTATATAATATTTTCTTATTGCAGACGAGTTAATTAGTAATACCTAGTACTCATCAAGATATGTTTTCAAAGATTACACACTCTTTTCTTTTTGTGTGTGTTCTATACAACGGACTTTGTTTGCTCATAACAATGGTTGTTGGAAGAGAGTAAATTATCATATCCATATTAAATGGCTTTCTTCCTTTATAAAGCATTCATAGTTCTTATTGCTTAAAAAACAAAACGTTTGTTTCCCTTTGATGGAACAAATAATTTGGTCCTGAGATTTTTTTTCTTACATTAAATTGAAATGCCCCAGTAGAATAGTGTTACAACGGTGCCACCAATGGATGATTACCTGATGCGAACTAGTAATGCAAATATCTTTTGATGCCTGAATTTTATTTCATATTATTAATACAATCCACCATATTTTTTAATTTTTATACAATCAAAATCATTGTTTTATTAAATTCTATTTAATTCATCGTTGTCAAGTCCTTCTAGCCTTGTTTTTTTTATTTTCATTAGTTCTTTCAATACAATGTCTTTTAGGTAGTTTATTTCTTCATTTATTCCTTTATCTGTCATTTTTTGTTTATATATTTCTAGTTCATCTGAAATATTCAGTCGTTTTCCTTTTTATCATGACTTTAATAAACCCAAAGAGTTTTTTTTTCATAGTTAGTGGTTCATGCGAATGCTTAATTGAATGATTAGCATAATGCCATTTTTATAAATTATTTAAATAATTATTAAAGACCATATTTAAAGTTCTGCCCTGTTTTCAATATTACAGCTGGAGTGAGCAGTAACTATATTTTTTTTCATACAGTTAGAAATTTCATTTAAATGAATATAGTTTATGCTATAGTTGCTTTTCATATATAAAGGTACAATAAAAATTACCCATTTTATTTAAATGTTAGTTTTAGTAATAAACTACTTTATTCCTGAGAACAGAAATATATTTTCACTATATATTTGAATTCTGGAGCTTGTTTTGACAATATTTGGTGATTTATCGATGAAATAAAACTGAAATCCGTTAAATTTGATGCCTCTGATTGGCATTCATTGCTTTTCTGGTGGAAGCAGACTGCTAGGTTGCTCCCTCTTTGCCTGAGGGTTACATAACAAAGTATGATTATTGATTATATACATCATACTCATAGAAACATACTCATAGGTATTAATATTAATCAATCAATCACACAAGAAAAAGCTGCTAGTTTTTTGTTGTGATAGATGAACTGACGTTTATTATTCGTCACATTTTTCAAAGTTGGTTTAATACATATTTTTAAACAGAAATCAATAATTTAGGTGTAATTAATAATATTAGGATTTCCTTATCAGCGCAGACTGCTAAAAAAATTAATGCTTTGGCTTTTTATCAAAGCAATATGTTGAATAATTCCACCCAAAGGGATGCAATATCCCTCTTCCTTCCTCTGCGTAGATTTTTTCGTGCTGTCAACCCACTAGTTGACGCATCAGCGCATATTCAGAAAATAAAAGCTGAAAACATTAAATTCCGCATAATTGACATTGATTTTTATGATTTCATAAAATAATGGAAGATCCATCTAGAGAAAAATAAATAAAATGATTTCATTGTTCCATCTACACTCACAAGGGAAGCATTGCTTGACTGCACGCCTATGATACACACATATGATATAATCTTCATATTTATGTTTATAAAGTTAACATTTGTCATATTCACCTACTTTATATTCCCTTGTTCCTGTGAAATGTGGTTGGGGATTCATAATGGGATGAGTGAGGCAACCTCGTCGTCCGCACAGTTTCACTCTCCAGCCAAATAGTTAGCCCTATTTGGGCTAACTACTTAACTACACGGGCGCGTGTGCGGCAACATTGCTGGTCTCCAACAGTCTCTATTCCAGAACGCTTCGTTCTCGTCTCTTATCACTCCTGAAGACAGTTCAAACCAAAAATTGGAGACTGTAAGTGTATGTTTTTAATTTCTCAATGTTTCTTTGTGTACACTGAAGTTTATTTGTCCGTTTTGAATCGTATTTTCATCATACATAAATATATATATATTTTAAATAAACTGTGACACATAAACAGAAACATAACAAAGACTCACTTTTCAATATTTCGACCGTAATGGTGGTCCATTACGAAGATACCTCCATAACCATGAGCATATAATGGTTTCCCCATTTCAAATTGTCATATCACATTGCAATCAGATTGGCTAATATTCCTTGAGGAATATTTACTTCATTTTATTACTACTTCAAAAAAAAAAGAACAGTAAACAGTTGTTTCCGATTAATGCTGTCTAACCTGGATCAGTTTAGTGTTATAGGAGTACTCTTCTTACAAAACAGACTTCCATAATATAATTACATCAGTATTAATTCTAACATCATTTACTCATTGCGATCTTTTAGTTAGATGCTAAAATAATAAGAGAGAAGAAATTAAGACATGAAAGTTAACCCAGATGAAAATGGAGGGCATTTGTCAGTTCTTTTCTAAGCCTGTTAGTATTCCATCAACAGTACTAGTACCGTTTACATTAGATTCCAGATTGCAACTGTAGTAAATGTTTCCCCTTCAAAAACAGTATTCTACTGTTTCATTCTCTGACACTCTAAAACACGAATTACTTTCAAAACATAATATTAAATTAACACACATATAAACTAATTAGGTCACTATTGTTATAAAGCGTCAAATATAATATTGGTAAATTTGTAAAATGTTATTAAACTTTAATATATATAAATCAAAACTTTATAAAAGTTTATTGAGTGATTTTTTTTATAGTTTATCCTAAAACGTAAGTGTTGTAATCTACGACTGATAACCCTGACCGGAGCCCTACCCCAAATAATACTAATAATAAAATGTCTCTAGGTTCCATCTGCTGGGTCTTCAATCTTGGTTCGTGTTCCTGCATTGTTCTAAAATATAGTTTTAGCGTCTTCTTGAATCCTGTGGTTTGGCTGTTCATATTTGGTTTTAGTTCTATTATTTTAAGGGCTTCTAAATAATAATAAAATAAAGAACTAAAACCAAATATGAACAACCAAACCACAGGATTCAACAGGACGCTAAAACTATATGCTAGAACAACGCAGGAACACGAACCAAGATTGATGACCCAAAAGATGGAACCTAGAGACATTTTATGAAGTTAAGTGGAACACCTGATTATGATAAATGGTAAAACTGCTTCGAACAAAATGTATAATTTGGTGATAGAATTATTTCTTGATGTTATCGAAGGTTATAGTGTTAATTTAGTGTTAGTGTTAATGTAATATAGTGGTAGTTAGTAGGAATAAGTTGTTTTAAATATGATTAACTATGAAGATGGTCAAGGAGACCGAAACATGTCAGTTAGAAATAATAAATCATTTGGAGAACTAGTGTTTTTAGTACCTGAAAGATTCAAAACAAATGTGAGAAAACTTGAGAAATGGTCAATGAAATTTATTCATGCCTTAGTACAAAGGTCGTTTAACGAAACATGTTTATAAGGATTGCTCTCCAAATTTACACACACACACACATATATATATATATTTATGCAGAAAAAATCACACTTAAACACGTAATGCTATCAATGAAGTACAAAACTAAAAGGAAAAAGAAAACAAAAGAAATAAATGGCCTAAGGCCTTTCACTTTATGTCATCAGAGATCAAACAAAGAAAGAAAAAAGAAGGAAACAGAAAAGTTAACCAGCAGGAAGGTAACAAGACATCTGGAAAACTTAAGTGACATTATAGCTTAATAAAAAAATATACTAGCAAAGTTAAGCAATACAAAATAAACAGTGAAAAAATAAATAAAGAATTAATAAAAGAATTAATAGAATAAAATAATACAATTTCAACAAATAATAAAAATTTCTAAGGTAACAGAGAAGTTAACCAGATGAAAGGTAACAAAATAGCTGGAACACTTAGATAACAATAAATCTTAATAAAAGATAATATAGCATTAAAATCAAGGAATTAAAAATAAACAGTAAGAAAATAAATAATTAAAATAGAAAAAACAATAATAAATGAATGTACGAAACAAGAAAACAAGGAGACAGAAAAGAAATAAACAGAACGGATTAGAATCAGGAATCCGGTCAAGCTCATGTCCAAGACACATATCGAGATCACTCGCAGGTCCAATGTGCCCAACTATGCCTTGAATTAAAAATGCATCCAGCCTAAATATTCCATCATCTATATTGATGAGCTTTTCATCCTGATAATAATTAAGTTGATAAATTAAATGATAACAACTGATAAATTATTACCCACTTTCTTTCAACATCAGACAAAAGAAATATACATTCCATAGAATCATCCCATTTTTTAAAGTGATTGCGTAACTTACATGTTGAAACAAAACACTTGACTCTTCTTGCATCCTAATAGAATGTTAATGTTAATTCTCTCTAGTAAGTAAACTTTTACCCGTTTGTCCAACATATGAAGAATTACAACCTCCACGAGAAATCCTATAAATGTTTTTATTATTTTTGGAAATTATATTTTATTCTATTCGTTTTTTATTTCTTATTTATTTTTTACTATTAATTTAATATTTTTTTTTATTAATGTATATTGTCACTTCATTTTTCCAGCTGTTTTGTTACTAACTGTTTAGTTATAACTTGACTAAGAGTTATAAAATAAAATTTCTAAATCCCTTTTAAGATGTGGATGTTACTTTATAATATTCAAAGTAATATAGTAGAATTTGCTTAAAATATATTTATTTTCAAAAATTTGGTGACCTGATTACTCGTCAAATATTTAAGCGTTGTTTCGATAAAGTTATGATGAATTTGAAATCAAGTAACAATCTTTTGTAAAATAATTAATAAAGAATTTAGTGGTATCCGGGTGGTGAGTTGTTTTAAATAGGAATCAGCGGTTGTAATAACACCAAGCAAAAATTACCTAACAACGAGATAACGTGTTTAAACAGTCAAAATGAAGAATAGTTTGGTAGTTTTCGATATGATTAATAGGATAAATCTAGCCATTAGTAGAAGTATTGACGTTTGATAAAACTATGAACACATGAAATTTTACTCCAACTAACTAAACTAAACTAACTAAAAAAAAAAATCTAACAACTGCATTTCATACCGATGTATTGAAAAAAAGAATTCTACTATTGTTTAGAATAGGTGATCTCAAATCCTTCATTTTTTTATCAATAAGTTTTAATTTTTTAGTTAAAAGTACGATTTTATCATTTATTATCAATATTTTTCAAAATGAAGGACATAACATTTAGAATAAAAAAAATGCTTTGGGTACCATAACATGATTGGTATTTGGTATAATTTTATTGTATGATGTCATAATAGTGAGGAAAAAATATATTAGGCCTTTTAGTTTAATTTGTAACTCCTTTTAATTTTATTTAACATAAAATTTTAGTTTCCTTTATTTCACTTCAAACATTTTTATAAATTTTTGTGTTTATATTGTAGATGTAACTGATGATGAACATTAAGTGTTCGAAACGCTTTGTAAAATAAATTCCTTGTGGTGAAGACTTAATATATTTTCTTCACGCTCTTTGATATTAGTATTAGTACAACCTTGATAAACCTCATTGGGTATACTATTTCATAATCATTGCCTGTGGTTTTAATTTTTAATTCATATGACATTCTTAAATAATTTAAGTATTATCATTTTTATTCACCAAATTGATTTTCTAGGTAAAAACGTTAAATCTGTTTTAGTAAAAATGGCGGAAACACTCGTTAAGTTAGAGGAATATTTTGGAAAATAAACGTACAAGAGATAACTTTGTTTTTCTCTTAGATATCTAAATTGGTTTAGGTAAATAAGTATAAATGAAGGGAGCTTTGTTTAGCAAGCTTGTTTGAAGTCTTTGATGTCAATTCATCATTGAGGTAAATAATAATATTATACTCTTTTGAATTAGCTCATTAATTTTTGAGCAAGCTAAGAGTGCTTGACAAATGAGAAGGGTATAATCAGTTGAACAAAGTTCAACTAAATACAGTACGCTGGCAAATGATTAATCAGAAATACACAAGCTGTTTGGTCTTCCTTTGACTAAAGGAAATGGCTGTAAGTTCTCTTTTATAGCATATTTTAAGTAAGAAAATGCATTATCTTTGACTGCAATTGTTTTTGTTTTTAGTTAAGTATTACTAAAACAAATGTTACTAAAAAACTCTAATGGCAAACTCTAAAAAAATACAGAAAAATAAAATTAACAATACTAACAAACTATCATTGGTATTTGCCTACAGCAGTGATTGGTGGACAGAGGTAAATTACCCCAAATGGAGTAAACTAGAAATTTTTGGGGGGTAATAAACGTGCTACGGATGTAGATGTTCTAAGTGAAGGGAAAGCTAGATAAAAGAATGCACTGAGATCCCACGATCAATAAAACTATGAAAAGTGAAAGTGGTAGCAGTAAGGTCAAAATTTCCTCATCGAATTTCTTGTATCTCAGATGAAACAGTAACATTTTTCCAAAATTCTGTTGAGGTAACACATAAAAAGTTACTGCACTCCTGGCCTGCAGCATGTACAGGGTCTTTTTTTAACGATCTGAAAGCTGTTATGAATGATACTGTGTCTAAAAGCCTGTGACAAAGATATATATAATATTGAAAGAAGTCAATAAATTGATCGCCAAAAAGTTTTGCATTAATTTTACAACTCAGTTGGATAATACGATTGCATGATAGCCACATTAGAATAAATAAAGAAAATAAATATAATAGCAATATGTTTGGTAATACGTTTACTTATAGCAAAGTTGTATACAGTAATAGTGTGTAAACCACTCTAAATATTTGTATTTTCTCTTTGTATCACTTAATGAAAAAATAATATTTTTATCATGTTGAAATAGAAAGGGTTGCTTACTTTTTCATATTATTGCGTCCTACAAGTGTCTCATAAAACAGTCCGAGTTTTCACTTTATAGATTATGACATTTTTAGTTTTAAATATAGGGGCTATCTAAAAAACTACTTGCATAGAGCTCATCAAGCTTTAATTGAGCATAAAAATTAAGTTTGACACTGGGTTACATTGAGCGACTAGAACCCATAAAATTTTCTAAATAGTTCCATAAAAGACTATTATTTTAAATATTGTGTTTATGATGTCATTATGCAACGTTTATAATATATATATATATACGAAACTAAAGTTTATCGGGACTCGGTCAGTTCTTCAGGTTCAAATTAAACTCTCATTACCAACGATTCGGTCTTTATTTAAAACCTTTTTCATAGGCAGAAGTATACATTTTGAAACAGAAAAACTAAGTATTACATTACAAATAATTTTACAAAAGAAAAATAGTATGTGAATTTTAACAACTGTAGTCTGAATTAACACGTGGCACTTATTATCCCAAATTATATAAATATTGATAAAAGTATCGACCGTGGAATAGCAACAAAACTAAAGTTTATCGGGACTCAGTCAGTTCTTCAGGTTGAAATTAAACTCTCATTGCCAACGTTTCGGTTTTTAACTTTATCTTTATCTTTAAAGACCGAAACGTTGGCAATGAGAGTTTAATTTGAACCTGAAGAACTGACCGAGTCCAGATAAACTTTAGTTTTGTTTGTATTCCACGGTCGATATTTTTATCAATATATATATTTGTGTATGATGGCAGCAAATCCTTACGTAAACATGTTTCATACACAACATGTAATACAACAGCCGAATAAAACTTGTAATATACTATAAGAATTGAAAAACTCATAACTTGCTGCTAAGAAACAGTCCAAAGAAGAATACCCAGGAGCTTCAAAGTAGTCGCTTGTTGTACGAGTATACTTGTACTACAGGTGAATGTAAGAACCTGCCCTCAAAGTTCATCGGGTTGATTACAACAAAGCTCTCCAGGAGATTAACGCTTCATTTGGCTGCTGGCACCCCAAAGACACATACCCTGGAAAAGCACAATGTACAGTTAACCAGAGAAATGCTTGTGCAAGGTACTAGCATTATCCAACGAGAGGAAAATGTTGATCAACTAAATATTTTAGAGGCTTTGTACATCAAAGAAAGAAACCCCTCAACGTCGAAAGCTCGTATGAATCAGTGTCCCTTGGACAATTGATGTGGAAGCTCGAACCACAAGATAGAAGAATCGCCCGCAAGATCGAGGCCACCAGCTCAAAAATTGTGAGAGCAGAAGCTGCTGCTACTTTTAACAATATTTATATATATATATATATATATATATATATGAATGAATGAAAATGAGAAATATCACTCTTTAGTGATATTTTTGAATCAATGTTAACCCCAAGTTACCTAAAGGTTGTTGTTACAGGTATGTTTTGTTCGTGTATGCGCAATGTAGGTGTATATCCGAGCCTCTTGCGCAGGTTGACAGTGAAAGTGCATTTGGAAGGATTAATGTCCATCCTCCATACCGTAGTCCATTCCACTATCCTGTCAACGTGTTGTTTGAATTGTCTTAGAGGGGTTTCTATGAAGTAGGACCTGGCCGAAACCACTATGTCATCTGCATAGATCCCCTCTAGTGTTTGCATGTTTCTGTTGTTTTTATAATTATATGCAAAAAATTTTATTTTATTAAAAATACAAAAGTATTACCTGGTTTTTCGTGTTATTGTAATTAAATTCTGTATTGATGTAGCCCTTAAGATATCTACAAATGTAGACGGAACGTCGGCTTAAAGGTGTTGTATTGTTTGAAGGTAGATCAAACCTCGATAAAAAAATAATGTTTTATATATATATATATATATATACGTATGTTCAAACCACAATATGAAATGAGATAAAAAGTTTAAGATCTTTCAACCGTAACAAGCGGTATCGTCAGAGTCGAAACTCAAATTATATATATATATATATATATATATATATATATATATATATATATACATATGTAATTTTTTTTAGGAGTCTTTCCTACAAAATATAATGAAAAAATAATATATTCAATCAACAGTTCTAACCTTTTGCATACTTTTTTTATAATAGTAGTTACCTTTCTGTTGAAATATTATAATGATACAAATAGCTCTCATTGAACTAAATTGAACTAATTGCAATTTAATCAATCATTTCACACTTTTGAAAGTTACTTTATATGAGGCAATGTAATTTTACTCTTTAATTTTTGGGTTACCTCAAGATATTAACAGTTGTTGCTGCGAGTAAAGGAGGTTAACTGCCCTGTTGGGGGAATAACCAGCGTTAGGAATACGTAATTTAGACAGAACCGGTAGGTAAGCCAGGGTCGGCAGGCCTGATAGAACTGGTTACTCTGTATATGACGGTAGGTCAAGAGAAATAGCGGGGCATTCCAATAATACAATATTTTAAATACAGGTTAATATTTCCTGTATAAACTGAACCATCTAACACATAACTAACAAGATTGTAATTTTCTTACACCTTATTAAAATACTAATAAATCAATACTAGTAGTCCAAACACGTGACCAAAAAATAAATATGTTGATGTTTTTTTTATTAAAGGAAAACATTGGTGCATGACTTTTATCATTGCATAATTGTAGAGTTTTTCTTTACTTTTCAAGAGAATTCTTATTTATTAAAATTAAAATATTAGATAAAAACGAATATAAGGTTTATAATATAATATATATAATATATAATATAATATAATATAAGGAATATAAGGTACTCCCTGAGTACCGCCCTTTCTTCCTGCGGGACTCTTCGCTCTTCGCACCTCCTGATGACGACGATGGTCGAAATATCGATGTGAGTTATGTCTGTGTCTTTCTGTGTGTTTCCTTCGTTTTGAATTTATTTTATTTTAAAAAAGTCCGCTGGACCGTTTCTTTTAATTGGTATATATATATATATATATATATATATATATATATATATATATACAACCAAAACAAAACTAAAATTTATCGGGACTCGGTCAGTTCTTCAGGTTCAAATTAAACTCTCATTGCCAACGTTTCGGTTTTTATTTAAAACCTTAAAAGTTTATTTAATTTATTTTAAAAATTTAATTTATTTAAAACCAAGCTTCTCCTTTAATATTTCAGACTTTCAAAGGGAATAGGAGCACTGGAGAAGAATTAGTTCCAGGTTTCCTTTACTAACAGGCACGCTCCACACAGGTCGCTGTCAGATAAGTTGAAACGGTGTGAATATCTGTTACTGACAATGTGACCCATACAAGCTATTGCAGTTTTGACGATTGTTCCACATTATTTATGGCAGGTGGATTTTGTGAGAAGCGACTGACTTGGTTTACAACTAAGTTAGTGTCAACGCATACCAATTGGAGATGTCAACACGACCATTATCTAGGTTGTACTAATGTACCTCTTAGAATATTCTTTCTTTTTCTGTAGGTTGGATATGCAGAAATTCTTTCATTATTCTTGTTTTAATCACCTGTATTATGAATTTTATCACGGCTATAGTATGAAATGTTTTATTTTGATGATCAACCATAGATGTTTGACTTATGCTATTGTCTCAAACGTTTTAAATTTGAGGTGGATAGTATTGTGACAGAAAAGGATCTATTTATTGCTTATGAACATCATTTATCTTCTGCTCAACGAAGTAAAATTGATATAGAAAATACAATACAAGCAAGACGTCTGCCTGTCAATATTGATTGGTTTGAAGTGTAATAGTTGTGATTAATCTCAGTTACAAAACACTTCATTTGTAACCAGAAATGTCTTTGTAATTTTCAAACCACTATATTATTTTATTATTATGTCTTAAAATAATTATATTTTGTTGAAAATTTTAATTTAAGTTTGTCATATATATATATATATATATATATATATATAATATATATATATATATATAATATATATGTGAGCCGCTTATTTTGAAAGTGGCCTAATTCCATTTATGTTAAAATCGAAATATTTAAGGGTTTGCGTTTTACAAAATTTAAAAATATTGTCATTTTATTTATCAACTAATTTTTGTTATAAAAATTCTTAGTAATTTTAAATAAATTTTGTACAATTTGCTGCAAAAGGTAAAGATAACGTAAAAATGTAATTATTTAAATAGCTAGCTAAATTTTTTTGGAAAATGGAATTAGGCCACTTTCAAAATAAACGGCTCATATATATATATATTTATATATACTGGTATACTTTAGGAGCAGACCTTCTTTTAAACATATATCATTGAATAACTTGCCAACTTTAAGTCCAGTATGTTTCTTACATACTTTCTCGGGTTATTCAATGATATTATATATATATAAATCTTAAGCTAAAATGGAAAAAAAAACAATAGAAATAAATGCTCTGAGGCCTTTCAATGTATGTCGTCAGAGAGCAAACAAAGTAAAAACTGAGAAGCTAACATAAAAGTAATGGAGAAGGAAGGTAACAAAACAGCTAGATACTCAATATGACAATACTGCTTAATAAGAAGAAGTACTCTATAGAATTAAACAAAGCAAGTCCAACAGTAACAGATTGAATTATAACTCAACAATGATAGAAAGAAAGAAAAAAGAACATTAAGCTATATTATTTGAATCAACAATCTGGTCAGAGTTCATGTCCAAAGATACTCGTACATTTCCAATATCATCCCCAGGTCCAATTTGCTTAACTATCCCATAAATTATAATTCATCTAATTTAAATAGCCCTTAACTTATATTGATTAGTTTTTCAAAATCATACTTAATTAGGGCACTTTCTACTAAGTTTCCTTCAACATCAGACGAGAGAATATCAATTCCTTGGAATTTTCCCATTTTGTGGAATTATTTTTTAAATTAATATGTTGAAACCACATGACTCTTCTTGCCTCCTAATAGAATATTTATGTTGTTTCACTCTAGTAAGTAAACTTTGCCCGTTTGTCTAACATATGAAAAATCACAACCTCCACAAGGAATCCTATAAACACAACCTTCCTTTTATTTCCTTTCTCAATTATTCACAAGTCCATTTAATAGTTTACCATCACTACTAAAAACAACTGAGATACCAAATTTTTTCACAAAAAAACAGAATATCTTTCAGAGGTTTACTGAATGGTACAACCAATAGGTTTGTTTTGTTTTCTCTCTGATGACATACATTGAAAGGCCTCAGAGCATTTATTTCTATTGTTTTTCTTTTTTCCATTGTGTTTTAACAATGGTTTAACAATTTAACATTGTGTTTTAAGAAGAAGGAGACCGCTTCTCACAGTTGAAAGGTCTTAGTCTTTTTTTCCCATTTCATATTGTGGTTTCATATATTCATATATATATATATTTGTGTATGATGGCAGCAGATCTTCTTTCAAACATGTATTATTAAAGTTGGCAGCAGCTTCTGCGTTGACCAATTTATGGCTGATTTTTTCTAGATTCCTCACTAGTTTACGGTAACTCTCGGGTATTTTCCAGAGGGGTTCTGGTAACGACATGAAGGTAAACACTAAACACTTTAAAACTTTATTCTAACTCTATAATTTACGACTTAATCTAAAACACAAGCTTTCGGCTTACATTAGCCATCTTCAGGTAAAAAATCTATAAACTAAAATTATAATCAAAACTAAGGCTATGGTATAGAGAACAACTTAACTATGGTACAGTTAACAACAAACAAAGGAAATAGAGTATGGAGAAGGGAGGGAGGTGTAGGTGGGAGGGCCTGTGTAGGCAAGCAGGGCAGGGCACTGAACCCATCTACCTGTGTCGTGTCCCTTCACCTACCTCTCTTACAAACTTATAGGTGGTATCAAAAATTTTTTTTTGAACTGGGTATAGCTTTAAGGTCACTGTTTTGTAATAATATATATATATATATATATATATATATATATTATCAATGATCAAACCACAATAAGAAATGGGAAAACAAGACTAAGATCTTTCAACCGTAACAAGCGGTCTTCGTCAGAGTCAAAAACCCAACTGAACACTAGATGCAGAAAACATCTGGTGAGGAGTTGAGAAGAGTGGGAGGAAAGAGTGGTATTTTAAAAGGGTGAAAGCACAGGAAAGGACTAATGTCCAGAAAGGGATGTTTGGGGAAACAAAGGAGTACAGTAAGAAAAAGTAAAAAACTATCCGCTAGCTGTCAACCCTCTTTGAAGAGGCTATTGCCCTCGTGACGAAAGTATCAAGTTTGAAGAATCTAGTGTTCAGTTGGGTTTTTGACTCTGACGAAGACCGCTTGTTACGGTTGAAAGATCTTAGTCTTGTTTTCCCATTTCTTATTGTGGTTTGATCATTGATTGTTGTTTCACGTGTTTATGTGAAATCTTTTTATATATATATATATATATATAAACTAGATTTAAAAAGAACACATAGAAAGGAAATCACTGAACTCACTACTATATTTCGATGTCCTCGTCTTCAGGAAAAGAAGTGAATCGCTCCAAAGGCTGATAACGACTCATGTATATATATATATATATATATCTTCATCGAGGTTTCGTCCAGCGAAGACCTTTCAATAAATCACCTCTAAGCCAACCTCTCGTCAATATTTGTAGATACCTTCAGGACTACATCAATACAGAATTAACTACAAACCATGAAAAAATATATTACATTATTTACAAAGATCTACATTATTACATTGGTATTTTTCTACAGTAAAAAACAGTTTACATGACGGTTATATTCTAATCAACAACCATGCTGTTCATAGCGACATTTTTATGAGAACTTTTTATCATATTTTGACAACCTACAAAATATTTAAATGTATTGATAAGTTGATTTCAAGGGCGCGACTAGCCGTTTTTAATTCTAATATAGTGCAATGATTGCACTACGTTATTATTGATAAGTAAAAATGATAAGAAAACATTGAATATATGTATATTTATATGTGATGACGAAAAAAACCCAAAAGGATTGATAAAACTTAAAATAAACTGCGATTCATAGAAAGAAACGTAAGAAAAGACTAAAAGTAAGGAATGTTTATTTTCACATGTGAATTCTTGAATGATCACTATGCTTTACTTATAGTAAAGTAAAAAGATAAAATGTACATATCATTTGATATTAATCATTATTTTTTTTAAGCTGTTATACATAAATTATATTTCTCATGTTTAAAAGTATTAGCAACTATTTTTTTTTTACATTTACACGTGATATGATTTAATCGTGATTTCATGTAATCATTCTTGAAATTTCTTTGATATTTCACTCATCAGATATTAAAAAAAAAAATAGAAAGTCTGCACAAACAAGTTTTACTCTCATTAAATGTTAACAACGGCATTCTTGTATAGAGAGTGTTTGGGAATAATCAATAAATTAGGAGAAATTACTTCTATTTCACTCAGATGTTATTTATTTATTATTTCATTAATATGTGATTGTCATGCTCTCTTTATTGGCAGGTATTTACTTTTAAATCCTACTTATACTCCGTAATTTTAAATACCATAATCGTTTTATGTAATATTTACTTTTTGAGCAATCATATATAGAATCTAGAAGGCAAAGAGATCCTCTTATATTAAGCCTCAGTCTCCAGTACTATTCGCTTCTCAGTTTCAATTGATTTAACTCCTCCAGCATACTAACCTAACAAAAATAACTACCTGCTAAAGCCCTCTGTATCATCCTAAATTACTCAATAAATACTTGAACAAATAAACAATCTCATTGATAATCCTATCTTTTATCATAATCTGTTCTATCATTTTTGGATTTAATAGTATACAATCTCATCCAATTTCCCATATTGGATTTACTTTATTTATAAAAAAAAAACAGGAATATTTCTTCTACAAATCCATTTTGTCAAACATCCTCTGTTTTACCCACAATTGCACCATTCTTTAAAAAATAATAATATTATTACATTACGGTTATGTATAATAAATTGTCAAGTTAGTTATGACATAAGTTAATCATAACATAAAGCAAGGTACCTTCATCAAAGATAAAGGTAAGATCTTTATGCTTGATGGAAGTATGTCTTTGCAACTTGGTTATGACATAGTTAATCATAACATAAAGTAAGGTACCGTCATCAAAGATAAAGGTAAGATATTTATGCTTGATGGAAGTATGTCTTTGCAACTTGGTTATGACATAGTTAATCATAACATAAAGTAAGGTACCGTCATCAAAGATAAAGGTAAGATATTTATGCTTGATGGAAGTATGTCTTTGCAACTTGGTTATGACATAGTTAATCATAACATAAAGTAAGGTACCGTCATCAAAGATAAAGGTAAGATATTTATGCTTGATGGAAGTATGTCTTTGCAACTTGGTTATGACATAGTTAATCATAACATAAAGTAAGGTACCGTCATCAAAGATAAAGGTAAGATATTTATGCTTGATGGAAGTATGTCTTTGCAACTTGGTTATGACATAGTTAATCATAACATAAAGTAAGGTACCGTCATCAAAGATAAAGGTAAGATATTTATGCTTGATGGAAGTATGTCTTTGCAACTTGGTTATGACATAGTTAATCATAACATAAAGCAAGGTACCTTCATCAAAGATAAAGGTAAGATCTTTATGCTTGATGGAAGTATGTCTTTGCAACTTGGTTATGACATAGTTAATCATAACATAAAGCAAGGTACCGTCATCAAAGATAAAGGTAAGATCTTTATGCTTGATGGAAGTATGTCTTTGCAACTTGGTTAAGACATAGTTAATCATAACATAAAGTAAGGTACCGTCATCAAAGATAAAGGTAAGATCTTTATGCTTGATGGAACTATGTCTTTGCAACTTGGTTATGACATAAGTTAAACACAACATACACCCAGATACGGTCATCAAAGAAATGTAAGTTATTTATCGGTAAATATAAAAAATGTGCTTTCATATCTTCATATATAGAACTATAAATACATAGACACACATTATCTATTACTACAATTTAGAGTTATTTTTATTTGATAGTTTTTTTTTTCTGAAAAAATGTATTAACTTGAAAATAAGGGCAGTTATACTAAAAACAGGAATGAATTCGCTGCAGATATACGCATACAGATGTTTCAAACAAATAAACTGCAAAATTAATGATTATTGTTATTATTCTTATTTTCCCGTGAGATGTCAGGGGGTTGGGGTCTGCTGCATAGTAATAAATTTTGCAAAGTTGTCACTAAAAAATACAACAAAAACAGTGCAGCAAGTGAAAAAGGAAGTTATAGTTCAAACAATAGAACTGTACTGTATTGTTCTTTTAAGAGAAAACTTATCTTCTGAAGCACAGTTAATCTAAAATAAGTAAATGAATTCAACTTTGGTTTAATTAACTGTTATATTCTACTATGCTTATCAAACATACTAACTAGGTTAAGAACTATAAAGGCTTTGGAGAAATATTCAGGTCATTCCTTTATTAATAGGTAGGTAACAATGATTAGGGAGAGTGAAGAGTGCTTGGAGGATACGCCATCTGATATAGCCTTTGTCAGTCACCTTTGTTGATTCATCTCTCGACTGTTGTCTCAGTTAATAACAATTTCAATACCTCTATCCATATGTCTGTGCCAATATCAGTAATGAAAATGATTTTAACTTAGTCCATAAAGTGTCCTTATTAGTAACAATTATTTAAAAGGCTTATTATTATTTTAAATACATAATATTGCTAGTACTACAGAGGTTAGAATTGGCTGCATTAAAAGATAAATAACATATTGGTATACTCTTATCGTAGTTGGTTCACCGCTTTCACACTTTGTCCTTTTTCAAGAAGAAATCATAATTGTTAACGTCAGAATTGTGTTAAGGATAGAGAATTTTAAACTACTTGCTAAATCCCTCTATATCATCTTAAACTTCTGAGTTAATATTTGACAAAATAAACGATCTAATAATCGTATCTTTTGTCATAATCTTTTATTATATCATTTTTGGATTTAATAATGTACAATCTATTCCAGGGATCTTCAATTTTGTTTACATCGTGACCCATTTTTGACGCCAAAATTTATTCGCGACCCTTTAGTGAGAACAAAAAAAAATTAACAACAAATAAAAAGGGAAAATTAAAATAAATTTGATCAATAGTAACTTTAATGAGATTGCTGTGCCGCATTAATAATAAATAAATTGGTCCTCCGTATAAGATATCCGTATCTTATTCAGATGTTATTCTTATCTGAAGATTATGATATATAAAGAACTAATTGATGGACTTTTGTCCACCAAACAGTATAGTGATTTGCTTCTGCAAGAACCTTGTGATTTGCAAACTGTGTACAAGAATTTAGCTTGCTATGAGAAAAATATTGTGCAGCACAAAACTGTTGTATCAAAAACTGTTGAAAAAAGAAACCGTTAAAAAACTGGTGGGAACATTAATAGTAATGAACTGAATTATTTCACTTTCCTGTAAAATATGTGATTTCCAAATTAGATTAGTTCCAGTGGAAACAATAAAACTGATACATCTTACAGATATGTGAACCAATTGCTAAAAGTGACCACAGTCAATTTTATCGTTGTCACACTCAATGCACATATTCAAGCCATCTAGAGGGTTCAGATAGATTTGAAGACAGTTATGGCCAGTAAAAGCTCTTGATTGAGGTAGTTGTATCATTATATCCTGACTGAATGTTCAGTCTGATATACATCAACTCATTTTTCCATGAAATTAGTTTTTATAAGAAAACTTTCCTAGCTAATAGAAAAACGGCAACATTAGTCAGCAAAAGTCGAGTCATGTAGTTATTGATGTAAAATGTCCTATGAACTAGTTTATCTATTTGTTAAAATGACCATATATTTTAGCAGTAAATCTTTGCTTAAACATAATGAATAAAAATTTTCTTGACTATTAACTTTTTTCTTGCTGATTGCTCCAATTAACCTACTAATTTTCGCTCAGTTAGCAATAATTGGTAAAACAAGCAAACCAGAAACATGGAGTTTTCACTTTCACGTTATACTGTAATCATTTCTTGACACTAATAAATGAAAAAATGGCTAAACGAGTGTATTAATTAACACCACAGACTATTTTAACACGATATTTTAACCTTCGTAGTTTATTATCAGATTTCTTACTAATGCCATTATATATTTAAATTTAAAACATAAGAACAGGACAATAAATGTACTAATGGTTCTAACTAAAGGGCTGATTGAATTGGGACTGGGAAAGTAGTGGTGGGTAGTGGGGTATAGGGAAAGGTAATAAAAAAGACCTGTGTGAGCCATGACCTATCAGCTAAACCTTGTGTTTTTCCTTTTAAATGGAAAAATAAAATATTTGCTAATGCATGGAACTCTTCACTAATAATATTATCATTATTATAATTAATATTATTATTACTACTATTTTAACATTAACTACAATCAAAATTAAACATACTGACTCGATTTATAAATTATTTGGACATTTATCAAATATATTTGTAAATCCAGGTGTACCTAAGAAACTAAGGAATGACAGCACACCACCTTTGGGACTAGTCTCGGTGTTCAAAATTAGTTCAAAGCTTGATGGTACGTCCCAGGAATTTCCCAGCTTATTAAGAACAGAGTATTCCTCCAATATATCGGTAACTCTCAAAATAGCTCCACACTTTGGACATCGAGGCAATGTTCTCTAGCAATGAGGTAGCCGTGAACTAGTCTTGTATGGTCGATTCTCAAACAATTAGAACAAAGCATTACAGCACGTAAGTAACCTTCCTTGCCTCATGTTCCAAAACCAGAAAGAAACAAAAAGGAGCCGGATGGGCTCAGTTCACTTTCCTAGCAACACTCTGACCTTACTGATTTAGGTACGGCTCTTCTGATACACGATCCAAGTAAAACAAGTGTGTTTACTTGGCGTGAGCAATTTGTCACCTGTTTGCCAGCTCTATCTGATGTCTCATTGATTAAAACAGTGGCCAACCCCTACTAAGCTGCCAGTTTTAAGACTGCAATTGCTTAATAAGAATTTGGTTGTCTCCACAAAGGAAAGTGCCCATTAACCCGATACCAGGCCTCACCTAAGTGACTACCAGTTATCAAGTGTCTAGCTCTCTATTGTTGCTCTACAGGCAACCATCCGAAAAGACCCTGCTTTTCATACAGCTACCCTCTAGAGAGTCTAAACTTCCTGGGTAAGGAATCACAGCCACCACGTGTCTAAGACCAAAGGTGGGGCATGCGTAAACCCGAGGATATCCCGTGGTACCTACAATATTTTAAAAACTCTCGGGTAGAATTCCGGATCTATGTCCTACTGAGCCTATGTTGACTGCAGATAATGTCAGAGGTCACAAAACCTGTGGTCCTTTCTCGCTGCTAGGACGCCGACGGGTAGTCTACCACCCTACAGTAGAAGAACACTCCTAAAGGAGGAGCGCCTGAGCCCTTGATAGAACTCGTTTCTTAAAATATCAACAAATCAAAAGATCCATGGAAATTTAATCTTTTTCCTCATAGATTGGATTTCGTACAGTTTTTTACTTTACTATAATATAAGTAAAGTATAGTGATCGTGAAAAAATTCGATCTCGAGATATTGACGGAATTACATGTTTTGAGGTCCCAGAAGACGTTTTATGAAGTTTTTTCGATGATGTCTGTGTGTGTGTGTGTGTGTGTAGGTGGGTGGGTGGGTGGGTGAGTGTGTTAGCATTGCTTGTTACCAGGCTACGGTCCAGAATCTTTGATGGATCAAGTTGATATTTTACACAAAAATGGGCCCCATAAAGACAAAGATCCCTATTGTTTGGGAAGAATTATGCATGATGGGAAAGCCACTTTTTTTGCCAAAAACCGTTTTTTAGAAAACATTTATTTCTCCTAAACTGATAACCCTAGAGTTTTGAAATTTTGACATTATTTTTGAAGATACAAATGCAAGAAACGAAATATATATTCAGAATTTTTATACAACAGGAAATATTTTTTTTTTTCAATAAAATGTAAAAATTTGGACTTATAATTCAATATCAAACCTTGTGAGAGCGATACAAGCCATAATGTTTGACGGATCAAAATTAAACTATGCCTAAAAATAGAACATTATGTGAAAAATGAGTTGAGATATTTTTTTTCAAAATTACATTCGCTAAAGGGGCGTTACAGTAGGATTTCTGTTTTGAGAAAATGATTTTTTGACGCTAACGGCTCATTAATAACTCATGAAAATTTGACCAAAAATGGTACAAAAAATTAGCAATTTATGAAAAAAAATTCATGAAATTTCAATTACGGAAAAGAGCAATAACGCTATAAAAACTGTTTGTTTATCCTAGACTAAGAGATCACCTGCTATACTTATCGAATTTTTGATATTTTTTTTACATTGTTTACATTGACTTAGAAATTTTTTGAGCGAATCCACTGAGATAAAATTGAAATTTAAAGGAACAATTTAAATAGTTTATTGACTTATATCAGATGTAAGAGGAATAATGATGTTACATGTAAAAAAATCACCGCCAATAAACATAAATAAATTACCTTTGTCTTCCATGGCATGATGGATTTGTCTCATAAAATGCTTTAATAAATCTATATATTGCACTCTTGAGCAAAACTTAATATCAGTTACAATTACATTATCATTGTGAATGTAGTACCTTTCCATGATATTGAAATGTAATGAATGGACTCTTTCCTCAAGAAAGAGGACTCATGTTTGTTGAGAAATATCCAGTTTTTTTTTACTATTCTAGTCTAATAGTTCATATTTATTATATTCAAAAATTAGAAGCTCCCAACTATAAAAGATTTAAATTATATTGAATAGCTGGCTTTGACTTCGATTTAAGTATGTAAACTGGATAATTACTAATATATTTTTTCTCAATATACATTCATAGCAAACTTATAACAGACTACAGGAGGCAGGAAAAGGATAACACTCACTCAGAAAAACTTCGTATATATGTTATTTGACAAAGGGGAATGAAAATGATCTTATTAAATACTAAGAAGCCATAAAATTCCCAGTATAATAATTTTATAAAAAAACCAAAAATGTAAAAGATAATTCAAAATTGAAATCTTTCGTTCAGAGATTAATAAATGTAATTATCGTACATCTTTAATTATAAATCATCTTAAAACAACATTTTTTCTTCGATGTTTTTCAGAGAAAATAAGGGTATTTTCCTGTTTTAAATTTGAAAATTTTATTTTAATATTCAATGTAGAAGGATGTCAAGTAAATGATGTAAGAAATCCACTGGCTATTTGAAGAAAAGCCATGTTCTCGTGTAGGAGAATATTTCGTATCAAGAAATGTTCACTTTGGTTTTTCCAAAATGTTATTACTGCTGTAGTTATACTAATGAAATTATTTGCATCAGCTGTGTGATGTACAAAAATAAGCTTATATATTGATATGTCCTTCAATCACTATCTGTACTACCTCAGAAATGGAAGAATAATAATCGTATCCCAATTAGATGTTTAAATTATGCTTAATTGAGACGTTATATATTATATATTTAAGAAATTTGATATTAAGTTACTTATAGTAAAGTTGAGTGAAGGCCACTCCAGATTTTTTACAAATGCAGGCTTAACACCATTAGAGGAAATTATCAAAACCGAGTATACATTCACTATCATGGGGAAGCAACTAGAATGGGAAACTCGATAGCAGATGATTGGACAGGAGTCCCTGATGTATGCAATCCATGTGTGTCTATTTCTTGACAGCTCCTCCGGCTAGCTAGTAGAAACCAAAAAGACGATGGTAATAGAATCACTGAAATTATATTACTATATTTTGATTCTTTTTCTGATTTTGAACACTTAGGATTAAAATATTAATAAAACAATTGTTTTTTTAATTTCTTTGTTCTAACATTTTGGATTGAAGAACTATATATTTATTATGGTATATTTTAGCAGTTATATCTTGCACAATTGGTTTTACCATTTTCTTAAAAATTTCACTTTTTTTTACCATCGTTGAACATTGCCTTGTTTGGATAGTCATACTACTAGTAGTTCCACCAAATTTTCAGAAAAAAAAAATAAAAGAGGAAAAAATATCATCGTTGACAGTAGCTCTTGTAATGTTAAGAAAGGTGATAAAATATTAACCAATTAAATATGCAGTCTATTTCTTAATCACTGTTATTAATCCATAGAGTCTTGTTAAAAATATGCAGCATTATGCTAAAATTTTTAATTCAAATAAACTGAAAATTATAATAATATTGAAACGTCCTCACAGATAAGATAATTTTAAAGCATAAGTTATTAGTAGAAAAGAAATTAACAAAGAAGTTTTACTTCGATGAAAAAAACTTGTTAACTTTAAACAAAAAATGTAAAGAAAAATTGAGAGAATTTTGTCTAATGCCTTAACGGATGATGCTTCTATTGCCAGAAGCAGCAAAATGATGTTGTTTTGAAGTTGTAAAGAAATGCTTTGCTCGTGGAGAAAACTTGTAAAAATATCTTAAAACAAAAGATAGGATATTATAGTGAAAATTAAAGCGTTCATTAATGTATGTTGATATTTAATTCAGGTTTTTTTTTCAAAATAATTTGCAAAGATTAAACACTCTTAGCATTAATCTGAAATACTTTTATGGTAAAGTTTAATCAAATGTTTATTATGATTTAATAAAATTCATAATACTTTTAAAAGAGTAAAAATAAAAATTATTACTACATTATTATTACAATGTAATTATTATAATAATTAATGCTGGAAAACTTTTTACTTATGACTAATTATAACGTCCCTAATGGCGTTATTTTTTTACGATGTAAAAAATCGTATAAATAATATGGAATCTTTACAATGTTTCATCTGAATTAGATAAAAAATTACGGTGATTTATATTTACGCTCGTAATCCACAACCATTTATGTTTTGAGACTGTATGCTCAGTATATAATTAATAATTTATTTTCGTGTTATACGTGTGAATAGCATTTTTTTTTTTTGACTATATGCATTTTTGCTCACTTCTGCAGACCATAGTATGTGCTTATAAGTTACTCATTAACGGAATATTTATCATTGATTACTTATCAAAAGCTCTGTACTGATACCTTTGAGATCATGTATAGGAGTACATCTAAATCTGTGAATGTTATAAGCGAATGTTATATAAAAAAATGAATAAAAAATTTTCGATCAAAATGTTTTGGAAAATAGAAAACCAGAGAAACATGTACGGCTATATAGTGTATTTTTATTGGTAAAAATTTTCTCTCTGACTTTATCTAAACCTATTTATTTAAACAACGGGTACGTTTGATGTATACTACTTGTTTATATTTTGACAGTCAGCTGACAGTGGAACAGATATTCATTCTTACCAAACGTCTCATACATATGATTGTTACTTTATAAACTGACGAGCACGCAAGCCAGTGGACTACCCTAGTTCCATGCTTTTAGTTTATTACCAATGTTTATATTACACAAATATAAAATTAAAAAAAAAAATTTTTTTTATATTATATATAATACATTTGCACTACTGTCATCGGCGAGAACGCAAGACACTTGCTATCCTGGCTCCAATTTTAAGAATATAGTGATAATTTTCTTTTATTTAACATTATTCAGGTAATAAATAATAAAGATTTCATTTCAGGTCTCTATCTCCACGGAAAATGGATGAAAAAACAGACAAACTGACAAAAATTATATATAGAGATAATGTTTTATTCGTTTGCATGTCACTCCGTTAGAGTGAATCAAATGCTGAAATGTGCTTCATAACAAAGAAAAGCAGACCATGCAACTTAAATACATTAGATTAGTCAAAAAGTTTCATTCACTTTTAAATTTATAATATTTATTTTTTACAAAATGTGAACAATAATTTCGTGGTAATGATGAGCAGAAAATGTTTTTTGTTGTGATTATATGGAATTACAGAAAGTGGAATCGCAGTTTAAAGTCAGCCCAGGTGTAATTTATACAGAGGAGACATTTGAGCAGAAGATTAAGGCAAGGTAGGTGGTTGGAAGAAGTACTATGTAATGAACAAATCTAATTAGTTCTGCTAGTGAATCAACCGTCATTACTGAACACTCTGTTAATTTCTTCAAATTACCTTACTTGACTGTGTCAAAACTTTAATATTATTTAGTCTAAAATTGGCCAACATTTAGCTATATATTTTCATTTTACTCTAAGTAGGAAAATATTTATTATAATAATTTAGAGTAGAGGGTATAGTGTACAATAATTATAATAAATGGGAAATAATGAACCTATTACAAAATTCTGGTGCAAATACCAAGGGCACTTAAGCTTATTTTATCTAATCCAGATAAAAAATTGTACCGATTCCATACTATTTAAACAATTTTTTACATCTAAGCCATTAGAGACGTTATAATCAGTCGTAAGAAACATATTTTCTAGCCTTGATTATTATTAGAGTATTATTATAACTTAACACAACCATGTGCTGTAACTAGCTCGTATTGTCTCAGTTTATGCTTGATTTATTGATAAATTTAATAACATAGAATGACACTGAAAATGTTTAAGAATGAAAACCTACATTGCTGTATACAATGAAAAAATTGTATATTTAATCAAAAAAAATTCCATCTGTTAAAAATCTGACGATTTTTTTCAGTTATTGCTTTTGACGCTTTTATTATAATGCCAAAATATCAAGACACCAGAGTTAGTAGTTAGGAAGAAAACAATGTTGTCTAAAAACATATTTTGGCAAATAATAATAACTTCCCTATCATGCATAGTTGCTCTCAAACAATTTTCTACATGTACATTATGAAGTCCAGTTTTGCGTAAATTATAAATTTGATCCATCAATGATTTTAGACTATAGCGGGATCACAATGTTTTGGATACACTTCCACCCACACACACGGAAATACAGGATTTGGGGTACTTTGATTCAAATAAAGTAAGTTTCGCAAATTACTTTGAAACGTAATAAATTTTACGTTTATAATGTTATAATATTATATAATAACTTATATAATATATTACATAATATTATAATTTATAATTTAGACAGTCTAACATCTAAATACAAGTTTATGTATTTAGATACGTGAATGCGTGTGTGTGTGTGTGTGTCTGTGTGTGTCTGTACTTCTGTGTGTCTGTATCTTCGGGTATGTCAAAACAACAAACGATCAAATTCCACATTTAAGCTATTTTTACTTTATAACTGAACTGCTGTTTGCTTAGCACTATAATTACACTTTTTTATGACGTACATTAATTGAAAAAATATATGGTTTTAGCATTTGATTGCTATACTTAGTCCACACTATTTCAATTAAAAATCAGTATTTTTGGACCTTTATTTGACCAATATTATACATAGGATGTGATTAATCCATACATTTCTCTTCATAGTAATACATTTATAATTTTTGTTGAACGATTTGAACTGTGTTTTTACATTTTAAAAGGGTTTTAATTAATTTAATATAAATATTCATCAAATGGCAGGAAACTATTGATAGTAAATATTACACATTTGATAGAGTCCATTAAATTCATGTACAAGCATCTCTAATTTTACTACAGTAAAAAATAATAAATTAGTAATATATATAACTTGAGTTTCGTCTTCCTACCAGCATTTCTACAGATAAAAGGGGAACTTAATATTTGAAAGTATAACTCTAATAAAAAAATAACTATGCATTGTGATAATAATTAGCGTTGGTAGTTTTTATTCTAATTTATAATTTCTGGTCAATATCATACACAAAGATTTGTGAAATTTTTATAGAATATACTGATTATATTTTTGGTAATCTCCATATTTATAATGAAAAAATTAATGTAACATAATGTGACTTCTCCCGCCAACCAAGTTTTTTTAAAAAATATTAATCCAAATTTATGTACATATTTGGGATTTCCAAATATATTACGACTGTGTAATGGAGGCCAGGTTAACTCAGTGGTTAGCATAATCGCCTCTAAACTGGTAGATCCGGGGTTTGATACCCACCTGGCCCTCTCTTTATTCACGTGGGAGGTAAATAAATCTGAGCACGTCGTCTCTCGAAGAGGGTGTTAAGCCGTCAGTCCCAAACCTGTACGATGTCAGGTACTCCTTAAAGCTCCCTACTTTAAATATACCTTAGTTAGGCAAAATTTAAGACTCCCAATGGAGAATCAATTTTCATTGTGTGTTATCACAAAGGGCCTATAGGTATTTCCTTGTGAGAAAGCCATTGCAACTTAAGGGTTGCCTACAACTACTACTATTACCACGAAAGTGTAGTTGATTAGAATAATATAATGAAATATCACAATGTATAATATGTATATACGTATTTATATGGAATGTAACAAAATTATCTGACCGGATTTGACTATGATATTTTACTAACAGCAAACGGTAACTCAACTGATTTATTTAATTAATTAATTTACAAGTTAATCAATATTTTTTTTAATTTAATAATATGGTACATTATTGACTGCTTCATTATTGTAATTTTTTTATGTTTGAATTTATTTCACAAATGGAGTGCGGTAGAGAAAAGGGTCAGCAAAATTTGAGAAAGTTATTACTGATTGGAAAATATCACTCTTTTTCTAACATATTTCAAAAATCGTAAAATTGCTCTTCTTTTTGTAGAAATCTCCTGGTTGTAAATCGGGTGATTTTTTAAAGAAAATTTTCCTATCTGATAGTAAAATTGGCACTACGTGCTAGGTTAAACAGTCCTAGCGTGTCAGTCATAGCCTTAAAGCAGGTAAAGAGCTTTGCTTTCCTTCAACTCCCTTTTCAGTGTCTCCCATTCAAGTTCACTTTTAAACTAAATTTTTCGTTTAACTGTCAATGAGACATATAATATTACATTTGATTTTAAAAAAAATAAAAAATATGTTTTTGTATCAAGAATTTATTTTATATCTGTTTGTAAAGTAAATTCTCCTCTATAAACAATGTTAATACGTAACATCATTAATATTAAATCAATAATATTATATATATTAATATTAATTAATTATTATATATATACATATATATATATTACAAGATTTCACAATAAACACGTGAAACGACAAAATAACGCCCAAAAATACAATAAGAAATGAGAATAAATACTAAGATCTTTCAACCATAACAAGCGGTCTTTTTCAGAGTCAAATCCAAACTGATTTGGGATTTGAAACTGATCCATTCAAATCCATTCCACTCTGACGAAGATCGTGGTTTAAAGATCTTTATCTTTTTTCTGATTTCTTCTTGTGTTTTTTGTTTAATTTTCTTCTTTTAATTATGAATGATCCTATTGTTTATTGGTTGAGTGAGGTTAATTACCTTTCCCAAAAAATTGTGAGCTGCACTGTCCATATTGATTTCATTTCTAGTTGTCTCAATCTAAATATAATTCCTAATAGTCTAGCTGTTAAAATGCCTCTATCTGCCTTCCCTCTCAAGTTTCGTCACTCTATCGTAGTTTACGGGTTTCATATTTCTTTTCAATTGTCTCACCTTACCTTGTCTAATTATATCAGCCTGAGGGACTCGTACTCCTCTAGGCTACATTCAGTTATTAAAATACTTTTGAACATATCCTCTAACTATTTAATTCCGATCAATAAATCTCTTGATTCAGCCCATAGAAGACTCCAGAAATCCTGTCATAATAGCTACAAAAAGCTGTCTAATCTTTACCTCTCTTATCTCTCTCAAGGCCTATCTCTTCCCTACCAAGTGCCCTTCCGTAAGTCTCAGAATACTTCTCCAGTTTCTTATACCCAAATTCCTCTGTGTCATTCTACATCCTTCTCATCGTACCAATCATCACCTTTTGTCACTGAACTCAATCCCTTTTCTTCTTCTCTTTCTAATTCTACTTCCACCAATACCCGTAATAATAATAATAATAATAATAATAATGATAATAATAATAATAATAATAATCATCATCATCATTACAATACTAGTAATAATAATTTTAACATTAAAAATAACAATAATATACATAACTGCAACAACTTAATCCCTAACAACAATAAGAATATTATAAACCTTTCTTCCCGCAATTTGAGTACAGCTGAAGCCAGTATTCTATCTAAGCTTCAGTTCAGTCCCTAAAATTAATCACATCAGCATCTTGGAGGATCTCCAGATGTTTTTCGATCTCTTCGCTGGCAGTATTTTTGGAGATCCAGTGACAAAAGCTCTGGCGATACAACTTCTAAAGTTCACACTTCCCTCAAGCGCTTTAAACCTCTATCTTCCCACGAACCACCTCCACTTTCTGTATCACATCCTCTCGAACTCTTCATCTCCTCTATTGTCCGCAGATGTTCTAATCCTGCCTTCCTCAGAAGCCTATCTCCCCCGGATAACCTCACCATTCCAGAGAGAAAAGCAATTAGCAGTTTGAAAAGAGACAGCTTCCTCCTTATCATGCCAGCTGATAAAGGTTCCTCTGTAGTCCTCATGGACCGTTCTGTCTACCACCGTGAGGCAATGAAACAACTCTCTAACTCATCTTTTTACTTTACTATAAGTAAAGTATAGTGATCGTGAAAAAATTCGATCTCGAGATTTTGACGGAATTACATGTTTTGAGGTCCCAGAAGTCGTTTTATGAAGTTTTTACGATGATGTCTGTGTGTGTGTGGGTGGGTGGGTGGGTGCGTGTGTTAGCATTGCTTGTTACCACGCTACGGTCCAGAATCTTTGATGGATCAAGTTGATATTTTACACAAAAATGGGCCTCATAAAGACGAAGATCCCTATTGTTTGGGAAGAATTATGCATGATGGGAAAGTCACTTTTTTTGCCAAAAACCGTTTTTTTAAAAACATTTATTTCTCCTAAACTGATAACCCTAGAGTTTTGAAATTTTGACATTATCTTTGAGGTTACAAATGCAACAAACGAAAAATATATTCAGAATTTTAAATCAACAGGAAATATTTTTTTTTTCAATAAAATGTAAAAATTTTGACTTATAATTCAATCTCAAACCTTGTGAGAGCGATACAAGCCATACTGTTTGACAGACAAGAATGAAACTATGCCTACAAATAGAACATTATATGGAGAATGAGTTGAAATATTTTTTTCCAAAATTACATTCGCTAAACGGGCGTTACAGTACGATTTGTGTTTTCAGAAAATGTTTTTTTGACGCTAAACGGCTCGTTAAAAAATAATGAAAATTTGACCAAAAATGGAACAAAAAATTAGCAATTCATAAAAAAAAAATCATAAAGTTTCAATTACGGGAAAGAGCAATAACGATATAAAAACTCTTTGTTTATCCTAGACTAAGAGATCACCTGCTATACTTGTCGAATTTTTTGTATTTTTTTACATTGTTTACATTGACTTAGAAATTTTTTGAGCGAATCCACTGAGATAAAATTGATGTTTCTAATGGAAAAATGAAAATATATTATTGACTTACAAGAGATGTAAGAGGAATAATATTGTGCAGGTAAATGATAACACTCATTAAAAAAAAATTCGTATATATGTTATTTGACAAAGGTGAAGGAAAATGATCTTATTAAATACTAAGAAGTAATATAATTCCCAGTATAATAATTCTGTTAAAAACCAATAATGTAAAAAATAATTCAAAATATAAATCTTTCGTTTAGAGATTAATAACTGTAATTATCGTACATCTTTAACTAACAAATAACCTTAAAAGAACATTTTCTTCGCTGTTTAAGATGTTTTTCAGAGAAAAAAAGGGTATTTTACTGTTTCAAATTTGAAAATTTTACATTAATATTCAATGTAGAAGGATGTCAAGTAAACGATGTAAGAAATCTACTGGCTATTTGAACAATAGCCATGTTCTCTTGTAGGATAATATTTCGTTTCAAGAAATGTTCACATTGGTTTTTCAAAAATGTTATTACTGCTGCAGTTATACTAATGAAATTATTTGCAAATAATAAATTATTTGTGATGTACAAAAATAAGCTTATAAATTGATATGTCCTTCAATCACTATCTGTACTACCTCAGGAATGACAGGCTAATAATTATATCCCATTTAGATGTTTACGTTATGCTTAAATGAGACGTTATGTTTTATATATTCAAGAAATTTGGCATTGAATTACTTATAGTAAAGTAGAGTGTAGGCCACTCCAGATTTTTATCAACAGCTTTCTTCCAACCCTATTCCTCTTTTCCTCAAGAACTTAGTTTCACTTCTTAGTAACAGTGCTGAGTGTGAGGGCCTTTCTCCCCAGGATATTGACACCCTCATTCCCTCAAACCACCGATGTCCTGTTTTCTACCTGCTCCCTAAAGTCCACAAGCCCTTCAACATGCCTGACTCCCCTCCCCCCGGTAGACCTATTGTTTCCAGTTATGGCTGCCTTACAGAAAGACTTTCCACCTTCATTGATCACTTCCTACAGCTTCTAGTTCGTAACCAACCTTCTTTCTGCAAAGACACTTTCCACTTTCTCCAAATTCTTAAAAATCTTTCTCTTCCCTCTACCCTTGAACATCCCAAAAAAAAAAAATAAAAAAAGAGTCACCACCCTGCCTTCCTGTGGGACTCTTCGCTCTTCACACCTCCTGATGACGACGATGGTCGACATATATCGATGTGAGTTATGTCTGTGTCTTTCTGTGTGTTTCCTTCGTTTTGAATTTATATATATATATAACTAAACAACGAACTTTCTACAACACCTTAATATATACTATTTAATTAGATATGTCACTTCTAGAGTTATTAGAGGATTGATCCTTTTTAGTATATAATATTTCTTGTGTTTTCTTATCATTCTATTCTTTATCTATAATAATGTCCTCAAAATCAAAAGCGCAACGTTCACTTAATGTGTGAAAGCAAAGGCAGTTGCACTAAATTAATTTGTTCTTTTATCATTTTTTTTTTGCACATGAATACGGTTGTATTCAGAAAAGTAATAGTTAATTTTCTGACATTTTATAAATTTATCGACAAAAATGAGATTACTTTGAAACTCTTTAGACACTTTCATTCAAAATTAAAAATGAATTCTAATTTTAGAACCATTTTTGTCTATGGTTTTAACTACCTCTGTTATAAAATGCTAGAGTAACTTCTGGTTCATTTCGTTCAAAAACCTTTATTGTACAAATACTAAAGCAAATTGACGGATACAGTTGTATTTGATACTGATTTTTTTACAATAGAATTAACATTTAGCTTAAGTGCTCTACAATTCAGAAATAAATATATATATTAGTATTTTAAACCGAGAAACTTGTCCATTTAATTATTGTGATTATTTTTCACCCGGGTAAAACTGGGGTAGCCTACTTGTAAATATTTAAAAATATCTGTGATGTTCACCATTTTTATTGTTTTAATGACGATCAAAAATGGGTTTATTTTTGAAAAATAGAATAAGTAACTACGTAAACATGTTTACGATTGGGTAGATTTGATTGAAGTTTTGACTTGGCCTACTCACTCCTATCTTCTGAGAAGGTCTGATTACATTTCAGATAACTTGCAACTTTTTCTCCTCTGCTTGATGTTTTCTCTCTCTCAAGTCTTGAGTTATTGATATTCTGAACGTTTCCATGTGCCTTAAATTTATCATGCAAACGAGACTGTGCCGGACGTGTAGCCAGCCACTTTTGTTTCTAAATTACGTTCTCAGACCAAATTCACCAGCATTTTCAAATATCCAATGCTTTACTTGAGTTATCAAACTTACATGAAAAAAATATTCTTTTAGTTCGTTATCTTTTATGTCTGTAATTTTTTTTAAAGTAAACAATCAATCATTAGCAATAATGAATGATGATTTTGAATGTTTTTAGCATAAAGGCAAAAGAAGTATTTCAGAAGGGAAGAACAAGTACAATTAATATGACATAAATACACGCACATGAGTTATGGCATGAGGTTTCAAAGAAAATTTAAAGCCAACTATGCATTCCTGCTTGATTACCTTTGCTTATTTTGCATAAGTTCCTAGTATAAGCAGAAGGATTGTTCTATATTTTCTCAAAAGTCATCAGGAAAAAAAAGAAGTAACCAACTGCAGTGGTGCAGAGACGCTTGATTTCATTCTCATTTCTCTCCTGATAAAACTTCGTGTAAAAAATTGGAAACTGAAAATTGTTGATATTTATGTATGTATGATTATTTATATTTATTAATATTAAACATATTATCTACCGTCTTACCTCGTACATTACTGCCGTAGCTGTCGGACCGGTTTCGGGTGTCACCCATCTTCAACACGAACTGATCCAATGAATCCTACCTATCTGTTTATATAACCTACCTACTGTCCCTATGCTGCCTAGATTTTATTAGTTAGTTATTTTAACACCACTTTATTTTTATTTATTTTATTATTATATTAGTTATTATTATTTAGTCTAATTCTTTTCCTATTATTTTCGTCTTTGTCATGTCTGTCAAGTCGTTGTTTTATTTTCTTTAGGGGTTTAAATAGTGTGTCGCTTTGATGATTTACTTGTTCATTTATTAGATTACCCGATTCTTTATATTTAAATATCTCTAATTCTTCAGTTACGTTTAGTCTTTTTCCTTTCTGTCCTGTTTTTATTAAGGTAATTGAATTTTCTAAACTGTCCGGTTCATGACCCTGTTCTGTTAAGTGGTTCGCGTAATTAGATTTGTTTGTATTATTTAGATAATCTTTAATGTGTTCCTTATATCTTAGTTTTAGGGTCCTTCCCGTTTGTTCTATATATATATGATTACAATTTTTACATTTTATTTTATATACTCCGCTTTTTTCATATTTATTAGTTTTATTTTCCGTTGAGTTATCTAATCTATGGTTTATTGAATTATTTGTTTTAAACTCTATATTTATACTATATTGCTTTAGTAAGTTCGCGATTTTATGACTTATTTGACCTATAAATGTTATACACGCGTATTTATCATTATTAGTTCTTTCCTTATGACATTTTTGTTTTTTTTTTAAAAATGTGAATTGATGTACTTATTACCTTAAAGGTTAAAACCATGTTTAGAAAACTGGAAAAATTAAACAGAAAAAGAACAAAAATGAAAATCGGCAAGCCTTTAATAAAACATGTTTTAATGAAGGTCTGCTCCCATAATATACATATATATGTGTATATATAAATACGATCCCAAACGGAAAACTATAGTTCAATGCACATTAAAAATCATAAGAAAATTAAAAACACATTTCTACAGTATCTAGTTTTTGGTTTGAATCGTCTTCAGGAGAGATAAAAAAAGGAAACGAAGCCCACTAGTCTAGAGACGGTTGGAGACCAACAATTTTGCCGCATACGCGCTGGGCCACAGAAAATAAGGTAGACAGGAATCAATTTACCATTAAATTAAATTAAAAAATATGAAAAAATAATAAATGAATAGAAGACAAAATTGAGGAATGAACAGAGGAATCGATACATAAATAAAAGTTACGGACTAAGCCATGATAAAATAAAACTGAGAATACAAATAATGTTATTAAATAAATAAAGTAATTAAATAAGAAAAACAAATAATTAAGTACCTAATAAAAAAATCAAGTAATTAAATTAAAAAAAAAAGATAAAAAAGGGTATTTTATAATAAAAAGTGGTATAAAAACGAAATACAAAGACAAGGGACTAATTAAATGAAGCATTATCTCGTCTGAGATAAATAACTAAATATAATTAGTTCCTCTTCTTTGCATTTTGTTTTATGTTGTTTTTTATTGTTAAATGACCTTTTTTTTATTTAGTTACTTCATTTTTTATTACTTATTAATTTTTTATTATTATTTAATATTTGTTTTTCTTATTCAATTACTTTATTTATTTAATAATATTATTATTTGTATTCTGAATTTTATTTTAACATCCCTAACTTTTATTTATGTATCAATTCCTCTGCTCATCACTCATCATCTTCTTTTATTTATTTATTATTTTTTCATATTTCCTAATATAATTTAATTATAAATTGATTCCTTATACTCTGTCACCGAGCACGTATGCGGCTACAATGTTGTATATCCAACCGTCTCTGAGCCAGTGCGTTTACCGTTTGGAGTGTACTCGATGTGATGCTTTTTACTACTTTTTATCTTGTTTTATAAATAAATATTGGAGGGATTTCTATTTTTCCTCTCCTCCCCTGGGGGGCAGCATTGCGGTGGTTCCACGAGTTACTCTGGAGGCCAGTAGCAGTTTGCTTCTCAACGCGAGTACTTGACCCTTCTTCCCGATGACGACGGATGTCGAAATATCGAACTGAGTTCTGTAGTGTCCTTCTGTGTTCTTTTCTCTGTGTTAAAGTGTATATATATATATATATATAAAGATAAAAGTACCAACCCTGAAATAGAAACAAAATCAAAGTTTATCAGGACTCGGTGAGTTCATCAGGTATATATATATATATATATATATATATATATATATATATATCAATGATCAAACCACAATATGAAATGGGAAAACAAGACTAGCGGATAGTTTTTTATTCTTTCTTACTGTACTCCTTCGTTTCCCAAACATCCCTTTAGGGACATTATTCGTTTCCTGTGCTTTCACCCTTTTAAAATACCACTCTTCCCTCCCACTTTTCTCAACCCCTCACCACATGTTTTCTCCATCTAGTGTTTCAGTTGGGTTTTGGACTCTGACGAAGACCTCTTGTTACGGTTGAAAGATCTTAGACTTGTTTTCCCATTTCATATTGTGTTTTGATCATTGATTGTTATTTCACGTGTTTATGTGAAATCTTTATATATATATATATATATATATGTTGTGTGTGTGTGTGTGTGTGTGTGTGTGTGTGTGTGTGTGTCTATGTGGCGTGTTTTTTGTACAAGATATTGTGGTGTAAAAAAATGTAATATTCAACCTTTCATTACAAAATATTTTAACTAATATAATTTAGAGACACATTTCTAACTTTTATTGGGCCAAGTAATTATATTATTTGTAAACAATTTTATGGTTAAATAAGTACAAGTTAATTAAAATTTCAAACCTTTTTGTTTAAATTAGTGTTGATAATGAATCAGTTGTTTTTGGTGGTTTTTGTAGATATCTAGTTCAATTAAAGAACTTTTAATTTTCTTTGTTCATTCCAGTACCCTCTCTCTAAGCAATATCAACATTTGAAACAAGTCAATCTTCCGTACTCACTTTTTTTTTTGAAATTTTCATTTCAACATTTATAAAATTTTTATTAGAAACTAATTTGACATGGCAAGTTGTTGATATTCTGGATACATTCAAATAATAAAATTTATTTAATCGTAAATTTAATAAGAGAGCAATGAGGTAAGGGAAAATTGCAAATAATATTATCATTCGGGGTGACAAAAAAACTACTGGGGTAAACTATATGACTCATACTGGCATAAAAGTTATTCTTATTACTGTTTGTTCTTGCTAGTATTCCCTCCATACCTTTCCTAAACTAATATGCCTTTGCATACCCGTTTTAGGTTCTTAAGTGGATTAAATCTAAAATACTCAAAAGCTGAAGAAGAAGTTCGTGATTTTATCGTACTTCGAGTGAAAATAAATAATGAAAATCGTTCATTATTTATGCAGTCTGTTATATTTTGATATTATATTGTTTACTCATATTGGGAAATTTTGAAAATTTCGTCCACACACATTTTTTTTTTGTAGAGACCTAATTTTGAAATTCCCCAAAATGAATAACACTGTTACTTCCTCTATGATTCTAAAATTTTCCATCATATTTAGTAAAATGTGGAATATTCAAGCAGTATTATTAAAGCATTGTTAGTATAAAAAAAGTATTACATATGGTTAGCAGTCTATCTTAAAAGGTTGCTGATATTAATTAATTATTTAGATTTGTCAGTTTATACTGTTCATTAAAAAACAGCATCCTTTGGATATTTTAGTTAAGCTACTTACACTGTTTTTTTTTAATATAAAACAAAATTGTTAAATATTTTTTTTCTTTATAAAATCAGATAGGAAGTAGAAGAAAATAGAGGTGTTCTAATTTGTGGGAGGGGTTTGGAAAAGGCGTTCAGATTGAATGCTCTTCCCACTCTACCGGGTATCAAGAACACTTTCATTCCAAAGACCTTTATCAGCCTTCTCACAAAATAACTTATCCCCATATTCCACCTCATTTCCCAAAGCTCTCTTAATTGTCTCATATCTTTTGTTTTCCCCTTTTTTATTTCTTTTCTAAAAGAAAAAAAAAGAACAAAATATATTGATATCAGTTGATAAATCTGATATTGCTAGGATGGATATCGTTAGACCTTGCAATGATAAGACAATCACTCATTACATATATACTCTCATCCCTAAATTGAGAGTTTCATTTAACATCTTCTTTTTTTTTTAGTAAACTCCAAAAATAAATTTCCAATAGATTTCCGTTTTGAAATAGCATTGTCTAAACTTCAAAACATAAAACATAAACTTTTGTATATTTAAAAGACAAAGATTTGTGTCATTTAATTTAAGTGGTTTTAAACTGCTTTGTAAAAAACAAAGTTTTGTTTAAAGGCTTTGTCAACTACCATTGGCTTACACTGGATCGCTGGAATGTATAAAAACAATAGATAAAAACAAATAATTGTAAAATCTTTTCTATAGCCTGCTATCAATTTAACCTATCTAAAATATTATGAGATTCAAATAGGAATGTAAAATTTCATAAAGAACACAGCATTGTGAAAATACATTGGAAGATTCAGACGGCCTCAATCAACATTGGAATATTCAATATATATATATGATCAAACCACAATAAGAAATGGTAAAACAAGACTAAGATCTTTCAATCGAAACAAGCGGTCTTCGTCAGAGTCAAAACCCCCTCTGACGATGACCGCTTGTTACGGTTAAAAGATCTTAGTCTTGTTTTCCCATTTCTTATTGAGGTTTGATCATTGATTGTTATTTCACGTGTTTATGTGAAATCTTTATATATATATATATATTTATATAGGTACATAGACATAAATTTGATCATCTATCAAAATTGCAATAATACATTGGAATAACGAAGGGCCTTCCGACTGGTCTAATATTCGTTTATCATAATTTTCTCGGAGTTACGACGACGCAAACGAGACTGAAGTCTTGTTCAGTATGTTCAGTCTAGCTTAGGTTTTTAAAATATTGAAATTAATGACCAAAACAATCAATAAGACTGATAAATGTTGATTATTATTTAAAAAGAGAAAAAAAAAAGAACGAAATATATCGATATCAGTTGATAAATCTGATATTGCTTTGATGGATATCTAAGTGTAGGGTGTGCTAACTGTGAGCTTCTTGACTGATATATAGTATGTATACTCATTCGTTTAACAATGACTTGGCATAAAGACGGCGTCGTTGGTTTGAATAACCTTCGTTTAACTATGAGTATCTATACCAGTGCTTCTCAAACGGTGCGCCCTGGAAGGTAGCCAGGTGCGCCCCAAGATAATGGAAGATTAAGTTTATATAACAGATTTATATTTTAGTTTTTGCACCATTTTAATTTATTTGAGAAAACACCAAGTATGGGGTTTTCAAGTCTGAGTCAAGTCTCGGCTACTTCATATTTTGAACTGGAAGGTAAATTTCTTTAATCTTTAAGCATGAATGGATAATACTTCATCTGTGCCTTTACTCGGGGATTTAAATCATTTTTACTAGCCCTCCCTCTCTCTCTCACTCTCTCTGTCTCTCTCTCTCTCTCTCTTTCTTTCTTTTTCTTAAAAAAAACTATACATTTTAATTTCCAATCATTTTCCTGTTATCAAATCACAGGACTAAATTTTCTATATTAAAATCAGTGATGCGCCCCAACGTTTTGGTTTGCTTTCATAGGTGCGCTCCAAAGTTTTGGTTTGGTTTCATAGGTGCGCCCCAAAGTTTTGGTTTGGTTTCATAGGTGCGCCCCAAAGTTTTGGTTTTGTTTCATAGGTGCGCCCTGAAGTAAAAAAGTTTAAGAAGCGCTGATCTATACTATACTATAGGAGTATCTAAATTTCATTATATTTTATAATTCATTGCACCTATCAATTTCTGTTGCTCTTTCAAATACTAGCACTTAAAGGTTCGTCTTATAACATAGGTTTCAGTATTACTTTTGTTCTAGGGGTGGAAGTTAGTTCATATGTTACTTCTGCACTTTTCAGTTGTAGGCAAGGCAAAATTCCAATTTGGTTTAACATCAGGAATTTTCAATGTTGTCGTATTCATATTTTAGAGAGGGAAACTACATGAGTGTATGATATTGTACATTTTGAGGACCCATAGCTTGACGTCCTCTCCAAGAGATGGCATATATCAGATTATCTCTTATCACAAAGGTCATTTTTTTCTTCTCCCATATAAATATTCCAGTATCATTGCAGAGATCTGAACCAGGAATCGTCAGCACTAAAGGCAACGTCTGACCCTTTTTCAGGACAAAACATTGAAGTTAAAAAAAAAAAACAGTTACAAGAACCAATGAGTTTCTTCATTGTTCTTCCAATGAAGAAACATTGTTCTCCAATGTTCATTCATTGTGGAATCAAATTGATTCCACAAATATCGATATACACTTAAAATATTGTTCATTACATTAATTAATTACATTAAAAGTTTTGTTATGCTGTTGTAAAACATAATAAAATCTTCAAGCTAGCTTTTAATGACTCCTTCTCATGAATTAAAATCCACAACAGACCACTTCGTCAACCACTGTCAAATTAACTGTTAGTAACAAACACTGTAGTCTTCAAAACAATTCATTAAATATCCATGTCCATTAAATTAAATGTACTACCATTTAAGCAATTTTAGTATTTCTAAATCAATTAATATAACATGTACAAAATTATGAATAAGTTTTGTTAGATTTGAGGTAACCCATCCCCCACATAATGCCCTATTTTTAGGTATAAAATCATTTTGATCCGTAAAGCGGTATGGTTTATATCCTACTCACAAGCTTTCTGATTGTATAATAAGTCAAAATGTTTATAATTTATTGAAAAAAAAGTTTGTTGTTTTAAAAATCTTTTTGAGTTATGGCTTTTGTAGCCTCAAAGATAATAACAAAATTTCAAATCTCAAGAGGTAGTAGTTTACGGGAAAAGAAATATTTTCTAAAAGAACATTCTGGTAAGAAAAAGTGACATTCCTATCATGAATAATTGCTCCCAAAATATACAGCAATTACACTCTCAGACCCATTTTCGTTTAAAATAGGAATTTAATCCATCAAAGATTGATCAAAGATGTAGACTGTAGCGTCTAAACAAATATTGATACACAATTAACCATCCACACACCAACACAGTACATCATAAAACGACTTTGGGGACCCCAGAAAAATGTAATTCCGTCGAAATGTCGAGATCGAATTTTTTCACGATTACTATTCCTTTCTTATTGTAAATTAAATATAAATTCTGACTATTTTATAAACAAATAAATAAACAATGTAAACAAGTCTAAAAATTACTACAAATAACATATTACTAATGCTTCTTAATGTTCAATTTAATCTCGAATGATGTCCATTTTTTGTAACTGGTTTTGTAACAGAATACCTATATTAGAACAATAAATACAAGCATTACGAACAGATTAGTAATAAATTAGTACAAGTTCTGGCATAAATATAAGTAAGGTACCTTTTTCATGTTCAATGCTTCAAAAAAAATTGTTTTCATCACAAATAACTTCTATCCCTCAAAAATTCAATAAGATTTGTCAAACGACTGAACCAGCAGAGAGGTGAAAAATTTTTAGATCCACACAATCTCTTGTTTAACACTTGCAAACATAATTAAAAAATTGTATATAATAATGAATTGAGGGAACTTTAAAACCTATAAATTTGATAAATCTCAAAAAGTTTATTTTTTCATTGCTACATTTTAATTATTTGTAAATAACCAGACAAGAATGTAACTTATGTTCTTGATTCCTCTCAGTAGGATTAGACCAAGGAATTTCATAGGGTTGGTCACAGATCAATGCAGACTGAGAAGCAGTGGTGAAGCAACTATTTTTGGTGCCCGGGGCGGTCGTAAGATTTGTTGTCCCCCGCTGGTCTTTGACAATCCGTTAACATTCAAAACTCCAGAACGTCCTGAAAATGTTAATTTTCATAGAATTACAATGAAGGATCTAATTTTAGATTGCTCTTGTTAATCTCAGACAATCATTTTATGACAGTAGTCCTATACATATACAGTCGTCATCAAAGAAAACCAATAATTTTTCAAAACAAAAACGTACAATTCAAATCATGAAAAAAATGTTAAATTAAATTAACTGGCTACACAAATAAATACAATACATTTTCAAACCCATTAAAAACTAGTTTTAAAAAATTTAAAAAAAATGTATTTTTAATTTGCAAATATTAGAGTTGAAAATCTGTTGAACGACAGTATTACACAGGTAAAACATAAAAAGAATTACGACCTTAAAAACTCAGTTTGGTATAAAATTTGAGATTTTTTGTAAGCTTTTTATTATTGTATTTTTTTTGTCATTTTCTGTTCATGGATGCACAATGAAGATATGTATCCGAGCCCTTTTCGCAGGTAGCGAAAGTGTATTTTGATTGATTAATGTCCATTCTCCAAACCTTAGTCCACTGCACCATCCTAGCAACATGTTTAAATTGTCTTAGAGAGTTATCAATGAAGAAGAGCCTACACAGAGTATAAAATATTTTATAATGAACAACTGAAAGAACAAATACACTTTAAGCGTCATTTGTCAAGAAATTTTGAAAACAAGAAAATTTGACAACATGTTGAATTAGTTTAAAATTCGTATACAATTTGTAATATAGATCCAAAGAGTCTTTTCCTCATACTTCAATATCATCCAAAAAATAATATGAATCATAAACACAAGAAAATCTACATCTGACATTAAGGTTTCGTTGAGCGTACAATCTATAGATTGATTATACTATTTTGTTGGAACAATCCATCATACCATAGGAACATCAGAGATTATTTGTTTGATTTACGTCAATTTATACATTTCGGAACTTTCGTTCTCTTTAAATATCACAATGACTCATTAAAATGTGAAATTTATTTATTAAACGTAAAAATAACAATTTTATTTTACTCTGCTTCCTTAAAATATTTCTAGGTCAATGTAAAAAATTCAATTAAGTGTAAAAAAAATTCAATAAGCATGGCACGGTATCTATTAGTCCAGGTTGAAAATCAGTTTTGTTGACTCATTGCTCCTTGAAGAAATAAAAATGTCACGTAGTTTCTTTTATAATTTTTTGGAAAAATGTCATATTCTTTAATAAGCTGTTTAGCGTAAAAGAATTTGTTTTAAAAATATAAATATACCATAATGCTACTTTGGTTAATGTAATTTAAAAAAAAATACCTCAACTCATTTCTCACATAATACTCTATTAAGAGGTATAATTTCATTTTGACCCGTTAAACAGTATGGCTTGTAGCCTTCTCACAAACTTTCAGATTGACTCGTAAGTCAAAATGTTTACGCTTTATTAAACAAATTCTGCAGTTTTAAAAATTTGAGGATTTTATGATAAATTTCCAAATATGGAAATTTATTATGATTAAGTTATGATAAGTTAAACAATGAAATCAAGGTCAACATTACTTATCCTTATACTAAAAACAATTTTGATATTTTCAACTTTAAATGATTTAAAACATACGTGGGGAATGAAACAATGTAACCAGTATTGATTGAAAGGGTTTAAGTCAAGGATGAAATTCGCTAGCCAGTAGAACTCGGTCTCTCCTGGGAATCCCATTCTTTACCTGCAGCCCAACTTCTAATTTCTTAACTGATGTCCTCCAAAAAAGATTGAAACAGGGACTTCAAACTTTTCTTTCTTTTGCTTATTGTATTTCTCTGTTTTATTCAATTTTAATGTTGATTTCAACTCACTGGTTGATATTTATTTTCTATAATTCAAAAGTAAAATGTATTCATGAAATAAACAAAGAAAATTTAAAACATAGTAAAACATTTCAACTTAGTGAAATGGAAGAAACAAATGAGATAACATCTGAGGGCATATTCAATATCAAGCTATCAACTAATATCACGCTGATATTCTTACTTGCCTAATTACATAAGACATTAAATATTTTTATAAAAGGAAATATCTGTTGTTTTGTCACCTAAAAGAAAAGGATCACTGTGACAATATAAATGTTAAATTTTTTTTGCGTATGTAACAAATCCTGAAGAATATAATGGAAACAGTCACAAATTTGTACTTGCTGTCCTAATATAAAACTTGGCAATTCTTCACATTGTGACATTCACTTGTCAGTGACTGCAAGTATTCATTTGTTTGAATACTTGTGGGCTCGTCTCTAGTCTGGTACACCCTGGTTGGATTCCACCTCTGACTTCAGAATTTTTTCACTTAAGAGGTGAAAACATATGAGTGAGTCGTCGCTTAGAAAGGACGTTAAGAGGATGGCCCGGTGTCCATAAATAGCACTGTGTTGATTATATATTACCCTGGTGTTTGGAGGGAGAGAGAGAGAGGGTGTGTGTCAGGTAGCTCAAAGGCTTGCATACTCTGGTCTGGTAGATCATGGGTTCTCCCACTCTCTCTCGTTTTTTCACGAGAGATTTGAAAAAATCAGATCCTTCGTCCCTTTAAAAGAACGTCAAACCATCGGCTCCGAGGCTGCACGATATCAGTTACTCGTACTTCACAATTTAGAGCTCCCGATGTAGAATTGACCTAGTAATGCGTTTCTACTGCCACTGCTAACATAAGTGTCAAATTAATAAATTAGCCAAACTTTTCGTCTCTACGACTGCACTAAAGATCAATGTCTATAAGTGTGAAAAAACAAAAAAGAATAACCAAATATTTGACAATTTATATTTTTTTTCTTTAAAACTGCTACTTTTAAGAATATGAATTACTAGTTGTTTGGTCCATTATCATTTGTTTAAAGCAAATTTGATCATTTCCAGTTGAATTGCATAATCATAATTTGCATAAATACTTAATATTTCCCTTAGAAATTTATGCAAAATATGAAACGCAAAAGAAGTTCTTACTTGGAAATATGAGAATGTAAAGTCAGTGAAAAAGTTGCCAGGGTAACCCAGTGGATCACATAGTTTCCTCTGGACTGGTAGACCCATTGTTTGATTTTCACTCATCCGGGAGATGAAAAAATCTGAGCACATACGAGTAATTTCTGGGAGAGGACGTTAAGCTGTCAGTTCCGCGACTGTGTTATGACTCCCAATGTAGAATCATTAGGAAGACACAATATTACCCTAAAACATATGTGTTTGAGGCTTATCTTTTTTCCAGAAGATCAATTCCACCCAAGAAAAAGGAATGAAAAGAGAATAGATCAGAAAATAAAATAAGTGAGCTGTTCTATAAATTCTACTCATTAATATGTACATAATAACATATGTTACATCTATCAAAAGAAAAGATGAATTGAATTATCCAAACAGAGGATATTTTTGAAACTTCTGCTTCTCACAAATGTTATCGTCTCTATTACCAGGCTTATATGGATACTGCTTACGAAATGTGAGTAAACTCTCAGAAAAATAATCTGCCAGAATACAATCACTACAAAGAAATAAGCTGTTCAAAGCTTACACACTACCACAAAAATAAAAATCTGGAGTGGCCTACACTCAACTTTACTATAAGTAAACATAATATCAAACTTTTTGACATGTTGAATTAGTTTAAAATTAGTATACAATTTGTAATATATTACAATATATAATATTATATATACAATAATATAATATACAATATAATATATAATAGATCCAAAGAGTCTTTTCCTCATACTTCAATTTTATCCAAAAAATAATATGAATCATAAACACAAGAAAATCTACATCTGACATTAAGGTTTGGTTGAGCATACAATCTATAGATTGATTATACTATTTTGTTGGAACAATCCATCATACCATAGGAACATCAGAGATTATTTGTTTGATTTACGTCAATTTATACATTTCGGAACTTTCGTTCTCTTTAAATATTACAATGACTCATTAAAATGTGAAATTTATTTATTAAACGTAAAAATAACAATTTTATTTTACTCTGCTTCCTTAAAATATTTCTAGGTCAATGTACAAAATTCAATTAAGTGTAAAAAAATTCAATAAGCATGGCATGGTATCTATTAGTCCAGGATGAAAATCAGTTTTGTTGACTCATTGCTCCTTGAAGAAATAAAAATGTCAGGTAGTTTCTTTTATAAATTTTTGGAAAAATGTCATTATTCTTTAATAAGCCGTTTAGCGTAAAAGAATTTGTTTTGAAAATATAAATATACCATAATGCTACTTTGGTTAATGTAATTTAAAAAAAAAAATACCTCAACTCATTTCTCACATAATACTCTATTAAGAGGTATAATTTCATTTTGACCCGTTAAACAGTATGGCTTGTAGCCTTCTCACAAACTTTCAGATTGACTCGTAAGTCAAAATGTTTACGCTTTATTAAACAAATTCTGCAGTTTTAAAAATTTGAGGATTTTATGAGTCATTTATTTTGTTGTTTCCGTTATAATACCATTTCACGACTCTAGAGTTAGTAGTTTATGATAAAAAAATTTATTTAAAAAAATTTGTCTACACTGTGATGCTAAGTTTTGTGTAGAAAAACGCAGTGAATAAGTGAAAAAATAAACATTTTTTTTAATGTAATAAATAAATAATAATAAAGAAGTACTCGACATAGTGGTAATTGGATTGACTTATTAAGAGCTTAAATTATTCTTAATATTTTTGAAAGTTATTATATAACTTATAATATTTATTATATTACTCGTACAAGCCGTCATAATAAAAAAAACTTTGTTCATAGAACACATGGTCCTACCAATTTTGGAACACTACCTATTAAAAAAAACTTTAGACTATACATAAGAAATGCTTATACTAATGATAGTTTTCAGCTATGAGATTATGAGGAATTAAAAATATTTCAAATTTTTATTTAATATGTCACTTAAATCTTTTAACAATTTGTATTATTTTACTAAGGAAACACTAAGATAACTTACTAGTATTTTATATATGACAAACAACTAAATACATTTTGTCAAAATTACATTTCTAATAAATGAGTTTGAAATTTTTCAAATGGTTTCATTTTATATAGAAATGAAAAAAAAATGAGGCTAACATTTTTCTAAATTTTAATAACGAAATGAGACGTGAAATAATTTCGAGAGTTAAATATCACAATGATACATAACGTTCTAAATTTTGAGTGTCAGCAAAACAAATAAATAACCGGACACCTAGGTGAAGTATATTTATTGTTCATTGTTGTCAAGTTCTTACCCCTGCCTGTTCATCCAGACCCCAAAAACCCTCCTGACTGATAGCCCTCTAATATTTTCCTTCAAACCTTCTTGAACATTCTATTAATTTCCCTTTTCCACAACAGCTTCATTTATTTTCTCCTTAAATTATGACATGACAGATACATTTATTTATGAATTAAAAATAAAAATATTATTTATCATTTAAACTTTTTATAATGCCTCCATTAAAATTTACCAAATAATATTATTGAAAATATTATTAAAAACTATATGTTTATTTATTTATTTGAATTTTTTATTATTTAAATTTGTGGAACTTCTTAGTAAATTATTTTCGGTTAAAAATATTCCTTATTTGAGTTTGAACTCTCATCAAAACTTTCCCTGAAAATTACATGTGTTTTTCAAAAAAAAAAATCTCTTTTATCATTGAAATAAGATTATCTTTTATCAAATGTTGAAATTTTTATAATATGAAGATTAAAGTTGAATTTAGTAATCAATCTATGAGTACAATAATAAATGTTTGTGGGTCATTTTTATTTGGTCACTTGCGTCTGGTAATAGGCCTATTTTATTTGGTCATAGGCCTATGAAAAAGGTTTTAAATAAAGACCGAAACGTTGGTAATGAAAGTTTAATTTGAACCTGAAGAACTGACCAAGTCCCGATAAACTTTAGTTTTGTTTCTATTCCACAGTCGATACTTTTATCAATATTTATATATATATATATATATATATATATATATATATATATATATATGATAGTAAGAGTTTAAATTAATTTATGATAACGAGAAAGGTTTTAATCACATGATGCTATTTACCACGGTAGTTTATAATAAAATGTATGACTTCAATATGTAGGTTTGATTTCAGTAAAGGCAATTAAGTTGAATTTACTGAACAGAATGAGTTTAATAAAGCATTAGGTGTTTTAGTTGGATGATATAAGGGAAGAGGTCATAAAGAAATTACCGATTCCCTATGAATGCAGCCTAACACCTAAGCTATTAAAGGCATTGCGGACTTAACTACATCAACAGATTATATTGTCACTTGTCCTGACGCATTAAACAATATAACCACCTTGATCTAATATAAATCACTCAATAAAACATATATTTCAGTATTAAACTGTTTATATGTTGTTGTATCTAGATCAACTACAACTTCATAAGTTTTTTCCTTATGTTCATCGTACATTTGATATTTGTATGAGTTCACTATTATACTAAATAAATACTAAATAAATTATACACAAATTATTTTTAAAGTTAGGCAGTTAAGAGTTATCAATTCAAAAACATTAGCAAAAATTATGAAAAAATATAAAACATTGTGAGAAATATTAAATGCATTTGTTATTTTCTTGAAAAAAGAAACAACTATGTAAGTGTAAATCTTGATGTTTGATTAAAAACTACATTTCAGTTTTTAGCTCAAAATGTCTAGTCATGTTAAATGGTATTGATATGTTGATGATAAACAATTTATCTGTCCTAAATCTATAAATAAAGGTGCTTTTCTAATAAAATTAAATTTATTGTGTTTATTTATTGTGCCGACAATCTAGTTGACAATGGAAGAAGAAGTAAGTGGTAATTTGCCCTTCTTAGATCTCCTGATCCACAGGTTACCTAAATATTTACGCTTTAGTGTATACAGAAAATCTGCGAATGTACTTGCATATGTTCATTTTTATTCTTCCCATCCAAAAATTGTCGACATTTCTGTTTTTAGAAATCTGTTTTTGAAGCCTTTAAGAGTGTGCTCTCCTGAATTCCATAATGATAAGATTAACAACATTAGGTCAATTGCCCTATCATTAAAATACCCCTCCTCTTATATGATTTAGCTTTGAATAGTGCTAAAAAAAACTACCTCTAAAATTTCGACTGAGCCCCATTCATTGTGATTTTTTATAGTTTTACCATATCATGAGTCATTAGACCCTCTTCCTAGGCAGGCCCGTAAACTTTATGTTAATATAGAGTTTTCTAATCGTAATAACGTGGGCAATATGTTTATAAAAAACTCTCCCAGTGAACTGGAGTCCGGTGGTATTTATGAAATTCCGTCCAAAAAATTGCCATAAAATGTATATTGGCCAAACTGTAAAATCATTAAAGACACGTGTAGAACAACACTAATAGAACGTATGCAGACAGGAAAAAAGTAACGCCTTATTCTTGCATATAAACGATGAAAATCATCACATTGATTGGATAGAAGCTAAATTTATTACCTATGAAAAATCGATCTTGTTATAAATCTTGTTAAGATATCTTAGTCTTTTCTAAGAGAGTTGACAGCTAACGGATAGTTTTTTACTCTTTCTTACTGTACTCCTTTGATTCCTCAAACAACCCTTTCTGGACATTTGTCCTTTCCTGCACTTTCACCTTTTTAAAATACGAGTACCACTCTTCCTTCCCACTCTTCTCAACCGCTCACCAGATGTTTTCTGCACCTAGTGTTTCAGTTCGGTTTTTGACTCTTACGAAGACCGCTTGTTACGGTTGAAAGATCTTATTCTTATTTTTACCATTTCATATTGTGGTTTGATCATTGATATATATATAAATATATATATATATATATCAATGATCAAACCACAATAAAAAAATGTGAAAACAAGACTAAGATCTTTCAACCGTAACAAGCGGTCTTCGTCAGATTCAAAAACCCAACTCAGTTATTATAATACTATATAATATTTATATATAGATAATTATGTGATATAATATAATACTATAATATAATTTTCCTTCCGTAAATACCATTTACTTACATTTTACAGTGATAATAATGTCATATGATAATGGAGAGGCAATCAACTTACAAAGTAGCATTAAATTTATATTAATATATTCTCGACTTGGCAGACCGTGGCTTAGATTGCACCTTGCCTAGTAAGTCGAGTGCTTCTCTATAATTATATGACATTATTAGCACTGGCAAATGTAACTAAATGGTATTTAAGGAAGAGAATTTATATTACACTTCCAGCCTGCTCTAATTTCAGTAGTGTTAAAAACAATAATTATTACATTTAAATTGACAGTTTCTTTGGTTTAAATTATTGATATTTATGGTTTTTTTATTCCTTTTTAAAGAAAATAAGGTATATTCCAGGTAAATTATTATTCATTAAAATTAAATTATAAAATAAAATTAATATTATTTATACGTTTTTCGTCACATATAGTGAGCTCGGAGTGGCTAAAATGCCTCCACGCTATTATGCGTAGACCTGGTTTGATTATTCTGGTATGGCTGAGAGACCAAGTCAAACATAAAGACAAAAAACACGTTACATATTCTCCGAGGGACGCTGTGCTAAGATTATTTTTACCTTCCGATTGAAGAAGTCGAGGGCTAGGGTGAGAATCGCACTTGGGGTATACCAGTGTAGAGGCAAGCATGTAAGCCAGTGGGTCACCCTGGACACGTCTCAGACATTGAAAAAACCTTGGTTCATACCCATTCCAGCGGTATTGATAGATTATAATGGGCTTTCGTGTGATACGATGGGTTTTGACGGGATTTACTAAATTATGACTGGTGAGAGAGATGCATACTTGATAACTTATATAGCCCTCTATCTTTAGCTAAAAGTCTACAAGGGGCTGTTCTGCTGTTCAGCAGTATTACAGGAACATACCAGACAGTCACATAACTATCAAGCTGACAACACCAAAGTCTGAAGTCCCTGAGTCTTTGATTACGTATGTTAATAATATAAAGCAATCATTTTTATTTTAAAACTTCCTTCATATAATACTATATAAGTACCATGTATTTTTTTATTAGTTAGTGTTCTAGAAATCACGTCTTGAGATTTCTCAGCTCTGGTTTCAACAAGTTTTTTTTTATTTTTTCAAACGGTGCTCTTTACTAGGAGGAATTTTATTTGCATCACCTTATACTGTCACGTTTTTTTCATGAATACAATAGAGAACAAGTTGTATCTTTTGCATGCAAAATTATTGTACTTTTTTCCCATAAAAGTAAAAAAAAAATGTATTTAGAGTTATTTTTAGTTCTTTAAAACCTTGTTCTTCATTTAGATCTTATACTAACACTTAAGTAAAATTATAATATTCATTATCCTTTCCAGTCATTAATTGCAAATTATCATTATCTAATTTAATAATTTTATATTTTCTTTATAAAATATTGATTTTAATTAACTTTTATAGCAGACGTTATAAATTATATGCGTGTATATAAAAAAGAGACTACCCCAGTATAAGAAAGTAATTTCAATGAGATTTAACAAACTGCCCATTGCCAATCACTGTTTTCCTAGAATGACATTATAGAGATTATTAATAAAATTACCATAAATTTAAAACTGATAAAAACGATATTATGTTACTTCTTCCAATTTATTTTTGGTTTTAAATTTTTTTTAAGGTAATGATAAATACAAATAGAACAAGACTTGGAAGATTACTCTTGAAAGAGTAATGTTTTTTTCATGACAATTTCCTGATAAGAAACCCATCTTAAATTATAGACATATAATTAAGTCTACCATTTTATTTCAAGAAAACTTTGCTTTATTTCTATGATATCTTTCAGAATAGTGTAATAGAACCTATATAATCATACACTAAGTAACAAAGTTAACAAATCACTAAAATTATATTAAATGTTGCCAAATTATCAAAGTTACATCTGATGTGATTCAACACAATCACTGGATATTGAAAACTGATAATTACATTCAAATTTAATCATTTATCCCGAAATAACGTTATTATAGCTTGGTTTTACCGTGTCGTACTATAGTGATCCCAATGTTGATTATCCTGTTTTCTAAGCTTTAAAACAGTTACGTCGATCACTTTAAAAGTTTCTGTTTTACTTGTTTTTCAATTATAATCAGCTCTGATATTTTTGTTTTCAGTACACCTAAAGTATTAGTTTATATGTCGAAACCAAACTTTTTATTGAGTCTTATGGAATAGAATTATTTCTCCTCAGTCATAGAATTACCAAGGTATGCTGACAAATCTAATTTCAGATATTCCTGCATAAGAAACAGATTATACAGTTTGTAGTTGAAATCTATTGTATAATCTTCAAGACGTTTTATGTACCAATAAAGTATTCGAAACAGAAATAGTGTTAAGGTAATTCCTATTTATACAACCAAAAAACTTTACATATTTAGAAAATATAAATATGCAAAAATTGTCACAATTAATTATTAGCAATTATAGATTGAACTATAACATAAAATAACATCTAATGCCTTAGTTATAGTAATGTATGGACAGTAGAAACTCACAGTACGAGATTAATTCTTTCGCAGACCGAGCTCGTATTGCCATTGACTCGTATTACAAAGCAATTATTCGCATTGACATTAATATGAAAATGAATAATCATTCCATCCGCAAAATGCCGGCTTATAAGGTCATTTTTTTTTAAAAAAAAAAGTTCATAAACAAAAAAGGTGCAATTTGAAAGAATAAATAATAATGAACATTTAGTATGAATAATATTACTTGAACAATAAATGCATGCAAGAAATAATCATGTTCTATTAATCTAATAATCATAAAAGCGAGGCTAAAAGGCATGAGGAAGATGATTGCTCCAACTACGAATATTTACTTGTCGTGCCAGACAATGATTCTCACGAATGGCTGCTCGTAAAAAGAATTGCTCTTACAATAAGGCACTCGTACTAGGAGGTTCTACTGTACTTGGTACGATTATATCAATCTATGTCACGAGGTAGGTGAATAAATGTGAGGGAGAAAACGTTAAATCGTTAGTTCCAAGCCTGTAAGATGTTAAGCTCTCGTTAAAGATCCCTACTCTAAATACAGTTGAGTAGGCAAAATTTGGAACTCCCTAATTTGGGAATCAATGGATCGTTTGCCTCATCCATTACTAAACTGGGTGCAAGATAAAAACTAAGCCACAATTTCTACTCCTAAATCAGCACTAAATGGTAAAGCCTTATAAGTGCAAGCGTTGGAATTCAAACGAAAAAAATAATTTTAGGTGAATGGTAAAAATTTTATTCTGCGCTGTTAATGGAGTTTGGTTGACAATTTATCAGCAAATTGTTTTCTGCAATGAATTTTATAAAACTTGTCCATCGAAATAAACTGTACACTGAAAAGCAGATTATTTAAGAAATACTTAATCTGACTATATTCAGAAACTATTCAAAACAAAAACTATTCAAATTGCATATAAATTCACAATACATATAAGTAAATAGAAAAAAATATGTGTATGACTGTTTAACAAAAAATGCATGTCTCAAATATCACGGTAATTCACGTTTCTTTACGCATATTACAAACAATATTATATATAATAATTCCTCTCTACATGCTTCATTCATTCAAATATTTTTGCTATCCGTCACTCCGGTAAAACCTATTTCGTTATGTCAAATTTTGTTTATATATAAGTGTTTAAATATAATAAAATTATATCAGGACTCAGTCAGGTTTAAATTAAACTCTCATTGCCAACGTTTCGGTTTAAAAGCTTTTTCATGGGCCGAGAAAACAAAGAAAATATAAGAAATAATACAATCATTCAAGAACCTAACATTAATAAAAAGCGCAAAAAGTTACAGATAAGAAATTACAATATAAATTTGGACAATAGGTTAGTGAGAGAACTTACAGAAGTATAACATTTTGAAACGGAAAATCTAAGAATTACATTAGAGATTATTTTAAAAAGAAAATAGTCTATGGAATTCCGCAACAACTGTCTAGTTTGCATGAATATGGGACACTGAACTAAAAACAAGCAAAGCAACCAAATTTCACCAGACGACCAAAAAGTCACTAAAATATTTTGCATCGATCAACAATGTTTAACTTAACACATCCGAATAACTACTATTTAAATTTGAAATGTCACTCCTATAATCGATAGATAACTGCTCCTTTCTAATATATAAAATTTCCAGAGATTTCCTTCTTTGTTCATCCATTTCTTTGGATAGTACACATTAATACTATGTGCCGCTAATGCAGTGGTTTTTATTTTCTTTTTCCTTATAGAATATGTGTGCTGGTAAGTTCTGTCTTTCAAAAATTGACTGGTCTCTATAATAAACACTGTTACAGTCTTCGCGCATTCCTGAATATATAACATTACTGAGTAATTCCTTTGAAAGCTTCTCTTTTATATTTTAAAATAGATATTTCACTTTTCTTTTGCTATAAAACGCTAAATTAACTGAGGTAAGTGTCTTTTGAGGTAAGGAAGTTTTTACTAAAAACCGAAACGTTGGCAATGAGAGTTTAATTTGAACCTGAAGAACTGACCGAGTCCTGATAAACTTTTATTTTGTTTCTACTTCACGGTCGAGACTCTTTTTATCAATATATATATATATATAATTTTTTACTTGATGATCTACAAAGGCAACAAATAAAAAGATATATCGAAAAATTTCCTATTTGTTTTGTGTTCAAGAAGTGTTTCAGATTAAGAAGTGTTTGATTCCCGAAACTTAGCATCTTTAAAAAATCATAATACATATTTCTACGACTACAAATTTTAAGAAAATATTGTAGTTTATTATTTTAATGAAACTCTGGTAAAGAATAAAATGAAAGTAGTTAGACTATTTCTTGCAAATATACTAATTGCTACCAAGAGGTGAGCGACAAACATTCAATATATAAAATTAATTTATATATTAAAATTATAAATAATCTTATTATTACAAATTAATAATAATTTACAAATTAATCTTTGTTAATAAATGTAACAAAGTTTTATAATAAATAAGTGTAAAATACGATCTGAATGTTAAAAATGGGACCAAGATTAGATATTGGTCTCCGTCCGAGTCCTACGTCCTCGTTAAAGATTCCTACTCTAAATATACTTCATTTAGTACTTCCAATGTAGACTCATTAGGGAGACTCAATATTCTCCTGAAGAATCAGAGTGTCAGAGGTGTGTAAATTCACACCCTTCATCCCACCCCTCTAAAAAAAAGTACCGCTTCATCAAAATATTTCTGTGAACAGAATAAAAAATCTTATTGTTATAGCATATGAAATGTAGTACTATTTACAACATTAATATTTATATAAATTTGAAAAAAAAACTATAATTGATTTGTATAGGTTAAGTATAAAGGGTTATACAAGCAGAATGCGGCAATGAATAGCACGCCTTTATCATACGTGAGAAGCAAGTCTCGTTTATTGATTTCCTTTCGAGCACCACTAACAAAAAGAATAACAGATTTCTCCAGAGATTTCTTCAAAATCAGATTTACCTCCCTTTAAATGTTTCCTAGAAACCTAAGCCTACAAAAGTCAAACATATCCATTCCTTTTGTAACTTTTTTTCCTTATACTGTTATTATTATAAGAACAATAGGAAATATACTGAACAGTCATCTATAATGTAAAAGTTTGTAATAAACTAAAAAAAAACTTTCTATAGAAACAGAAAATAAAATTTTTTCAGCATTATTTCAGTTCAATAGGAATTAAGATAAAAATAGAAGGTATGATTTACTTCAAGTATAATTAAGAAATTTAATCCTTCTTTAAGTTAAATTAATTGAAAAAGAAGTAATTGTTTGTAAAAGACTAGTGATTCTGAAATACTTGAATATTCTCTGTTTTAGAGGAAGGAGGTGATTAAAGATAACGGCTAAACTTGGTGGTAGGCCCATAAATTTAAAAACAGGCTATCCAGCATAGGATCATATTCATAGCTTTCTATTTAATTGACATCCGAGTTTGTAATCTCTATCACTAAATTGTCGACTTATTTGAACGTATTTAATTATGAAAAAGTGAATCAAGTAGATGAAAACTAGTTATCTTATTTGAATTAATTATTTTAATACACTCATTAGCTGTGGAATCAGTAATTGTGTGATGTTATTTACTCATACTTCATTCAAAAATGGTAAATGGTAATACAAAGTTTCTACACAAAAGAATATTTTTTTTTATTCTAACTAAGCGTTTTCAACTCTTCGTCTTCATCGTCAGGTAAACATCCAATGGAAATAGTTGAGGACAGACAACCGTCGAACGTTGACTCAACGTTGTCAAAGTTCAACGGTTGCCTGTCCTCAACTCTTTCTATTGGATGTTTACCTGACGATGAAGACGAAGTGTTTGATACGCGTAATTTGAGTGAAAAAAAAAACTTCTTTTGTGCGGCGATTGATATATGCTACAATATTTAAACCGATTTGGACTTATGGACTCTAAACTAAGGATCAATCAAGGGTGCAAATATAGAAGGAATCCAAACAGCTTAATCCGCAATCCTTCGCAAAATTGTACAATCTCCCTTTTACATTATTACTTATACTATTTGTAACTATTTGAAAATTCCTTCTATCTACCAAGAAATCCGATCACGATACAGTAAATTTCCTGAATCATTACCCACCAAACAAAACCCTTTAATTCAGCAATTACCATTTCACCAGATTCCTACCAACCTCATTAGAAGTTGTAGCGGCAACACTGACGCAAGTCAGTAAGAACCAGCTGTTCTTAAGAACCAGTTGTTGTCGCCATCTTTACCTGTTGGAATGGTTCTCTCTCCCTGTTCTCTGGATCAACTCGCCACTTCTTAATTCCATTCTACACTTCATCGCATACTTTACCATCTGCTTTGCAGTATCGCCGCCGACGAAACGATCTGGCCAGATCTAGCAGTGTGTTGTGAACTGTTTTATGAAATGTGTATCCTGTTACTGATGTAATGCAGTTTTGGAGGTATCGCTGTAAATATTATAAATATAGAGAGAAAAAAAATATCCTCTAAAAAGTCTAAAAAGATGTTGGCCTCGATGTTAGCCATGATGTTAAGACTAATTTTAAGTGATCAGAACAATTTGTATGGAGTTCCATCAATAGGTGGTTTCTCCACTCTTTTATTTAATGTTTTTTATGTAGCATTTATCACTGATGCTTGTTACCCGTCTAGGGGTTGTTGCAATATAATAATAAATAAAAAAAAACCTTTTTTGTGGGGACTTTGTTTCCATTTATCCGACTATTTTAATATACATTCTCAATACTTTATCATGCATATCTTCATATAAAATTAGGTGTTGTGGAATCAATGTGGTTACTCATTGGAAAAGTACTTAAAAATGGACGGAAATGCTAAATAATTATCAAAAATATATCACTTCAAGACTATTCTGTTTCTTTATGTACGTTTTCTTGTAAAGTCATCAATCGCCTTCTAATCAAAAACTGAATGATAATCTGTCTTATGGCATGGTAATAATATATTTTCTCTTGAGTGATTATTTCCTAGTTGAAGCACTACCAATGGTAGATTGGTAATGTTGACTAGGTTGAGGTTAGTCTTATATTATTTTATGAATCATTTCAATTTTAACTCATTATTTGTGCAATATGTAATTGTGTGGTATTTACACATACTGGGGTAAATGGATAATACAAAGATATATTATACAACGATGAACACAAATTGTTCAAAACGCTTAGTTTGAATTAAAACTTCTTTTATGTGAAGACTTTGTATTATCCATTTATTTCAGCATCTCAACTTTGTTTTTACTAGTTAATATTTTGAATATTTAATGCAAAGTGTCAAAAATATAATAAAACAATGTCTTACTTCCCATAAAATAACATAATAACAACTAGAACAAAAATATTAGGAAGTCAAAAATAAATGTTAGATTATTGTCTATCCATAATATTATCTACATTTAGTTTCCTCTTGACAATGGACTCGTTTAAAAACTACTGTAAATATAAAAGGAAGCCTACAACATATTTTTATAACTTTATTTCTAACAACTTCTACAGTATTAACAATAATATAAATTTTCCTCAAAATAGGTACTGAGTGTAATTTTTCTGCTTTATGTTAATCCATGTACTTATTATTTAATATTCTAAGTAAGCATTAAAATAAAATAAATATTTTGTTTGATCGTACATAGTGTCTGATATGGCTTATGTAAATAGATAAAAACTCAAGTTCCACTTATTTATCTGCGTACTCTTTTACAGAATGTAAATAGCTAAATGGCATCTAATTTGAAAGTATTCACTCCATATGGAACTAATATTAATAAACATAGTTCATATGTAAGTTAGAAAATGTTATTACATAAGAAGTTACTCGTAATTTGATACATTTTTTGCCCATTTTAACAGGGTATATACAATGTATATACGCTACTAATAAACCAAAGTGGTATCCTTAATTATTCTTTAAGAATTCAGATGCCTTTCTGAATAGTATCTAAATCATTAATTGTTATAAACTACAAACAATTTAAGAAACTGATATAAAAATATTCCAATTAAATTATTTTAAATACAAATAATTATAACAAAAAACCTGTTAACATATAGTTCTTCAAATTTTACCCTTTACAACTTCTACTTAAATAAATTGTCATGATGTTATCTAAGCCCTTAAAGTCAAGTCAAAGTGTAAAACTGGAGTTTTTGTTTATATTTCAGCATTTATGTGTCAATGATGTATTTGTGGGGAGTGTGTAAAGATAATTTTTGTCATTTCATGATCTGATTATGGATCTTTTGCTTGCACTCCATTTTATTGGTGAAATAAAGAGTAGTAAGTTAATTAAAAGTAATTATTACAAATCATTCCTTTCTATATTCATGACATACATAAATTAATAAATAATCTTATGCCAGTATCTAAACTACAGTAGGAAGTTCAGATTGAGCAAATTATTTCTACCAAAATAGTTCCAGTCAGAGTCACACTTCAGTAGTGACAGATATGTTGTTTTGTTTTCCAATGTACACTGATATGGGCTTCTACATTTTAGAGTTGTTCTAGGGACGAAAAGTATGGCTCATTTATTATTTTGTACCCATTTTAGTAATGGGTGAGCCTTATACCGGGGTGCTTCCACATTGAAAGTCGTAAGTTTTGCCTAACTCAAGCGTATTGAGAGTAGAGATCTTTAACGAGTACCTGACATTGCATAGACTCAGGACCGACGGTTTAGCATCTTTTTATGCTAAACTACCGACGGTGTCAGATTTTTTCATCTCCTCCGTTACAAAAATCAAGGACTAGAGTGAGAATTGAACCCGGAATTTACTGGTCCTGAGACGTGGACGCAAGCCACTGGGTTACCATGGTTCACCAAAGGTAATGGCATTATTAATGATGAGCATGTTAGTCTTAATTCCTTCCCACTCTATTTCTATTACATAAATAATACAAAGTACTAAATTATATCAAACAAACTCATCTTCTAAATTTATTATAGAATCATATAAATATAAACCCCGATCTCATTCTACATAACAAAGCTCTTAAAAGATTCACATAATCGCGTGTAACATAGTTTTATTGATTCTTTATAATTACTTAAGAAATGCGTAATTATGATCAATTTGACTTTTTCGTTATTACAAAATATACCGTCATATTTAATATTATTTTTGATTTGTTAAAAACAAGTCATTACCTTTAACAAACATGTATTTTGAGAGCTTTGAGAAAACGTATAATTTGGAGGGAATAAAAAAATTAGAAAAACGCTCGACTAAATGTATCGAGCTACAAGGGTGATATATAGAAAAATAAAATGTTTCTTGGCCGAAAAAATTTTGTTTTATTCAAAAAGTCACGGACTAATCAAACCGCCCTCGTATGTTTGCAATATTATAAATCTACTTCATGTTACCTATGATCTAAATGATAAAACATATCTAAACAAAATATTATTTGGCAAGAATGAATGACTTCAAAGACTATAGGAAAATGGGTTTTAAACATTGGAGCTGTTTTTTTTTTCAAATAACACTGTTTTTTTATATCATTCAAAATAATTCAAAAATTGCTATTCAAACAACTGACTGGATATATTTTGTCACAAAGAATGAGCCTTACAAAAATAATTTCTTACTTTTATGTCAATTTTGAATGTAACACAATACAGATATTATCTTTTGGCATCAAATGAAAAAATTTTTAAAACACGTTTTCTTACTTGTGATTTCTGAATATTATTGCTTTATCTTATACAGGTAGCAGAACAAAATATTAAATCTTTCTAATATCTTGAAGATAATAGTTTTTTTATTTTCTAGTTTTAAAACTAACAATAACCTGAATTCCAATTATGCTCACCCTATGGGAAACAATACACAAAAAATAATGCTATGTCAAATACAACCCAAAACCAAATGCAATTTTTTAGAATTATAGTTAATTTATGAAAACTCAAACAATATCACATGATACTATATTGAGTTTCAAATAATACAATCTGATTTCCTAATATCTCGTGAAAAGTAAAAACAAAATATATTTGCCGCAAAATTAAAATGTATTCAAATAACATAAACTACCTGTAATTTGATATATTTATCACAGAAGATATGTTAATGCAAACTCAAAACCAGGATAACATAATTTTGTATGGGCAAATGATAACCAAAATACATGCAAAAACAAGGAATTTATTCTTGCACTGATATAAAATCGTCGGAAACAAAGGAATTGAAGTTTTTTTTAAAGACTTTTTACAATTTTTAAAGATGTTAATAATAGGTTTGAGAAATTCCATGAAGTTAGAAATTAGAATGCACCAGGTTGACTTTAATAAAATTCAAAATTGTTAAAATACCTCCTTAACTCTTCTTTTTTCTCAATAAGTCAATTTCTTTTCTATACTAGCGCAATAAAATTTTAAATTTATAAAAGACGTGAGTGTTTTGCAAAGCAGGCTATTAGAAAATTAAAAAAAAGAAAAGAAGAATAATTTAAAATTAAACAAAAAGTTTAATATTTTTTCGGTTTGAATAGTTGAGAGGTGTATTGGGTTTCAATAAGTGCTCGAAGGGGCAGTTACTACTGAAGGAGTGAAGCAAATTGATTTATTGCTAGATCCATACTAATCATGATTTTAAAAGGAAAGGGTCTATTGAACAGCAACTTCGTCTCCCTTCCAAACCTCGTTTTTACCTTTTTTTGAGAAATCACATTTATGTAATTCTTCTTCATGCAGCCATGTATAACAATATTTTGTTGATTTAAAATAACGTTTATCTTGTTTGTTTTCAAGTTTATTTCAAATGTTGAACATTACTCTAATCTTTACGGAAACAACTATTGTTTTGTTAATAGTATCTACTATACGATACTGTAGTGTGTTTCTTCGTGATGTATATTTTCCAAAGAAATTAAGAGTTACAATAATGTGAAACTTACTTAAACTGGAAAACCTATAAACATGAAAAAAAAATAGAACAGAGTATGCCATAAAGAAATACATTAGGCTGAATACGGCACACACAAACTAGTGATAGGATGAAACTCGGAATTCAGAATAGAGAACCGGAAATATCGGAACATTTTCCGGTATTGGAACCGGAATCGGAAAATTTTAATCTAATCTCCGATTCTGAAAACGATTGTTTGGAAATTGTTTGTTTGAAACTTTATTTCCCAATATAATAACATGTACCACTATATTATTATATAACAAATAATATATTACCACAATAACAATAACATTATATATATTGTAATAATAATATATTACCACAATAACGTGTACCACAATAACAAATATTACTAGCAGTGTAGGGATTTGGAAGAGGATTGGGAATGGATTGGGAAGGATAGGAGTCAGTCACAACTATAAAAACACAACATGTTTCAGATATTAAGATAACAAATGATATATTGTGTAACATATATCGGTTAAACGCCTGATAAGTTTGAGAGAGCTTAATAACAAATTAAAGAGAGCCAAATTGTCAATCTGAATGTACTTCTGAATTTAAATACAAATGGAGATTTGCTAAACCAGACTAGATGATCTACTTGAAGTTCGTGTCCTGACCGTCGATTTAGAGATCTAGAAAACAGGCTGCTTCAGAGGTAGAGGGTCGTGGTGAATGGCGAAAGGTCTAAATGTGGGCTGACGACAGCCAGCGTCTCCGGCTATGGCTTCTCTATAGTGATCTTGGATGAGTGTCTGGCGCAAGCGTTTTTATAGGGTTTGTTAGTTGAGTCAGCGGTGCTGACTCTGAGGTTCCCATCAAAAAATGGGATCAACGACTGGGTTTAATCCTTGTTAAGCTACCAAGTTAACTTATATATATATAAATAGAGAGAGAGAGAGAGAGAGAAAGAGAGAGAAAATTTATTTTTGTTTGTTTATGTTGGCTTATTAACGGAAAAACATACCACTGAAGTATGTTTATTCATTTATATGTATATTAAATATAGTTTTATTCATTAATGAATGCATATTTTTTTAAAATTATTAGAATATAATTACCAATTTTTTACATAAGTTTTTAATTTAACATTAACATGTTACATTTGTATAAAAAAACTTTGAAATGTAATTTATTAACGCTAAATTCTATTTCCAGTGAAATGAGTTTTCAGAAGGTGTCAACTACACATGAAGAACCCAATCAAGAAATGACTTTAAGGAACTGAAAAATTTGCTTCATTCACAACCCCTTGGAAGGTAAACTTTTAATACAAATTTCAAAATAATCTGTTTAGTATATTTTTAGTATATCAACTATTAGTCATATTGAATTTCAAACCAGCGTCTGATTTACTTAGTGGAAAATGATTGAAAGAAAAAGTACTCTAAAATGAATCATCACGTTTATCATTGGTTTCCATCAAAGATATGCATTTATACAATAGGCATTAAAAATGACAAAAAATAGAAATGAGTTACATTAAATTTGCAAAATAATGTAATAAGAATAATCAGCATTATGAAAACTTCAAACATACATGTTTATAAAGAAACATTGCATCATAATATTTTTGTTGTATTGATCACAAATATTTAATTAAATAATAAAGTTGGTTAAGAAAATTATATTGAATCATTCAGTAAAAAATTTTGTAAATCATTTAAAGTAATTACTCATGACATTGTTGTTCATAAATAGAAGTACAATATAATTTACTCACAAAAAAATGTATTTTTATTTCCATATGAGTATTTAAAATCATTTCTTCTTCTAGTTGTTTTTTTATGACAATACATAAGAGGAGATATAATATTCCTTCAATAATTTTTGTATAAACTTAATACACTCTATGCTGCTCAAGTTACCGAATATTGATTGACGACTACATCAAGAAGCAAAAGTTTTGCTAGTAACAGGAGGTAAATTAATTAAACTTGGAAAAACATTAAATTTGCATGTTAAACATGGAGTTTGTGTGTAGTCTATGCTATGTTGAGATTCTCCATTAATGAGATTGTAAATTCAGAGAAGCTTGTGCATATATTTAGTATGCACATACCTCACTAGTAGTCATCTAACTGCAATACTAGATATCTAACTTTTCAAATATAGCAGCAGCTTACAACGTAATGAAATTCCATTTCAATATAATGAGATTTCCAAGTTAAAATAGAAACAGTATCTCACTAACATCTTCACTTTTTCTTCAGTGTAAGGGATTAAACTTTTTATGATAATATGGTATTTGTAATGAAGATGTGTTGTGCGGTTTTTTTTATCATCATAGAAGAATGGCTTTAGATTTAAACATACACGGCCTACCTTGCCACGCACAGGAGACTTTGGTAATGTAAACTCAATACAATGCCTACTGTTTAGTCTAGCCTAGTGACATCAAACAAACCTATGATTCTTTTGACAGTAAAAAATTTTACTTTTTCTTTTTTTTTTTTGGTGGTATTGAAGAGTGAAAAAAGTACTTAATTGCTTTAATAACACAACGGGTTGTAATTTCAATCCACTTTACTGGTCATTCCATAAAATTTGATATTCATGTAAAGATTGTCTTTATATGAATATTCAAAAATAAAGTTAATTAATTTGGAATACTGAAAGAGAAAGTATTGCTCTAAAAAGAAGAACAATTTAGTTCCCAGCTATAATCACTTGTCGGATTGTACTGTATCATTGATTAAACCTTCAATATCATTGAATAAATGTAACTTATTTCATTGAATGTCAAAGAATAGAATTAATTTAAATTAATTGATTAATTTGTTTATTTTATTCAAACTATGTGGTTGATCAAAGAAGTCGATAATGCGTGTAGTTATAATTAGTTGAATTGTTGATTATTACTCCGGATATATTTCACATTATACAACAACGACTATATAATTCTGTAGCTATAGAAGTGAAAACAGATTCATTAGAAAAAATCATTGAATTAAATTGATAAATTCGTTTTTAATGATTTTGACATTACATTTGTTTTAATAAATTGAGAGTATATAACCTACGTTATTTGATTTTATATTTTAAGAACATTTTCCCTGACACGTTAGGGGCTTAACGTTTAACTGAACACTTCAGAAGATTAAGTAAAAAAACATTAATTTGTTGCAACTTCTGATTTCCCCCCATGATTAACTTGTAAACTTCAAACAACATTTTGTGTTATTTCTTATAAAACACCAATATTTTGTAGTTATTTCATATTTATTGTTATGAAGAAATACATACATAAGACGTTAATAATATATATATATTCCCAAATGAACGTTTCTTTTTAATAGTAAATTTATAATTATTTATCTAATAAACTATAAAATGATTTAACATTAAAAAAACATTATTTATATTGTTGTCTACTTAGCCATATTCTAAGAAACAAAATTAAGTGTAGATTATTTTTCTTTCTTATATATATAATACATGTATTATATTTATATCAACGATTCAAAAGTTTTAGGTGTAAAAAATTTTGTAAACTATCAAGAAAGTGTTTTTCGTTTGGAATCAAATTATTTTTTAACAAGATCTACGTTTCTTGTTTGGTTTGACAGTACATAATTTATCACGGTAATTACAAAACGCTAAAGAAACTGTAATCTATGCAAAGAAACATCGGAGATAAATGTATTCATCATCTGATTGAAGTACAAAAATGTGCTTTAAGTTCAAAACGACTTTAGTTTTGAACTGAAATGCTCCCCGTGAGAGTTTAAGAATATCATTTAGTATGCCAACCATCTACTTAAAGTTCTGTTTTTTTGTACTCCCATTAACAAGTCTACTGAAAATCGAATGATTTTTTTGTCTTTCCTTTGGATAGGCAGGGATGTACAAATGTTTAAATGAGCCTTTTGTTTAATTTATTCTGTACAATTATTCTTTGCAGCATAATCTAACCATGCACGTTTTAAATATAAAAATAAGTATAGTTTTTTCCTGCTCATGTAAAATTTTATCCGGTAAATAGTAAAATAACATAAGTATTAAGTCTAACAACAATGTTTGCGATGTGTGCTTAAAAGAGATGATTTTCTTTTCTTTGGAATCCACAACTTACTGGCCTGTTGAAGTTACGCAGTGACAGGTGATCTCTACTCAGAGCCATAATCTTAAACAAAGGGTTCTCCTCGCACTTATCTAACGGGAAAGATAAATTAACCTGTGGATCTGTGACTCGACTTTTCCTCTTGCTGAAAACACCAAGGATTTTGTTAAAAGCCAACTTCTATTTGTATTACTCCTATAGCATATTATTATATATATCGCCTATCCATCACATCTAAAATAATAAAACATTATTTACAGTCGTTTTTTTTTAAAGAAAAGTGTTACAAGAATATAAAATTATTGTTTATATAACCAATATTATTTAAAAGTACCTCAGGAATATAGAATTATTATTTAAAAGTAATATTATTTTTTACTAGTACAATATTATTTAAAAATAATATTAATTAAAACAACTATTATGACGATTACTTAATATTATTATTTAAATTTGATAAAATTATTACTAAAAAATTGTTACCATAATTTAATATTCTTTTTAGTTTACCACAACTTGTGTATAGTATTGATGTGAATTTCCGATTCTGTTAAAGGAGTTAGACTTTGTAAATTAAAGTCATTGAAATGTTTTAATAATGACATTTCATTTCCAATTTTCTAAGGTGCATACAAATATGTATGAGGTCTAGCAGTATATAAAAATATAATTTTATAATGTTTGTATGATATGATAAATAAATGGAGTATATTTTACATATTGGGGCCAATATAATTAATGGATTATTGCACTTTTTGATAAATCTGAATGCCATTATATAAGCATATAGATGTTACTGTAATAAGAACCTGTATCGTTCTTAAAAACATTCAAGCATAAAAAAGGGGCTTTATTACATAACGGGTAAATATTTTGATTCAGTCTTCTGACGATTCAAGAAAGGCTAATTCTTTTTAAATATTGAGTTAATATGAATATTTCATGATAAAAATCTCATACATTTTAAATGTTGGAAGAGGAAACATTATTTTAGAAAGGACAGTTATTACTTTTCACATTAAGTCACCTGTCAGATTTCAGTAGTACTAATCAGTACATTTTTTTCTTATTCACAGTAAGGAAATTTCCACATTAAAATTAATTTTTTTAAATTGAACGTTAATGAGTTTGATATACTCTTATCACTGGGTTTTAAGCGTAACTTAATGCCATAATAAATGAAATCAAGGAAATAACTTCAGTGTAAATCATCATTATTATAGGTATACTTATATAGGTTGAACCACCCTAATCAATGCAGTGATGCATTGAAAGTGAAAGACAATTTCTTGAACTTTTTAAATTTTTATTAATTACTGAGTGTTAACTATTACTCTGAGCAAGTTATTGATTTTTCCTGCATATTGTACTCAGTTATAGCGTTGCTGTAAATATATATTGAGAAAAAAAATATTAGTAGTTACTGAGTTTTGCATAACCAAATCAATTTCAAATCCATGTTCTAAGTATAACATAAATGTTTTAAGGCTGGAAATTCTAAATTGTTTTAAAAAAAAATATGAACTATTAGACTAAAATAGTGAAAAAACTGAATATATGTTAACAACATAGAATCTCTTCTATAGAACTAAAGTGTCTATTCTTCGTTATTTAATAATACCCAAAGGTAATATGATTCATAAACACTAGAAAATCTACAGGTGATAAAAAATCTACAAGTTTTGTTCAAGAGTGCAACATTTACATTGATTACAGCACTTTGTTTGAACAAATCCATCGTACCATGGAGAGGATCAGAAATTATATGTTCATTGGCGCTGATTTTTTCTATGTACGAATATTATTCTTCTTACAATGGAATTTATGGATATATATATATATATATATATATATATATATATATATTTGTAAAATTTGGAAGCAGTCCTTCTTTTAAGCATATTCCGTTGAACAGCTGACCGTATTTCGCTGATGTCTAAAACTAACAACTAGTGAAGAAAATGACATCAGCGAAATACGGTCAGCTGTTCAACGAAATATATATATATATAAAGATTTCACATAAACACGTGAAACAACAATCAATGATCAAACCACAATATATATTTATATATTTATATATATATATATATATATATATATATATATAAATCTAAGGAGATCAATTTCTATTTTAAGTCTTCTTCCATTATGAATTATATAATATATAATATATAATTATATAATAGATTGTTGGACGTAATGGATTTTATTGTGTATGAAAGGCAACTTCATTAATAATTTTATCACAAAGGCAAAAAAATGATATAAATAATAAAAAATAATATTGTCTACGTCAATAAAGTTATTTAGTTGAAAAAGTTCTCCTTAGTGTGTTGATCGAAATAGACAAACGGCTAATTTTATTCAATATATAGTTCTTTCTGATTGGAAATGCGAAAATTGTTAATAATACACAGTCTGGTCATTAGTGATTCCGAACTTCGTACATAAGTTAAGAGTAATTAAGGTGATTTTGATAAAATATTTGGTAAATTTAAAGTACTGTACTTTTTATATAAAGAAACCACTAAATTGATAATGGAAAATAATAATATCATTATTAATATCTTGTAAATTTAAATGTTGAAAAAATAATTTAAATTGTGAACGCTTGGGTATTAGCCAAACTGAAATGATCGTTGCGTGTCCTGTTGTAAGTTGAAATTTAAATTCACAACAATAAATACCTGTGATATATATTCTGCTGTTAACGAGGTTATTTTTTTATGTTTGTAGTTGTAAAAAAAACAACGGTTTTTTAAGTATGTTACAACTAGGACGAAATCAAGACAACGAGAGTTTAAATCACAGATTCTAATCTTTCGATGTGTCAAGAATAGTCACATAATATCAAAGTAAAATGCCTGGCTTTGAACGCAGTTAACCAATGTTGAAGAAATATTTAAAAAATGAATATCATATTAATAAAATACAATCAGTGATAGTCATATAAAGTTTACTTTCTAATTGGATAAATAACGAATCACTGAGAGTTATGGTCCGTCAGCTGTTCATGAAACGCTTCAAACCAGTATCTATTCTTACATATGAGTATCCTGAAGTGGGAGTAAATCATTGATTTAATGAGCTTTAGTATGAAATCGTTAAACTGACAGTATAAACACCATGGCACGCATTCCACTATGCAAAGAATTTAAATTGAACCACCAATTTTATTTAATCAAACTACTGCATATTTTACCGATTTTCAATTTTATTTTTTTTAATTAAAAAAACTTTATGCTTGTAATTAACAATATTTTTATGAAAAACAGTCTATATCATTATTAACAGTATTGATATTATATATTATTGATACTAATTTCATAAACATGAAAGACTGAAACTTGCTTTGAACGCTTTCAAGCATAAAGAAGACCTCGTGAAGGCATCTACTCATTATCAGGAGTACTAACTCACCCTCATGAAAAAGTCATGTTGGAATTAAATTGCTGTGAGAATTTCAGATTAAATAAATGGTAATTTTTGCATAGACTAGTTATCTGAGAAGATGGTTCAGTGCAGTATGAACGGTTTCAAACTTGTATATGCTCTTTGAAAGTAATGTCACAATGCCTTGAAGGCAGCTGTAATTACTTTTACTTTGTTGTAAGTCAAGTATAGTGATCGTGAAAGATCTCGAGATTTTGACATAATTACATGTTTTGAGGTCCCCAAAGAAGCCGCATGACGTTTTTTTCGATTATGTGTGTGTGTGTGTGTGTGTGTGTGTGTGTGTGTGTGTGTGTCTGTCTGTGTGGGTGGGTTGGTGGATGCGTATACATCAAAAGTTTACTAGATAAGTATTAGTGCTACCATATTTACTGAAAGACTATACTAATCTAATAGAATAAATAGGTACAACAAGAATACTGTCAACTCATGATATTACTGTGCCACGGAATAGTAAATATTCAGACCAGTTAAAGAGATTCTATATGTTTATTACATTTATTATTTATAAATTCATATCATCTGACATATACCTATTCAAGAAGATTTGAATGGGTTTAGATATTATTAAAATAGTTACCATTGGTAATATGCATGTTAATGCTAACCCCTGCTTCAATGAACCTTACCATAACTCCTATAGTATGGCTTCATTTCTATTTTATAAACTTTCAGTTCTTTTTGGTTTTCTTTTATTTTGATTTGTACTTTTCATATTTTTTTTTCATTTTTACAAACAAAAAACAATTGATAGTTGATATTATCAAGATTAAGCATAAAAAACTTTAGACATTCATACTAATTACGTATGTAAGTAGCTACGTGATTAGCTACGTAATTAGTTACGTATGTAACTAACTGTACTAATTACCAACGACCAACGACCAACGAATATAACCGCGCACTATAGTGCACGTCGTAACTAGCAGTTCCAGACCAGAGGCCTTCTACTGCTTGATTACTGTGCTACTATAACATGGAATGTCAGTAATTCATGTCGGATATTAAGTTAGTCTGTACAGTAATGATGTCGTATTCGCGGTCATGTGGTCCTGTTAGTCATAGTTTTCAATGCGTTTAGTCATGAACTGGGTACTAATTACATATACTAAGTATACTAGTATACTAAGTATGTTAAATATGTTTAATGCGCATAAGTAAATTCAGTCAGGGATGCTAGCAATTCTGAAGACTTCAATCAACGAGGTTAAGTTGTGATTATTTTTTTTTTAGTTCATTTAGCTCTCTGATCATGTTGTAACAAAAGACCTTAGAGCATTGTATTCAATATATTTTTTTTCATTGTGGTTATTTAATTCATACTTAGTATACTTATGTTGTATCTTGTTTGTAGTATACAGATATAGAGTTTGTAAAATCTGTTTCTCTAGGGATTTTATTCAATTTACTTTACTAACAGCAAGTTTCTGAATGTTCTATATTAAATCCTTAAAAAAAAACTGGAAGGCTACAGATCAGACACTCAAAATAAGGTTAAAAGCTTTAGTCTCTTGCTAGGCTTGAATATAAAAATGCAAATTTTGACGGGACAGGGCGGGCCAGAGAACAGGTTACAGGACCGTAACGACTATGAGCGGATAAACAGGGACAGTTCATGGAATAGGAAGGCGTCAACCAGCAGTCACGCTGACCGACTTCATTCTTTTACACAGTAACTCCTTTTTCATTTGATTCAAAATCAAATCATCCAAAGACAAATTAAAACTTAAACTTGTCACCCCTAATCCATATAAATAAAAATAAGGTTTTGTCTGTACATTGCTTAGAACTGACTCATTTAATGTTTCCTTACGTTTCATACATTAGAAAAACCGAATCCACCCTTAGAATAATTTCTGTCTGTCGAATTGTCGGTTTTTCCGCAAAATTTTGTCACAAGTAAACTCACCCACCATAAGACATAGTGAGCTGATGCTTTGACAATAAATGTATGTATATCAAACTTATAATCTAAGCTTCGAATGAATTGAAAAGCGAAGTTATGGACTATTAAGCTATCTTTGGCTAACTTCACAGACATGTTTATTTTGAAAATATACAGTAATAGCAAGTAGGTGTTGTCAGTTCATTTCAATTTCATTTGTATTTAAGCACCCAGTAAGAGATAATTGACAAGGTGTTTCCCGAAATTCAATATTTGCCATCTAATCACAATAGCTACTCACTTGGCTTTGTGAACGAGCAATTCTGATCCCTACAAATGTGTAGGCAGAAAAAATCAATAAACAAGTTCTTGCACTATATCAAACGGAGGAAATAACTTACAAGTCAGTAAACAGACTGGTTAGTGATGAGGAAGCAGTTCATTATCCAATTGAATTTCTTGACTCCGTGACTGCTCCTGTACTGTCAGCTCATAACTTAAAACTTAAAGTACGTGCACCAATGATGCTGTTGCGAAACTTGAGTGTCCCAAAAATGTGCAACGGGAAACGACTCCGAATTCGTGCTTTGCACAGATACGTCATAAAGGCTGATATCATGACTGGGTGTGGTACTGGGTAGTAAGTGTTTATTGTAAGAGTGAGAGACATTGTAAGTAGTGGCTAATAATTTTTATAATGCATCAATTAGATCATATTGAAACATACTGATGTATGACCTTTAGGTCATACCTTATTGCTCACTATCATTTAGTATCCTGTGAAGATACTAAGTATAAGCAGTGACTAAAGTAATCTCTCAGATTGCTTTAATGCTGGAACGATTGTGTCAAACAGTGAACGATATCATGCCTGAGTAGACTGACTTAGTTATATTAAACAACCGTCACGAGAAAAAGATGTTACTATTGTAAAGTAAACAAATTTGTAGTAGTCTACACTCAACATTACTTAGAGTAGACATACGATTATACACACAGCAATCAATTTAATTAATTCGTGATCAATTTGTCATTATGAAGAAAATGCAACAAATGTTATTATACAATCTGATAAATGACTACAGGTAGAATTTAAGAGTTGTCATTCAATAATTCTATTTTAAACTTCTATTATTTGATTGATCTTATTTTTAGAGTCCTTTATTATTATATTCTTGTATTTTTTTAGGTATTAATTCTGCGTTTGAGTTAGGATACAGTCTTTCAAAGTTCTGTGTTCCGATATATGCTCTCGGTTATTTCATCTATTCTATTTCAGTTGGTTCACATAATCTTACATTAAGTAATTTAGTTATGATATAAAACGTTTATTTATTATTATTAGTTAGTCATTAAATAACATTCAGAGAACATGAATGTTGGAGTACCCATTCAAATTTCGATTCCTGTGAGAATTTGAATGTCATCTTTGGACACTGAATGTTATACATTTCTTTACTATAGTATGACAAAGTTTTTTCAATAGTATTTTTTACTTTACTCTAAGTAAGGTATAGTTGCCATAAAAAAAATTAATTTTGAGATTTTGACAGATTTACACGCTTTGAGATCCTCAAAGTCCTTTTATGACTTTTTTCGATAATGTCTGCATGTGGGTGGGTGGGTGTGTATCCAAAAGTTTATTATCACGCTACAGTCAACTACAATATAGATCAAACTTATATTTTCCACAAATATGGGCCTTATAGTGTTAGGAGTGTCAGTAGGCAATATTGCTTGATGTTAAGTTCACTTTTTTGGTCAAAATGTGTTGGACATATGTTAGACATATTTGTTCTAACCTACCAAATCTTAAATTTTGAAATTTTTGAATTAGCATAAAACTGATAAAATTAACAAATTGAAAAATCCTTAAACTTTTAAAACAGCTGAAGATATTTGTTTTTAATAAAATATAAAGATTTTTACTTATGATTGAATCTGAAAACTTGCGAGTTGAATACAAATCAGGCCGTTTGACAGATCAGAATGAAATTACACCTTCAAATAGCGCTTTATATGAGGATGAGTTGAGGAAAGTTTTTTTTTAAATTACTTTAACATAGGGCGTTATGGTACATTTTATTATTTCAGCAAATGTTTTTTTTAACGCTAATTATAGAATAATGAAATTGTTCTAAATAAATAGAAAATTATCAATTTATAAAAAAAGTACGTAAATCTGATCATTACAAAGCAATAAAAACTGAAAAATTATCATGGAATGATGGATCACCCGATCTACATGTCGGATTTGTTTTCATTTGTGTACATTGTTTACGCATGACTTAGAAATTTTTTGAGTGAATCAGTGAAATAAAATTGTTATTTATAAAAATTCAATGTTTTAATTATTTATTATATGTAAAAAGAAAAAATATCGTAAATGTAAAAAAAAAATCAAACATATATTTTATGATGCTTTCCATAATATGATGGAGGGTTATCTAACAAAAGCGTTCCTACCAAACTATTTGTTGCTCCCTTGAACTAAGCTAAAAGTTAGATATAGTTCTTGGTATGCTTACGAACCCCACTGACTTTAGATCTATTGAAATATAGTAAGTGTACTCTTTTGTTCTATATTAGAGAATGGATACTAATTTTAAGCTATTTCTTCGGTGATTCAATAAACCTGAGATTGTTTCATATATTTTTTTGACACTTCTGACCAAAAAAAGAATTGAAATCTTAAAAGAATCACTCTACTTAGTTTGTGAATGTACAATGAAATCAGTACATTTACAGCAATATTGTAAAATAATAATTAGTGTATGAATTAGAAGTACCACAGTTGTTAACACTATGTTCTGAGGGAGAGGTTCATAGGGAGATATGGTATGGATTTTATTCTTGTGATTACACGAGTATTATTTACTGAATACTTTAATATACTTTTATAATAAAAGTAAATAATACTTTTTAGGATTATTCACTGAATAATAATACCCATAAATAATAATAAAAATGAGTTATATTACGGATAAATAATAAATACTAGAACTAAAAAACACTAATTAGTCAAATAATTAATTAAATAGTATAAGAACTGCAATAATTAGTATTAAAAACCAATCTTCTATACTGAGGATTAGTTCCGCAGCTGATCTACCACCACAGATCTTAATATATACTTCATACGTAGGATGACACCCATTCCCCCTGTCCAGTCTCCACTTTTCTGTGATCCACACCTATTCCATTCCTATGGTTTGTATAGATAGAACATTGTTTGTATAATCAAGCGATTTGCCTTTAGATAAGTTATTCTATATTGAAACATACTATTAAACACCATCTGGCTTGTTTGTATAGCATTCTCATTAAGTTGTCATGACATTGGTACTTGCAACTTGTTATTGAACGATAAGTTCTCTCTGATGAACTGGAAATTATGTAAATATATGTAATATGAAATATTTTAAGGAAGCATGTATTATAAAGAAGCTAATATCCTATGTAATAGCTATATCATTAATAGGACGGACTACAATTTGGCTAAGATTATTCCAAGATAATAATTTTTGTTAACGACAATAAATAAGACATATCAAATATATAGTATATACCAATAATGTCAAAAATTGTATAAAATAATAATAAAAATTTTGGTCAAATAATTATAATAAATTCAGATTATCAGAACCTATACTATAAATTGAATATTGAATATTTTCTAAATTTGGAATTTTTTCTATTAAAGATGGTTTAAGTAAGAAGGAACCCTATAAATTGGCTTGTTGGTATGCAGGCGAGTGAATCATAATAAAGCACGACAGGTGATTACCCAGTACTTTTCTAAATACGTGACCTGAGTTTGAAAAGTAAATTCTAAAGGTGGGAGTCCAACAATTTTAGTGGCAAACCGACCCCCTTACTTACTAATGTTCCGGAGGCCTGTGACAGTAGTTTGAAAATTCACCATTGTTAGGTTGATTAGATGATCATTACTATTGATTAGTCTGTATAAGTAACTCCACTTTATGTAAGAAATAGTGATAAATTAGCTTAACTTGGAGTAAGATATAACGATACCTTAGCCTTATACGTTAACAATAATAATAGCCATTTTATTTCACAAAAAATAATAACACTTGTTAATAAATATAATATTTTTTTCCCAATTGTGAAATTAGGCCCCACTTCTGGACATAGGCTTCTCCCAGCTTTATCGATTGTTTTCTCTCTCGACAGACTCTGAACCATCCTAGTATTCCTTTAAATTCATCTTCTTTGTCTTTCCACTTTTCATCTAGTTTCTGTAGGATATCACTCAGCAATGAATATTACCCATCTATACCATTCTCATGAAATATCCTGCCCACTTCAATTTTAATGCACATACTGTAGGTAAAATATTTTTTATTCTTTTTTTTTCTATTTATTATTTCACTGCTTATTTCGTCATGTTTCTTAATCCCTAATAAATTGCTCTCCATTGCTCTTTGTATAGTTTAGAGTTTCCTCATATTCCTTACTGCTGCTGTCCACGTTTGAGCACCATAGGTCAATGCAGTAAACACACACTTTTCTAAAACCTTCTTTTTCTGGTTATGTTAGCACCAGAATATTATAGCAAATACCAATACTATTTGCAAATTTCATTCATTCATTATTTCACGTAAAAAATCTTTAGATTCTAATTAAAATATTCTTAAAAACAAAAATCACTTTATTTTTTTGAATTATACATATATTGAAAACAAATATTAATGTAAAATCATGCATCTATAATATATATTATAAAAAAAAAACATTTATTACACATTAATATTCAATCCGTAATTGTGTGTATTTACTTATACTGGAGTAAATGGATAATACAAGTGTTCGATTCATTCATAACTGTTTGAACCTCGTTGTTTGAATTAAAAAACTCCTTTCATGTGGAAACTTTGTATTATCCATTTGACCCAGAATGTATTACACAGGTTATTGCAGTATTGTCCTAATAATAAATACGTGTATCAAACATTAAAGAAACAAATAACAAAATTACTGGTTTACGTTATTAATTTTACAAAGATGCAATAATTACAGATTTAGGAGTACATAGTTAAATTTTTTTGAGTCCTTTTGCAAAGTTTTTCTAAACATATTGTATTTATATCTAAACACTCCGCATTCCAATTTACTTGACTGACATAAAAACAACGAATGTTAATATGGTTATTAATATCTTAACAATAGCGTTATTACTTTATTATAAGTAATGTATAATGATCGTGAAAAAATCAATTTCGAGATTTTGACGGATATACATGATTTGAGGTCGTTTGGCCTTTTTGACGTGGTCATCACATAGGCGGCTAGTGTTTATTTTGAGTAAAAAACGTTAAAAAAATATTTAAACTTTTGTAAAAATTTAAACTTTAATAAAAATATCATGTTCTTAGGTGATCAGAAACCATAAAACTTACCATAGGGAGAATCCTTGAAAACGTACCACAGTGAACAAACCCTTGATAAATTTACAAATAATTGCATAGTTTCAATTAATTCAACCAAACTGTCAGCTTATACAAGAAATAATTAAGTTAGCAGCATGAGGGAAATAATTTATATATGAGTCATATAAAAAAACATCAAAACTATTAAAGCAAATAGGTTGAATAATACACATTTCATTAATGTTCTTAAAACACAGATAGTTAAAATATCATAAAAGAAAGGCAATTTATTGTAAGAATTTATTTAGAGTAAGTAAATGTCTTCTTTTTTGTTCTTTCCATATATATCTTTCATAAAAATGTACAGTATATTTCCAGTTTTTATTAAGTGTACATTTAAGTGCTTTGAAATATAAAAGAGTAGAAGCAGGTATCGTCTACACTGGTCATGGTCTAAGCTATGGGTCCATAACATCAGTGCTGGTCGGATGAGCGCCTTGTAGTGTTTTTTTCTCTGCTGTAAACGATTTAATTTTCATGTGATTATGCAAGCTGCTAAAATAGTACTTATTTTAGGCCTCATTTCTTGTCTTAATTCTTGCTGGTTATTCAAGATCTAAGGTAAGTAAATAATTAAACTCTCTCAAATTCATGATGCGTGTCGGGCAACTATTACTCATGTGAGACACAACTAAATCCTGTAAAAAATAAATCTTTTTTTATTCATTACCACATTTGTTTTTTTCGCTGGCATTTTTAGTGACGAAAGCAATTTTTTAAATGTTCATTGATCTTGCATTATAAAGATGTCATCAGCGTATGGAATAATAGTACAGATTTATTCAGTAGTTTTGAATATGAAAGATATAAAATACTTAACCAAAACTAAATGAGTATTTATTGAAAAACAGAAATATATTTCTTCAGTGTACTATAGTTGTTCGTTCCTCGGAGAGGACGTTAAACCGTTAGTCTGATCCTATAGAATATCAGCTACTGTTAATGAACTGTACTCTAAATGCACTTGAGTTGGACAAAATTTAAGACTACCAATGTAGAATTGCACGATATCACGAATGGCCTACGTGTATCCTCTCGTGGGACGGCCACTGCTAAACCAAACCTAACGTATATTACAGTTATCTTTCTGAGTGGAGTAAAAACCACTACAATAAACACTGTAACTTTGTCACTCGTCTAAAAATCCTTCAATAAAACTCAAACATTATGAAACTTGTTTTCATAAAATGCATAACAATCATTTTAACAGAAATATAACGTACTATTACAAAATTTATATTTCAATAACTTGTTCTTTTTCTTGTAAATTTTGCATTCAAATTCTTCAAAAACTTCATTTATAAGTTTCCATAATAAGCTTAAGTATTAACTCCCAATTTATGAAAAAAAAAACAAAGGTATAAGAAGTTTTAAAAAAATATATAATACATTTCTAACACTGAATGGTCAATGGGATTGCAAATTGCATTATTTTGAAGAGTTAAAAATATATTTTTTAACTTGGTTAACATCAATTTTTTGCCATTATGAAATCACTTTTTCACTACAGATCCTTAAATGTTTCTTCCAGCCATAGGTAAACCTTCTGTTTTATTCACTACGAACTGGATATGGCGAAAAAATGGTATTTTAGACATTAAAAAATGTAATTTACGTAGAAAAATAAAATCCTCAGAAGGGTTTGAAGAGAATAGCAGTCCACCTAAACTTAGAGTAAACAAGTAATACCTTATTTATACAATTATATAAAATTATCTTCATTACTGATACACGTTTTTTGAACTGAATTGATTTTTTTAGAAAATACAAATATTTTCGCTTTCTTTTAAGCTACGAGTTTTAAAGAAGATAGTTAGAAAGTATATCAAACGTATAATAAATTAAAACTATAGTATGTTCATTTTCTAGAATGTATCATTCCATCTCCTATATATGCACTTATAACAAGATTTCACAATAAACACGTGAAACAAAAATCGTCTAAAACACAGTAAGAAGTCAGAAAAAAGACTAAGATCATTCAATCGTAATAAGCTGGCTTCGTCAGAGTCAAACTGATACTGACTTACGACTCTATCAGTTTGACGACGAAGATCCCCTGTTACGGTTGAAACATTTTTAATGAATTTGTAAACATGGCAAGATGCTGTAAAATTTTTCTACGTATAACATTCATCGTTATAACCTCAAACCAACCATTTTGTTAATTAGTATTAATTATGTTTTGCTCTAAATAATAATAATTATTATTATTACCACTACTACTATCATACAATTTTTTTTATTTTATATCTTTTTCATAATTATTTTTTCATTTTTTGATTACTAATTATTTGTGTTCTTTATTCTCTTCCTACTCAGAGGGTGTGGTGGTATTACTGCATATGCAATAATAATTAACAGTCATGTTAATGTTAATGACTTCAATCAACGCCTTGCGATAAACATGTTTCTGTCTGATGGCAACACTCTGAAATATAGTCGTTGTCTGCCTGCGGAGCGACTCGTTTCTATCTTCCTGATGACGAGGACATCGAAATATAGTAGTGAGTTTCTGTTTCATTTCTGAGTGTTCTTTGTGTCAATATGGTTTATATATATATTGATAAAAGTATCGACCGTGAATTAGAGACAAAATAAATGTTTATAAGGACATGGTCAGTTTTTAAGTTTCAAATTAAACACTTTTGCCTACGTTTCAATTTTTATTATTTAAAACCTTTTCATAGACCTACAAAACAAAGAAAATAATACAATCATTAAAAAATCAAACACACATAAAATAAAAACCAACATAAATAAGAACTAGACAGTTATTGCTGAAACACACAAAGTGTTTTCTTTGTAATATAATCTCCAATGTAATACTTAAGTTCCTCTGTTTCAATTGTTTTGTAGGCCTATAAAAAAGGTTTTAAATAACAACAAAAGCGTTGTCAATGACAGTTTAATTTGAACCAAAAGTACTGACCAAGTCTTGATGAACTTTTAATTCGTATATGCATATGTACATATACATATAGATAGAGGTATAAATAATAACTGTTAAATAAGTAGCAACGCATAAAAGAACTAAAGTCTTACTGGAATCAATATTTCGAACCACTGTTTTGTCATCAGGAAGAGCATACAAGAGAAGAAGAAGAGGTACGATCGATCCAGATGAGCAGTGTAGAGTAGAGTGATATGTATTTATATATATATGAGTACAAAAGATGAACTTAGTTCCATAAAAAGATTGAATTTCGATGTTGAATGATCAACATTAAATCAACCTGTAATTTTTAATCAATTTTACAATAAAATAATTTGCGTTATTGATACTATTTATTTTCAAACATATTATAGAATTTTTTAACCCATTAATGCTAAGTAAGATAATTAGTTACTAAAATGTTAGATTAAAACTAAATTATATAAGCAAAATAAATATGACTATTATGTAACCACATTCTACATTAGTATACTCGTATTATTTAATTTAAAATTTCAGGATAGAATGAACTCAATAATTATTTTTTAGGACACGTGAAATGAATTGAATTGTATCAGTAAAGCATCTGTGAGAAATTTGACAACCGTTTAAAATTCTGTCAGTAAGGAAAATACTGCAATGCAGTCAGTGGAGATAGTGCTTGAAAAGTAACGCATTTTAATGAAAACATCACTTTTCATCGAAATACACTTTAAGTATTTTTTTATTTGTAACCTATAACTCGTTAAATTAATTATATTAATCCATTTTATATTAATTGAAAACACAGTAAAAAATACTAACTTATTATAAGAATAGAAACAAAAATAAAGACACTAGTTAATTATATACATAAATTTGTATGTAATATTTATTTTATTAACAAAAAAAATTCAAACACTGCTAGTTTGTTTGAAGTTCATTAGTATATATTTATGATTATTTATGAATGTTAGTATTTATTCTTTTAATAAAACATTTGCATGATACTACTAAAAGAAAAGAAGTTTACATTAGGAATTTATCCTACCATACTCAATTGGCAATGCTTGACAAGTTTTTTGTTTGAATGAGAAAACTATTTCATTAATATATAATTACAAAAGGTCTTTTATTTTATATCTATGAGATGGAATGACTGAGTTATTCATTAGTTGTGTACTCATACCGTGGTAAAAGGATAATATAAAGTCTCGACACAAAAGAAGTTTTTTTTTTCAAACTAAGCGTTTCGAACACTTTGTGTTCATCATCAGGACAGACGTCAGTCAGGTTTACCTGAGAACCAACACAAAATGTTCGAAACGCGTAGTTTGGATTAAAAGAAAACTTCTTTTGTGTCGAGACTTTATATATCCATTTACACTAGTATGATTGAATTATTATATTTTTTTTTTATTTTATTTTATGAACCACCATTAGATATAGTTTAAATATGTATGGCTTTATCTATCCAATGAAACCAAATACAACCATATTATTTATAAAACTATTTCCACAATCGTATAGATTGTAAGCAACAAAAACATACCACACTTTCTACCATAAATTAATACAGATAGTGATATATTTCAATGATCCATATAACCATTATCACGCTTTATATAAAAAAAAACTCATTCACATAATTTATTAAGTTCCTGGCTCAAAGATACTCACTTGGTTTGTTAGAATGTACCTTCTGATAATATTACCCAAAAGAAAGGACTAGAGGTAAGATCTTAAACCCGAGCCCCAGTCCGTGCCTGACCTGGCATGATTTTCAGGCTGGGTCTGACCTAAAATATTAATTATTGCATTTGGGTCGGGTCAGGTTTGGGCTTCTCTCTTGCCAACGTTTTAAAAAAAATGTGCATTTATATATCATGTATACTAAAACCATGTATGGATATTGAACAAAGAAATACATTTTATTAAATAAATAATTTGGAATACACAGAGAAAGCGCTCTATAGTAATTACTATTTAACTACTGAATCTCACCTACTAGTTCTCACAAAATAAAAATAAAATTTCGGGTTTGTTTCGGGCTCGGGATTACAAATCAAGTTAATTGATCAGGCTTGGTCAGAGTCGGGGCATGGGTCGGGTAGGGCTGGATTTGTTAAAACAATTCAGTAAACCTGAAAACTTTTATTCTTCCCATCCAAAAACTGTTAAAATTTCTGTTTTTTGAACGGTCTCTTCAAACTTGAAACTTTCGTTACGATGGCAATAGCCTCTTCAAAGAGGGTTGACAGCTAGCGGATAGTTTTTTTTTACTCTTTCTTACTGTACTCCTTTGTTTCCCCAAACATCCCTTTCTGGATATTAGTCCTTTCCGCGTTTTCACCCTTTTAAAATACCACTCTTCCCTCCCACTCTTCTCAACTCCTCACCATATGTTTTCAGCATCTAGTGTTTCAGTTGGGGTTTTGACTCTGACGAAGACCACTTGTTCGTCAGAGTCAAAAACTCAACTTAGTTTTTGTCAGTTGGGTTTTTGACTCTGACGAAGACTGCTTGTTATTTCTCTTTTCATTTTGTGGTTTGATCATCGATTATTATTTTTGTGTTTATGTGAAATCTTGTTATATATATTATAGCTGATCTACCCGGTTTTACCCGGGAAATCATTTAATTCCAACTCAAATAATAAATTACATATAATGAAAACAAATTTAAATTTTTATAGTTCCGTTACAGTTTACTTTTTTGGGATAAACGAAATTAATACAGAATTAAAATTATAGATTACACAAAAAGGGTATATTCTAACACTGATTATAAATTGCACACATTGTCTAATACAATTAGTAGTTGATAGATTAGATTAAATAAATAATAAAAAGAATATTTTTTGTCAAACAATACATCAAGAAATGTTGAAAGAAGTCTTAGCTCATTAAATGTGATATGTCTTATCTGTTAAATATAATAACACGAATTTTAAACACACAAATTGTTTCAATTAGGGGCCAATTAGTTGAAGAGGCTAAACCATATCTCATTACATTTCATTCAATAATTTCAATTTGAAGACTACACGCAATTTTAAATGTTTAACTAAAATTATATCAGTAAACAAAATTGTCTCTTAAATGTTTGAATAACAATATTTTGATGACATATTATTTGTTTATGAAGAAGCAGTGTATCGAAAAGTGTCAATTGAGTTCCAAATGTTAAATTCTAAATATATTTTTCATTATGTAATGATAAGAGTTATTATGTTAAGAACTTTATTTATACGCACAAATACATACAGTGATTAAGTTTTATATATGTACATTTTGATTTGAATATTTCTTCATCAATTTTTTATACTGTATATATTCCCTTATAAGTTTTACTGATTTAGACATTCATGAACGTCTTCTAGTTAGATATCATCTATATATATAATAACTTATCATTTTGCCTATATGGAGTAGGGCTGCATACTAATTACTAATAATTACATATCTTAAACAAACGAATTAATCAATCAGGAATAAATAAAAAAACCTTACACCCATTAAACTTAAACAAAATACTTTATCAATTCTTTAAGATTGGAATTAATGCTTCAAATACTATCATTATTATTCGTAATACTATCACGCATACTTAAAGTTAATAAGTTATTATTTAACGCATAACTTTCTTTAATGCTTAAAGCAAGTTAAACCAATTAGATAAGAAAAGTTAAGGGTAAACTATTGCCAATAACTAAAGCTTTGTTTATCTATTATGTTTATCTAAACCCAAACTTTATTTATTATGATATTTTTGGGATATTACCTGAACCACAACTCTGATTTTTAAAAAAAATTACATAAACCTTCCCAGTGATATACCTAATAATTTCCTAAATTTTCACGAGATTGGATGTATGGTTTTTAAATCTATCAAGTACAAACATACATACATTCATTTATATATATATATATTTCCGAACTCGTATATATATATAAAGATTTCACATAAACACGTGAAATAACAATCAATGATCAAACCACAATAAGAAATGGGAAAACAAGACTAAGATCTTTCAACCGTAACAACCGGTCTTCGTCAGAGTCAACTGAGTTGGGTTTTTGACTCTGACGAAGACCGGTTGTTACGGTTGAAAGATCTTAGTCTTGTTTTCCCATTTCTTATTGTGGTTTGATCATTGATTGTATATATATATATATATATATATATATATATATATATATATATATATATATATATGAATAATAATCAAAATAACACTTGATATAATAGATGGATTAATTTACCACAATGAAAACAATTTTTTAAAACAATGCTCTAAAGAGCATTGTTTTAAAAAATTGTTTTCATTGTGGTAAATTAATCCATATATATATATATATATATATATATATATATATATATATATTCATTATATAATATGTATTATATTTAATTATATAAAATGTAAATGACGCCAATAAATACAAATTACCATCATGTTATACTTTAACAATTAAAAAAAATTAGGAACAATGTCATTTTGTCTCAGTTATTAATATAGTCATTTTCTTCAATTTATTTTAAAAATTTATTGCAAAAAACCTTAGTTACTCAAGCTTTTTTTGTATTTAGTTTTAAGATAAATTACTGAAAAGGACAACAGTTCAATTGAAATTTTGTTGATGAAAAAGTAAGATGGATATTACTGTTGCAAAGTTGGAACACAAACAGATGGCAAACAGTTGAGAGTAAGAAACTACGATGTCTTTGACCCCATAAGGGGTGTGGCTATTCTTGATGACAGCTATTCTCAGTTAGCAGCATTTCAAACAGCATTATTCACATCCTTACAAAGATATTAAGCGATTGAAATTAAATTGCGGTTATGATAAAAAAAAGTATAACCTTTATAAAAATTAACACCTCAAGTCTGTGTAAGTCAACAGCTTGACTACTGATTTTTTAAAAAGAAAACAATGATTGTATTATAAAATAATTAAATATATTAATATACAATTAATGTATATATATCTTAATAATTTCTATTAATAATATACTAATAATTATAATAATAATAACTTGACATTAATACTTGACATCAATATTGGACCCTTCAAAAGGACGACGAGAATTTTTAGCGTTCGTCTTCTCACCATAACAATTCTTTTTCTGAAGAAGACCGATAAAATGGCCAAATATTAAAAGTGAGTTTTAGTGTCTGGTTTTCATTTGAATTTCTGTTTGTTTTCAAAGTATAGTGTCAATTTCTGATATCATTTAGTATATACATAGTGTATTTCTGATAGTATATGTATATTTCTGATTTAATTTTAATTAATAATATTATATTATGTATTATTAATATTAATGTAGAATTAACCTATTAATAATAGCTTGTATAATATGTTAACTTTTGTACAGCTTATATGTTTTATTATAAAATTGATACAATCAATACAGAATTCAATAACAAAACAACAAACAAACACAGAGAAACACTGCTACACAAATAAAGAACTGTTGTCAAACGGAAAAGCATTTGTAAAGTGAGTAAAAAAGTAAGTAGAAGTAATGTCAGAAAATTAAATCTTATTAAATTGTATACAAAATGTGGCAACAGAATGTATTATACATGGCTACCTTCAATTATGTTGTCAATGTAGTTTATCAAACACAATAAACTATAAATACAGAATTCCATATAAATATAACATAAAGTTGTATATAATTATCTATGCAATATACTCTAGTGCTACTTGTAGCAATGACAGAACTATAGTTATAAATTATATTGTGAATTAGATTAAAGCTGGATCCGTAATTATCATAATTTAGAGAAGTTAGCTAAGAAATTACTTAATTACTAAACTAATATAATTTAATGATAGGTTTCAAAACTAACAATTAAATAAAATAATCAATATGGGGGAATTTTAAAAATCACGTCTCCACACAAAAAAAGAGTTAATATCTAAACTAACAATGCGTTTCGAGCACTTAGTGTTCATCTTCAGGTTTACATCTGCACTATTGAGATTATGTTGCCAGTGCGACCTAGGAAGGACTGGAATGTTCTTCCAGTTAACATATTGCACAAATAATGAATGAAATGAAAAATGGGTAAAACAAGGGGTTATAAAACTAATAAATATTTTTTTTATTTTACACAGTCACAACAACGTAAATGTAACATTACCAGTGACAATGATGAAAGAAATATATACATTTACACATGGTGGCAGGAGGGAAGAAATAATCCAGTAATTATACTTCCTGGCGTGAAAAATAAGTTATAAAACTTAGATTAAATTTATAAGTCACTCGATTAATTCACACCAATAAGTCTCTTGGCCACTTTCTCTTCAGGCGCCTTTGGGGATTTCCTGGGATACTTGTTAAGGAGTTGTTTAGGACAAAGGGAGGGACAAAAAGAGTTTTGTGGAAGGCTTTGTAGCGAGATATTGCCACTTGATGAACTGTTGAAATCCTGAGGTCTGAATAGATTGTTTGATTTAGTATGTAAAAAGGACAATGAAGAATTTTTCTAAGAATTTTTGACTGAAGAGCTTGTATCCTCTGGGCATTGCTAGATTTTGTTGCTCCCCATATTTCAATACCGTAAGTTTAAATAGGCATAATCATAGATTTGTATAGTAATAGTTTATTGACAGTTGTTAATTTTAAACGATTATCAAGTAAGTAAATTAAAAGTCTCAAACGGGATTTAACTTTGAGATAGGTGAAGTGACAAAAATATCAAGTATGTCAGGTTTTGTGACTTTGGAAGATGGCAAATATGTGGGATTCTGAGGACTCAGGACAGTGACAGATAGGGAGAAGGGCGTTACGAAGAATGGAGCCTGGAGGATTAATTACTCTACAACCCCACAATTAATGTTTGGAAGTCTCCTCCACAAATAAATTTCGGTCCTAGAATTTGAAAGAGTTTGAAGAATTCATGCTGGGTTATGGGTTTGTTAGGAGGGCAATATATAGAAGAAATGTTAAAATTGTAAGGATAAAATTCTAAAGATATTGTACAGACTTGCATAGATGGTGTCGATAAAGAGGGAAGAACATGATGTTTGAGAGATTTTCAAACGAGTACAGCTACTCCACCATGAGTAGTGTTGTCAGGGTGATCAGTCCGGTATGTGATGTCTGTTATTCGTAGGTATAATCTTGATGTAAATTGAGTTTCTGTCAGTAAAGCGGTGTCAATTCTCTTGTCGTGTAACACAATGTCAAGTTTCTGTCTATGTTGATTAAGTCAATTAGCATTCCACGGAAGGATCGTAATTGATTATTTAGTAGGTTTAGAATTTATTTAGAAGTAATAGTGGGAACAAGATTAGTTAATACTGAAGTAAGGAGGGTGATGAGGGGAGTGATTGTTGATTTGAGGTCACTTAAGAATGATGTGAGGAGAGTTGTGAAGTCTTGTGAAGGTGAAGGAGGAGGGATGAAGGTGGGTGCCTTTTGATGTAGTTATTCTGAAGGAGACGCTGTGATTGTTCTCCTGCTGTGGCGCTGGCGTAGTTGATGTTCTTCTTGACTATACTGACAGGCTTTGAAGAATTAGTTGCTGTTTTGAGGAGTTCGGTTGAGACATTATTATTCCTGATCTTCTTTTGCAATTTTTTATGTATTTCACAGCCCCTGTAACTTGCTGGATATGAACCTTCACATAAAGCACATTTAGGGGGTTCATCGATGGCTTTCTGGCAATCCTCTGACCTATGAAGTCCTGCATATTTCACACAACGGAAACCCAGATTACAATAGGTCTTAGTGTACCCATAGCGCTGACATCTCTTGCACTGCACTATATTTCTTTTTTTTAGGGATCTTCGACAATAACATTGCAGTGGAAGAGTTCGTTTAAATCAAAAATATCCTTGTTATTATCTTTTGGTTCTAAATCTATAAAAAATAAAGAATTAAGTTGTTTTGTTTCACCATGAAGAACATTGGTAACAAGTCTTGCATTGTGACCCTTTTCTCTAGGTCCATCTTGAATTACTTCACTTGGTATTGAGTGGTGTATATTTCTTATAACCACTCTAAACGCTTTATCCTGTTTGAGTTGGAAGGTGTGAAAAAGAACATTATGTTCCCTGAAATAGCTGTTAATTTTGTGATATCTAAATGCTTCCTTAGGGTAGATCACAACATCACTACCGCTAGATTTGCATGAGAAACCCTCATTACCAATCAGGCCAGTAAGTGTATTGATGAGATCAGTAAAGTTGGTTACTGACTTTAAGAATATTGGAGGTGGTTTTGGTTTTGGCTCTTGGTTTGTGACATCACTAGATAACACAGAGAACTTATTATTTGACAGAAAGGATGATACTGGTGAGGAAAAATGTATGTCAGTTTTACTGGAGGATGGCTGTCTTACAGTGGATGACTACTGTCCAGTGTCAAAAACAGCCCGATTCGGTGGATTAGTAGAAACCCATTTTAGATTTGACAGAGAACGTTGTTAAACCGCTGCTCCTGAGATGGTAAGCGTAGGTGACGGGTCTTTCATACAGATATCAAGTATCTGGTACGTAAAGGGCAGTAGACAAAGAGAAGTAGGCGACAAGGTTATTGAACTATAGATTCAAATAAACTCGACAGACCTTACAACCTCAGCGCAGGTAGTAATATGGTTTGTTAGACTGTACTCACTGGGTCATTTTCACTGTCATGCGCCGCCAGCTATCTCTTTTTCCTTGATCCACACGAGTGGAGTGGATTTCTCATCATTGATTGATGTCCTCCTACACGACAATATGGCGATACTTTTCGCCTGAGTGGCAGATTTTATTAAATTATTCTTCTTCAGCATCATGCTAATAGTAGAAGAATTTGACAATGCGATAACATTTATAGGGTCACTCTTAAACAAGATAAAACAAAGCTATCAGTGTTAAAAAAGTCCCAAGATCTTAGAGAAATGCCAAGAAAAAACCTCTATATTTTAGAGGGATGTTTACTTATAAAAGCTGAGGAGCACACACTTTGATAATTTGGCTTTTCGCATGATGAAACGAAGCTCGTAAGATGAGGCTCTTTTTTTTTCGAAAAGACCTTTCGTAAGACGGAAATTTCGTAAGAAAGGCTTTCGTATGAAGAGGCACCACTCCATTTATATTTCAGGTAATTAATAACTAATTTATAAAAAGAAAGTCTGTAGGCTTTAACAATTAACTTTTTAACAGGAATAATTCACAGTTTCTTTCCAAACTTACGAGTTAACTTCTAATTATTGTTTGATCTTAAAAATCAAAAATTTCAGGAAAATATATTGCTGTCAATTATTTGTTCAAAAAATTGATAATGTTAAATTTATATAAAGATTAAATGAATGAAAATCAAGTATTGTATTAAAGTGTTATTAATGGAGTATTCAGAGTTTTAGTAGCATGTCCACATAGCAATTTTAATGTCACTAAACAATAAACAGTAATTTCAAATTATAACATCTGGCAAGAGAAGAAATAACTTTTAAATGGGTATCGGAAATAGAGCATAAGAAAAGTTGCTTTCTTGGAACACCTAAACAAAAAGAAGTTTCGTTGAAAGGAGATATACTGAGAATTTCTAACATTTTGATTAAATTTTGATAAAAAATAACATCAAATTGAATGATTTTACGTGAGCTTATGTTTGTTGGTGGTTATGAGCTGATTTAATCATCAGTCAATGGTGCTACCTTTAGTGTGATGAGTTCAGGGTTTGGAGGTTAGTGAACTACCAATCTCAGATGATTGCCGAGTTAGGCAGATACAAATGCTAACTGAAAACCCTATCACATAACTGTAACAAATTAATCTTGCAAGATTAAGTTTGCCATAATTATGTATATTTTAAACCCAATATTACAGTAATTAAAATACTTGCTTAGTTCTGGACAATTATTCTTGTATGGAAAATTTAAACTATGTTTAATAATGTATGGGATGTTAAAAAAATCGAAGCCTGTCGGTTACGATATTGCAATAACTGGCATCAGGAAAACCTTTTTTACCATCCTATCACAATATCTTTTATTAAAACTCCACCCCCCACATCTCGATTATACATTAGTTTTATTTTTGGAAAAATCTGAATCTTTTTCTAACGTTTACATAAATTTTTATTTTCAAGGGTGTGAAATAATTTTCTGCAAAAACATTCATTTACATTAATAACTCAAAAAAAAAGTAATACACAGTTAAATTTCCAGTAACTTCATATTTTATGATTGTAAATATCATAATGCAATTCTTTCAAATCTTTCTACTCTGTATTAATGTTCTATTCTCTCCTTTTTTATCGGTCCATGCTAGATATTTTTTTTAAAATTCAATACGTATTCCTTATATTTTCATCAATTTAGTATGCCAAGCCATAAAGCTTTAAAACCTTAAAAGCAATATCCAAATAAAATTGTTGCTTTGCTGTTCATTCAATAAACAACATTAAGGTGATGTATAATAACACCAAATTATATAATATTATGTTTCTTGTTACAGATTTATTCATTATAGCTCAAATTTTTGGTTGAGTCAATTAGACTGGTAGAGTGATCGTTTTACCAATCCACATATAATGAAGAGTTTCTATATGACTGAGTGTGTGTGCATGAATGTGTCACGTATATTAAAGATTTATATTTTTTACATACTGATATGACTATAGAAGATTTGATTCTTCAGACCCAACACATATCTTCCTCTTCTGATTAACCTGCAGAGTTAAATGAACAAACATCTTCTTTGGATAAATGTATTACTATTGACGTTTCAGACAATCGACTGCCAATCATCATACCTTCAAACTCAACATGTGCCAACTAAATAAAGAATAGAATGAAGGGTTTTCAGCTTTAAAAATAAGACACGAATCATAGTAAAGGTAGAGAAATTTACAGTTAGTGTTGTTTAAGATGAAGAAGATATCAGTTGAGACATTTGTTTTGAAGACACAGCGGTAAATAATTCTCTCAGCTGTTAACTCCCAATTCAAAACATGTACATAAAACTAATACAAAGGTATCTACCTCTCCTTACTTCCTGGTTGTCAGTTTCAAAGTGTACATAAAATATCACAAGAACAATCAGCGCATACTAGATCTTCTTAATGCCGTTATGACAATTTATCCGTGTGTGGGTTTAAGGATGGCTAGAAAACTACACTTCTAACTCAGGTTTCTCAAAGTTATAGCAGGTTAAACAGCACTTAAATTAAAATACAAACAAGGGACAAAGAATAGTAACAAACCGTCTAGCTGACCCTTGTACAAAGGAATGTATAGTTTCATTTGTTTCTCCTTTGTTGAAAAGAGATGAATTTATAGAAGCTTCATTAAAAAATTATACTTTTTATGCAAAAAAATAAGTGATAAACAGTCGTTTTGGGACCGATTAGTTGACCCCTTCAAAATTGACAGACAACCGGACCAGCCTAAGAAAATTAGGCGGATTGAGTTCGTCACTGTCTCTGAAACGGTTTAAAAAGTGCGCTTCACCACCTAAATGCTATGGGTGTTAGTGTGTGGCACACCCATGTGTACAATAGCATTAATCTCAAATATGTAAAGTTCTTAAAGGCAATTGTCTACAAGGAATGTAATAATCCCAACAGTGCACAATTTTCTTGGTATAGAGTAACATCTGGCCAATTATAGTATACATAGAAATATTAAGGCGCAACCAATAATGATAAGATATTAGTTTCCCTTGTTAAAGAAAGGATATCACATTAATATGCTTTTGGAACCTACTGAACCTGCTTCCTCGACATTGAAATCTTTTTAAGTAAAAATGACTACTTGACAGTTCTTAAGCTCTTACAAGAAAACTTGCTATTGTTTTGCCAAAGCTCAGCGGTACGAGTGTCTAAGGAGATAGAAACTATATTTCCAACTTATAGAAAGTAATTCTCAGCTCACGATGTGGAACTGCGCGAGCGATAAGAAGATGCAAACAACCGTTTTGAAAACACGCCAGTTAGAATTAACTTCGACTATCAAGCAGTTTCCACTATACTATAACTAAAGCTTCAGGTAGTCCTAGTTCAGCCATCACCAACACTAAAATATTGTGAGGCTCTAAATCGTTCAGGAAACGATTGTGTGACTGTGAAATGAATTCAGACAGCAATCTCGGTGATTTATCTTCTGGGTGGCATCCTGAAGGGTAGGTCGACATTGAACTACAAAGAACCTTTCAGTGAGATCATAATGAACGATCCATAGGCGCTGTTGAGTTGCGCCGTTGAGTTGAGTTACCTCAGTGTTTCTTTCCTTCTCAATACTGATGCTAAGACAATTGAAGGCCATGATACAGTTAATAGATAGAGTGTATGTTTTAGCTTTCTTTTATTATTACTAAGACAAATAGTAGAGTCATCCCACCGTAGCTCAGGGAATCTGCGTGGTTTTTTTTGTATCCAAACTGGTTGTTTGAAGTTCTCTCCAGATCATTTTCCAGATTTCATTTACTTTGCTCTTTCTGTATAGCAAAGTTTTAAAACCAAACCTATTCCCATAATTTATATGTGATATAAATAGACGTTCAGTTAAATTTTCTACCCAACAAAAGCTACCTACTGGCTATATTCCCGAGACCATTAAGAAGTCACAAGTTTTTCAAAGCAGAAATAGGTAACAAAAAATAATTCAAAGGACTTTTTGAACTTATTTCTTCCAGATTAAGGGTTAAAAGTTTGTTATAATAAGTACAAAATATCGTCGCATAAGTATTAAAGATTCTCAACAAAACGAATTTGCTACATACTCCAAGTTATAAGAGAAGAGTTATGTTGGAAAGCTATGAAATTCTAAAGGCATATAATTGTATTGTAAGTTTGTTTTCCGTGTTGCAGTGGTCTGAAATATAATACTTAAGTTTTTAGATTGGGTATCATCCCGATGAATCTTTAATGTTATTACTCAATAAAAAGTTTAAATAAATTGACAACACTCACAGAAGCTTGAAAGTTTTTGAGAGAACTTTCTAAACAAAAATTGCTTCTGTATTGTTCTTCAAAAGACTGCAATATATTCATTTTTCGCGAATTACATAAAGAGGATGGCTGTGGACGGTTTCACTGAGTATCTCATGCGGAGAAGTTAATCTCTCTTATTGTTGATAAATTAAGATCAAATTTAAAGGACCCCTGAGAATTAATTATATTCTATTTTAGTTATGAGATTAAAAATCTCATAACTAAATATTAACCAATTTAACTCTAATATTATTAAATCTAATGATTTAAATATGAGAAAAATTAACATGAAGTTCAAAAAAAAAAGAGAGTGCATCGTGCAGGCGACATAAATAATTACTTCTTGAAGCAGTTTCATGACCTTAAATAGTTAGCCATCTTATATAGCTATTAAAATTGGATAGTTTCCGCCAGCGTTAAAACGTACCATGGTAGTTTTTACTACCCTTTAACTTTTTTACTGTGATGATACGATCTAAAATTTTCCATCATACCATACATTAAATGAGAGTGAGCTGATGCCTTTTTACGTAAATGATAACGTAAACACCACTTCCGAATGATTCTCAATCCAAAACCTAGGTGATAGATTTTAACGTACCGCAACCGCAACTAACCATACAAAATAACTATATGCCTATAGGTTTACTTAGCTCTTTGAGCAAGTAAGTTTATAAGGCCATACATAAACGTGTTTCTAGGTTGCCCTAATTTGCGAACAACCAGCTTGGATAGAAATAACCATGTAGATTTACTGAACTACAGTGAGATAAACTTCACTATTTGCCTTAGCCATAATAACCTTAGTTAAAACATACACCCTATCTATTGACTATAATGGCCTTCAATCGTCTTAGCATCAGGATGTTATTGAGAAGCAAAGAAACATTTAGTTAACTCATTGGCACCTATGAATCGTTAACTATTATCTCACTGAAAGGTCCTTTGAGTTTAAGCTTGATTTCCCTCCGAGATACATCCAGAAAATAAATCACCGACATTGTTATCTGAATCCTAACCATTTCACTATCTCACAGTTGTTATCTTAAGACAACTCTCTTAACAGAAATAAACAGTACTGGGGTAAATGTGTAATACAAAGTCTCCACATAAAAGAAGTTTCTTTATTCAAACTACGTGTTCACCTTCAGGTAAATATCCAATGGAACGAGTTTAAGACTGGCAATTAGTGAACGTTCGATGGTTGTCGGCCCTCTTCTGCTTCCATTGGATGTTTACCTGAAAGTGAACACGTAGTTTGAATAAAGAAACTTCTTTTGTGTGGAGACTTTATGTTATCCATTTACCCCAGTACGATTAAATACCCCACAATTACTGATTACACAACTAATGAGAATAAATAATAATACTGAAAATATTAACTGATCTTGCAATATTTTAGTTTCACTACAGATAAATTAATTAAATTCTATTTTGGTTATGAGATTAATTAAATCATTTAAATATTAGAAAAAATAACATTAAGTTCAAATAAATAAATAATGTACAGAGAAAAAAGGTTTTAGTAAATTGAACTTATTGATTTTAAAATATTTAATTATGACTTATAAAAGCATGGAAAGAGAAAAAATTCATACTTTTATGTATTTGTGACTTACTGAACAGGAAATTAAAAGAATAACATCCAGGTGTATTGTGTAGGTTTGCTGAAAGCTGTTTGTATTGTCAACATCACTTTTTCCTCTTTTACGTCATTTCCTCCCCATCTTCTGCTGATAAATGATAATAATGATATTGATTTGTGTAAAGTATTTCTTCAACTAGTTAACTAGTTATTCGTTCTAGTTGTACAGAATGTTGGTTCTTTCCATTTCCCTTTTCCTTAATACTTCTTTTCTTCTGTTCTTTTCGTCTTCATTCAAGGATTATAGTTTTATTTCATTATTTTACTTTTAACACACTCTTAAATCATAAGTTCAATTCTATTAATAGTAGTGAATTGTTGCAACCTCTTTTGATACTGATCTTTCCTGTCAATTTTGTTTTTATATATATTTGTTCATTTAGGTAGCAGACCTTCATTTATGCAAGTCTTCTTAAATGGCTATTTTTAACTTGATACATTTCCTACTAAATTCCTCGTAGAATCTTGCGGAACAAGATAGGTTAGTTCAGTAAAATTTTTCTTTTTATATGTCACCATGTTTCGGTCCTCGTTGACTATTTTCAAAACATAAACTATATCACTTATTTTAAACTAGTCATGCATTTGTTCTTTTTATCCAATAATTTAATTATTATATATTTTGTTTTTCATCTGATGTGCTTCAACTGGTTTTTTCTTTCTTACTGACGATGTAAGATAAATATTAATAAGATTTTCCAGCATGTATAAATTCGCTTTGTATTGATTGATCATATAAAACTTCAGACAAATAATCATTTCTCTAGTATCTATCAATGGTCTAATAGAACAATTATCATTGATAATAAGGGCAGTATTAATCCAACAAGACAGTATATGGATATCAGTATCAATATTATTTGCCATGATCTGAGTTAGTCCCTGATGTCTTGAATAATTTTAATAGTCCTTTCATTGCAGTTTATCAAACTTCATCCCTTGCTGCTGTAATCATAAATGCTTAATTAGTTAAAAGTTTATCTCTATTCAAATAATTACTTTTCCTATTGAGAAATATTTATCAGATAATATCCTAAACCCTTCAAAGTAATGAATTGTCTATATGCTGGCTTGACAGAAAAACTTCAAATGGCGAGGCAGACAAACTTTCGACACTATTCTCAAAAGTTAGATAAAACCCGAGAAATCCTTTCTATTTCAGAATTAAAACATACTAGTTTATAAACTGATTAAACTTAAAGCAGAGTAAATAAATAGCCAACTAGTGAACTAACACTGTAGATTTAGCATTAATTAATCATAAATGTTATTGTTAATTCAAATTGTATGCTTAATTTAGATCAAATTACTACAATTTGATCATGATCTTATCAACAACATGATCATGTTGAGAAGATCATGAAACAACAGCTTCAACTGTATATCTTGCCCAATGGTTTCTGTTTTTGAATTATTTTAATTGATTTAAAAACTCCACTAGATTATTTCATTGCTCCTATTTTGTTTGTTTTCTTTAGATAATAGATCTTTAACAATCAGTTCAAAACGTCCGAGGTCATTATTTATTTATTGTAGGGTGCAATAACACCCATAATGACATTTGTATAATTATAACAGGAATTTGCATGGAAATCTTAAATAAAAATTTTAGAATCTGATAATAGTCTCATATCGAAATTCTATACTATAGTTTGTGCGTTGATTATTATTTTACTAGTTTATTTAAAATCTTCTGAACGTTGATTTATACACAAATATTTCAGTTTAGAAATTAACTAAATCTTTGCTGGGCACAAAATATTATAATTGCTTGTTGATGGTTATAATCTTTCTTAATTAGGTTTAACGTCTTAGATGTAGCAAATTATTGTTAGTAATAATATAACTTATAAGTTACAACTAACAAGTAAATACTTATGTACTTACGTAAACAGTTATAATATTATGTACTTAATGATTTTATTAGCATATATATAATTACTCATATATTAAAGTTATGCCCTCAAAATTATCGGTTTTTCGATAATTTTGATAAATAACGATATTTTTGATAATAACGATAAAAGCACAAAGATTTGTGTTTTATTCGTTTTCATGCTTTTTCCATTCCATTTTTCTTTCACAGAATTTTGCGATTTTTTTTACCTTAATTAATGGAAATAACACACTAAAAGAGGTCACAACAATTCACTACTGTATTTCCACTCATCCGTCATGAGGTTGAAAGATGTGTCGTTCCTGAGGTAGTCCTTGTCTTCACAGCGACTCACCTCTTAAGAATTAAAAATTAAGTAAACCCCTATTACATAGTATACCTTTTCTGTCAAACGTTTGAGATATTATTGAATTGTATATATATATATATATATATATATATATATATATATGTTCATATATGATTACATATCACTAATGACAATGAATTCCATTTATAAAAAATGGAAAGCAAGAAATTATTAAAAAATTAACTGATAGTCATATGAGCCGCTTATTTTGAAAGTGACCTAATTCCATTTATGTTAAAATCGAGATATTTAAGGGTTTGCGTTTTACAAAATTTAAAAATATTGTCATTTTATTTATCAACTAATTTTTGTTATAAAAATTCTTAGTAATTTTAAATAAATTTTGTACAATTTGCTGCAAAAGGTAAAGATAACGTAAAAATGTAATAATTTAAATAGCTAGCTAAATTTTTTTGGAAAATGGAATTAGGCCACTTTCAAAATAAACGGCTCATATAACAAACCTATATAGGAGACAGGTAATTATATTTTGCTTTAGTAATAAACGTAAGTAATAGTAAACAAGTACTCAAAACCTACCTGATGACGACGAAATCAAAATATTATAGTAAATTTTTGTGCTACCTTCTATGTGTTGTTTTGTAAATTTAGTTTATTTAGTTCGTAGAATCGTTTTATTAATGGACCACGAGAAGCCAATGTCACATGGCAACTTTTCTTTTTCTGAGGGATTTAAAATCAGGGAGGGATCTAAAAACCCAACAAATATTTTATTTTGTTGACAGAGGTGACCCGACAGACTACATATATTGAATATATGGGTAACATAAAAGAGGTGTGACCTTCTTTAGAGCAAGAAAGGACAGCACTTGAAGAACCTCCAACTCAATCCAACTTCACCTAGAGCACTATATAGAGTAAAACATTTCATTTGCTCATCCAATATCCGATCAGATGTAACATATATATCTATAACAAGATTTCACAATAATACGTGAAATAACAATCATCGACCAAACCACAATAAGAAGTAAGAAAAACGACTAAGATCTTTCAACTGTAAGAAGCGGTCTTTGTCAGAATCAAATCCTGAGTTCGGATCCCAGTTGGGATTTGACTGAGGAAGACCGCTTGTTATGGTTGAAATATCTTAGTCTATTTTCATTTCTTATAGTGGTTTAGTCTTTGGATATACATCTATACACAGGGTTGGCCATAATACAGGTGCATTTAAAAAAAATTATTAAAAATTAATTTTTGAAGCTATTTTAACAAAGCCTGTGAAGATTAATAAAAAAAATTTTATAGACATTTCCAAAAAAATTTAAAAAAATTATGGTTATTTATGTTTGTAAGCTATTTATTTAAATTTCAGTGTATCTCTAATCAAAAATACTGCACAATATGTTTACCAGAGACTTAACTAACTTTTCTTAAACATTCCCGAAATTGGTCTAAAGCTCTATTTATTTGTTTTAAGCCAATTGACTGCACTTTTCAATGATCAGATTTTTGAAATGTTGAACTCGTATGACTATCAGAATTATCTTCTTAACTATGAATACAATCTTCTGCTTCGTGAATACTTTTGTTCATTTTTCACAGTTTTTGGTCTTCCACTTCCTTCTCTCTTTTTTCTAAAATTTCCAGTTTATTTTAATTTTCTCAGAAATTTATCTAATCCTTCTTTTCTTCAATGTTTTGAGGAAATTTTTTAATATTCGTGTGACTCCATACCATTTAATTAATGAATAATGGTGGAATAAGTACTTGATCTTCATATGTGAAAGCTGTTTTAAGGGTTACATCAGATATTATTAATTATACCAGATTTTTCAGGCAATAAATAATAAGCAAAAGCTTTGAAAAGAAAAAGAAAACGAATAAGAAAATGTGATATTTCATGGGAATTAAATTTATTTTTAAAGATTGCATTGCGTAGGATAAAATTTTGTCAAGGTGTCCTATCATTATAATAATTTGCAATTTTTTTTCACATGTGTGTACTTTATTTATATAAAATTGTGCAGATTTATGACAAAATACTTCAAAGTTATGGAAAATTTAATAATACCCCTTTTATTTGGCCATAACTGTAAAATTAAAAAAAAATCAGAACTTAACATTAATAGTAATCAGATGTAAGAAGACATTTGTTTAATAGAGTAATTAAGGATAACTAATGTTGAAAAAAATATTTTATGGATAATTATAATATTTGTGTATATTTTGCTTTAGTGAACAAATATCTGTTTTGAAATAATAAGGATGGAAGAAAGTGAATTGGTTTTCTAAAGCGAAAGAATAATGTCAAGATGAATGAGAATAAAAGTGGAATGAGGAGTCAGAAATAATTTAATCTTTCATCTCAGTTGTAATTAAGGAGTAAGAGTTGTTAATTTTCTCTGTATCTGGAGTGGAACCTGACCTCGCATCTGATGGGTCCTCCCTCATTCCCTCATATTCACGAGCGGAAAACTTTCCTTCTAACCACTTATGAATTTTAAATCCGATTCTTTATACCATCGTCCTTCAAGCGACTGCAAAGGAGAAACGGAGTTTGCAAAGAGAGCGTTAGATGTAAAGAAATTTCAAACAGAGAATTGGTATATTTCATATGAATGTTCCCTAATGTCTCATTAGGCAAACTACCTTAGTGTAAGTAAATTTATAAATAAAATTAACCTTTATTCCAACCGAGATCAATTTTTTTTTTCTTTATTATAATGAATCTAAAAAGACTTCGTATTTATTTGTTTATATGAATATAATTAAGCTAATCATATCTAATTAATTCAAATAAAAATCAAAAGAAAGAAAAATTAAAAAATATAAATAACATTTAAAAAGATGCACCCTTAAAAAAAACGAATAAAATTGAAAATGAAATGTCTTTCAATCACACTAAGTTTAAGTCCTTAAGTTGGTGAATATTATTAACTAAATTATTTCTATAAGACCTTATTTCAAAATTAAATGATAATATTTAAAACTTTATTTATAATTACTTGCTTAAATTCTATAAACTTTAAACTTCAAATTTAAATATCTACTTTTTTAAGAGTTAGCAAAGACATTAATTAATTGGATTCAGGTTAAAAATACATTTATAATATAGATAATGTAATATACCGTAATTAATTATCCATAAATTGAAAAGGTTTTTGACAAAATATTTATTGATAAGGGTACATAGAGGAATGCCTTTTCATCTCTTTCCATTCTTTGGCTCTCACGTATCACGTTACTTTTAGGCTGGATGTTTGTAGTACATCGCTGCTGCCTACACCTAGGGTCGTTTTATGACAGAATATCATTCATTAGGCTAATGTTGCCTCACAGCCACTTCAATAAGTCGGTATTGCATTCAAAAATCTACATTCCAGGGTGTATTTTCAACAGCTATCTGATTCAGTCATTCGGTATTTTTGAAACATTTTAAATAGCTATTAATCATTATATTCTGACTCCTCTCAATGATTCCTTAGTACAACCATTTGAAGGCACTAGTATTTTCTTGAAAGAAAAATGACTTTCAATCTATAGTTTTGAAATATTTCACTTCATTTTGTTTGATACCTGTATAAACTCAGTCAAATCCCATTAATGATTAACATTTTTAAAAAAAAAACATTTATTTAACCGTTTTTCTTAACTTTTGAACTTGATGAACAATGATTATGAAGATAATACTTTGCATTCATTAATATACACTTTTTCAGGGATTAAATCCTTAAAATAATAAATATATATTCTTGTCAATAATATTCATCAGAAATTATTAATTTTAACAATTATAACCAGTAACAATAATTATTAAAATAGTTAATAACGTAAGAATCTATGTCAGGAAAATGCAAAGAGGTACGATTAATTTTTGAGAAAGTGGTAAAATATCAAATAAAAAACTGCTTAGAAAAACAGGTATGCAGGATATAGGGCTTGTGATCCTAGCAATAAAATGGACGTTGGGAGGACATATTGTAAGAACTAAAGATAAACGACGGTCAAGGGTTATTATGAAGTAATGGAAGTAGAGCAATGGCCCCCAGCTGATTTTGGGCCTACACCACCTAGCCATTTCTAAAATTCTCATTCCCCCCTCCCCCAACTTGATATTTATTTTTTTTTAATCAAAATGTTACTGTTATTCATGTGAAGAAAGCTTGACACTAGAATGGTAGCCATACTACATATATAAGTAAAGACCAGAGTGTCGTTTTCGACACCAAGTATCTTTTTTAATTTGCATTGTACAATTAGATCATCTTTTTAAATTTTATAAATTTGATAATATACAAACCTGTGTGATGCGACCATGAAATATATGTACATACAGGTGTAATACAAAATTTAACTTCTTTTCTTAAAAGGAAAAATAAATAAAAGAACATCAGAATGTTTATTAATAAAAATGCTCACATTTCAGTAATGATAGCAGTTTCAATTGCTACATTTTATAGAAATGAGTTTTATACAAATTGACATTTATTATTTGTGTTTGCTTAATCAAACATTTGCCATATGTTGACTTTTCGCATATTCTGCAGGTAGTTCCGGTAACATTTTATATTTTGCAATGTAACACGGTCTTATTTTTCGTCGGATATGATGGATTTCTCAGGATCGTTTTCTTCTTCTATTGTTTCTAGTGTATGAAATGATTATGTTGCCTGTTTCTCGACATAATAAGGGTAAAGATTTTCAATAATGTCAAGAGTAAATTTCTTTCGACTTATTTTACTGGCAGTCATTTTCTTGTGACCTAACCTTGTGACTGCTCCGTAGTCTTTGGTATAGTCAGCCTAAGGGTGCACGTTCTGGTCATGTCCCACCAGGGGTTCTGCACCCCACGTTGAAAATAACGACAGTACACAGAAGGGTAATAAGGGTGGACCAAGAACGAAAAGAGATGATGAAATGAACATGGTCTTCGATGGAAAATTATGTAGGAGATTAACCAAAGAAAGAATGGAATGGAGAAGACTTAAAGCGGCATACTTTCAAAAATGATTTCACGAAAACAAATATTATATATTTTACAACATTTTAAACCTTATCTCTTCCCAAATTGTATAAGGTACTTGAATTTTGACTAATATGTAATTTATAAATAAATATTTTTTTTTTGCAATAAGTAATTACAGTGGTACATCTGTGTTTCAACGAATTTGAACTCGTGAAAATTCAAGTTCAAACGGTGATGTATAGAAAATTGGAGCCAAATTTTGGAACTCGAACAGTCGTCTAAACCCGAATGCAGCCGAATATAGGATTATTGGCCGAATGCTATAATGGAGACAACAATAGTGAAAAAACTAGATATTTAACTCCTCGTCCTTGAGGAGTTCTTCACTCTTCTCTATTACCCAAAGATACTTCGATTCATAAACACAAAATAATTTACAGCTGATATTAAGTTTTGTTCAAGAATGTATTATATAGATTGATTACAACATTTTGCGAGACAAATCCATCATACCATGGAAAGGAACAGACATTTATTTTCATTGGCAGTAATTTTTTACACGTAAAAATATTATTCCTCTTATATCTCATCATGCATCCATTAAATTATTTATTTTTTTCAATTATAAACAGAGCTGATAACAGTGCAGTCTTGAAGTCCTTGCGATAGAACATGTACTTGTACTAAAAAAATCAGTACCTAACCATTTCATCATTCATTCAGCTAAAATTTTTAACTGAACACATGTGGCTAATTTAGACTACATTTGATTTTTCACTTATTATAAATAATCTAACTATATTAACATTATATATTCAACACCCACACTTAAAAATATTATGGATTATACTTTATCCAAGAGAAAAACTGGGGTCCCGTTATCCAGTGAGCAAAATTGTGTGAGGTCTGAAGTCAGTCTGATTCAAGTATTACTCAATCATTGTAGTCAAATTACGGAGGAAGAGGAGACTAGAATAGAATAGATAATAACGAAATAATAACAAAATTAGATGATAAAAATTCAATTAAATGAAGGAAAACAATTAAATAAAAGAAAAATGTTAAAAGTTAATAGAAAACAAACTATATATAAAAAACAATGCTGTAAACATTTTTTAATTAGTTTTTAACATTTTAGCCTAATTAACACACTAATATTTCTATTGCTTAAATAAATATTATACATATTGTTTATATAATCATTTTTGTGTTAAGACTTGAATTTTTTTAAGATTTATATTCATAATTGGAAACATACGTAAAATTCATGCAATCATCTAACATTTTGATGCCTTGTTTAAAATAGGTATATTGGAAAACCTAGAGATGATCTTGTTTACAAGTGTAAACAAGCTTTAAATGGCAAACAACTACTACTGTAATCCAAAAACTACCTCGTTCCACCGTTTGGTAAGGAAGTGTAGAGAGAGAAAGAGAGAGAGAGAGAGAGAGAGAGAGAGAGAGAGAGAGAGAGAGAGAGAAAGAGAGAGAGAAGAGAGAGAGCGAGAGAGAGTGTGTGTATGTGTGTGTGTGTATGTGTGTGTGTGTATATGTGTGTGTGTGTGTGGGTGTGTGTGTGTGTGTGTCCCTGGAAAGAAATACCACCGATTCAAAAAGTAATAATTCGACCAAATATCATGATCAAAATGTAAAAAGCTCGGCATAATAGACATTATGCTTTGTCTATCAATATTTCAACAGGTACAGTTTAGTGTAATTTAAACTTGATAAAAATATTGAAGATGAAAACAAAGTTTTCATAAACAAATTTAAAGTATTTAAATATATGCCATAGTAATTATATAATACTACATCTAAAACAAGAAAATTTATCTATTAAAATTATAAATAAGAGGGAAGAAAAGTTTTGTAATTGTTGAGATGTATGAACAAAGACAATGATTTAACGGGACAAACCTTTTGACTAAAACTCAAAAAAAAACTTAGATTCCAAAAGTTAAAATACTATCCATTAGTCACATCAAGGTGGTTATGATTAGAATTTTGGTATTTTGAATGTAACTCAGTATTGTATAACTCAGTATTTACTAACTGTAAACTTAAATTATAAGGGATATCAAATGTTTAAATAAATCCTCATAATCCGTGAACTGAGTCGCTCAGATCATACAAAGCATTTTGTACTCCCTTTATGCTAACTGTAAAAATACAAAGGCGAAATTATACTGGGCATTGTATTCAAATGAGATGCTATTCTCAATAGTCAATTTAAACTCATGTGAAGCATTATGAAAGGTGAAGATCAAATAGTCAAATTATTATTCCACTTAGTCGAAAAGAATCATCAGGAGTATAAGAACGCAGTTCATTATATTACAAGTATGACTATTAGAGCTTCTTCCCAACGCTAATTAAAATATAACAATTATAATGGAAACATAATAAATATGGGTGATTAACTTTTAAAAAGGTGTTAGGAAAAGAATCGTTATTGATTAATAAAAAGTTAAGATTTTAAACTTGAATGGTACTTTAATTTTTTTAAAAGTTTTTAAAAGAAACCTTTCAATTTTGAGGATGATGTTTTTCAAAAGTCTCTCAAACATACGACATCACTTATGAAAATTGCTCCATACACTATAAATAAGTGAAAAAAATATTTAATTACTGTGTGTTGAGGGAGAGGGGGGGTTCTTTTAAATCTATTTATTTAAGGACCTTTCACATCAAGTTAATGAATTATATAAAAATAAGGGAAAAGAGGTCGTTAAGTTAAGAGGTAAATTTAATTACCATCAAATGCAGGAAGGGGCCATATATATTGCTACTTTATCTTCGTAATGGGGCAAATTAAAAGACACCATGTCACTGTTGGCTTGTTACCAAAATTCTGTATCCTTCTAAACAAAGAATGGGGTCATCATGCATTAGAAAATTCGGGAAAAACAAAATAAATGTCTGAGGCAGGATGATTTCACAGGAGTTCTTTACTAATAACGGCTATAAGTTTAACTGATTATCTTCATTAGTGTTTTTTTGATACATCCAAGGCAGCATAGTTACTGGTGCTTCAAAACCGGTAAAACAACCAGATCAGTTCTGCATGGCGCAGTTTCAAGTTTGCTTCAACATTGTCTTGAATTTTTAAAAAAAAATATTAATATAAATATTTTTACATCTATTTCCTTCATGTACTTATCTGATAACAAAATATTTAAACAAAACAAAAAAAAAACAAAAAAATTATCCTGATAACCATTCTTGGCAGTTTCTGAAATACTCCTAGGACTGTTACAGGTCTGAAGGTTTTGACTTCTTTACAAATGATAATCTGATCAGTATACATGAAGAAAGAGCTCTTTGATATTCTTATATATTTGAAGAACTCTTCAATTATTCTCAAAACTATATGCTTCTAATTTAAACAATATTATTTACAACTCAACCAATACCGTGAAGTTCAATTGATATTTTCTTAACTTGTTTTTTGGTACGTTAAATGCAAAAAAGATATCCATTGAGAATTCCATTTCATTTCATTTCCATTTTTAAGGGTCGTTTAAAAGATGAATTTCTATTAACAATGAGGCCAAAGACATAGGTGTACTTGTTTTTGATAAGAAACAATTGTTTACTTCTTTTTATTTATCTCTTTCCTATGAGTAGTGGAGAAGAGTAAGGACACAGACGAAGTTGTCACTGGCACATTTTTATGGATAACACTGTAACAGTTAGTTGAATGAAAAATCTAGTGTGGTCTACACTCATCTTTACTATACAAAAATATCAAAATTGGTTAACAGCATAATAATGTTTGTCCCCTCAAAAGCTTTCTCATCAATCATAAGTCACCTTTTTTATATTTTATTGAAAAAAAATACTTTTTTGTTGTTTTAAAAATTTAAAAAATTATTTCCCTTATAACTTCTCTGATTAAATCATGAATGATTTAATACATTATATCCCTGTCATAAAGTTTTATCCGTTTATTCAATATAGTGGTGTCCAAAACCATTAAATCTTATTTTCTAAATCTCATTTCAATTGATTATTATCAATATCAAAAGTTTTCTAGTTCATTTCTTTGATTAGATAATAAAATTCTTCCTCATTGACATTTCTAAATAGTGACAACAGTCAATTCAAATGAGATTTAGGGAATAAGATGCAATAATTTTGGACACCACTATATTGGATAAAGTTATAAAACTTTAAGACAGCGATATAAAATACACATGCATGATTTAATTAGAGAAGGAATAATTGAAAGAAATATTCAAATTTTTAAAGCAACAAAAATGTATTGTTTTTCAATACCATTTAAAAACTTTGACTTGCATTTGAATGTGAAAGTTTTGAGATGACAAAATTCATTATACTGTCAACCAGTTTGATATGCTTTTGCTTACAGTAAAGTTGAGTGTAAGCCACTCCAGATTTTTTAGTCATAAGAACGCAAACACCATTAATCACTTCGCTTTCTTTTTTGTGATCCCTCTTCTTCTGAAAGTAGCTCTTCTGGCAGTCAAAACTATACTCATGCTGCCACTTAAAATAATAATGACTAACTCATATTGTTGCTCTCTGACCGTTTACTATCCTGCAGACCATCTGACCCCGGAAAAACTCAACAGCTTTGAGTGGTCGGCGCAGGTAATCTATAAACAATCTATTTGATCTCCCGCTTTCACATCATAGGTATCATGTTCTTTTTCTTTAAATTGTGTAAAGCCTAATGTATTTTAGTTTAAAGTTTATCCCTGGACTTAATTAAACATGTATAGTTGCAGGAATTTCAGTTCCTTTATATTTCCGTGTTTTCTTACACATATAGATGTGCAAAACTCCCTGTTTTCAACTTGTAATTTTACTGTTTGGGTTTTTTTTTATTCACTCTTAAACTTTTCTTTCTTTCTCAAATTTTTAGACAGTGTCTTCCTCTTTTGATTCCTTAACTTAATATCAATACTTTCCTTCTTTTTAGTGTCAACCGTTAGCTCAAATAGACTCATTCCTATGCCTCTACTTATATTCAATAAAGTATTTATTTTGATATGGATTTAGTTTGATCCTTTAAAGTTAACCCAGCTATAACTAAAAAAAGTTTTTAGATCAGGCATTCCATCAATCTATTTGCTCTTGAAAGTACTACAGTAATATTTTACAGTTTAATATTTTCTTTTTTACATCAGTTATTGGTAAAAGCAGTACTACTTTCAATAATCACTACAACAATCCTTCTCTTCGAAAAACTATTTCCCATAATCATCATTACATTTACTTGTTTTAAACATGTTGATTTTCCAGGGTATTTCCAGTTAAACTTTATAAAACTTTCTGCAACCACTTATATGTTGTTATAATTAATTCCAGATAATCTATGTGATACGTATAAAGGAGTTTATCTTCTTTTGAAAGTAGCAGCAAAAATCTGTCCTCTTTTTCATCTTTCTAGTTTTAGCTAATCTTATGATTTGATTGACACCGAAATGAAGAAGGGAAGGGGTACAGATCTCAAGTAAATATAAATTATTCAATGTGCAAGAATTTGGGAAAGAAAAGGAAGTTTAAGAGTGGAATGAAAACCTCATAGTGTAAAATAACAAAAGGAAACACGAAGAAGAACTATATAAATAGGAACGCTAGGCAGTACTGTAAGTATGCCTAGCTTTACTTACGTTTGTCTAAAACGTCCTAGAACTTTTTATGACATATTTAATATACTGTACAAAAAAGTTAATTAATTATTTCAAAGACAATATCAATGAGTTTGCTTATTCTACTACATACATAAGCCACATACATAATTTGTGGATTCGACAAATTATCTATATAAGTGTAAGGTATATACAACAGAAACTGTTCACCAAATTGTTTTATCCTCAAAACTGAACGAGAAGTTGAAAGACTACGTTTCAAACTGCGAAAAGGGTTCTTCTCAGAAACTGTTCACGAGAAACAGTTTCTTAGAAGAACACTTTTCGCAGTTCTGTTCACGAGAAACAGTTTCTGAGAAGAACACTTTTCGCAGTTCTGTTCACGAGAAACAGTTTCTGAGAAGAACACTTTTCGCAGTTCTGTTCACGAGAAACAGTTTCTGAGAAGAACACTTTTCGCAGTTCGAAACGTAGTCTTTCAACTTCTCTTTCAGTTTTGGGGATAAAACAATTTGGTTTTTCTTTTTTTTTTTTTTGCCTCTTATGTCCTTAATAGTGCAAAATGTCTCTCTTCATCTATATTCTTAATTGATATATTCTGCATTGATTTCAGCACTACCAGCATTTCTTGTCCATAAACTACTTTATATAGCATATCACACTTCAAAGTCCAAGAATTCGCCTACTTTTCACTAGTGATAGTAGCTTAAAGATTGATAATCATGAAATAATATCTAATGGGACAGTCAACATGTTGCAATCTTCGACTAGATCAATGTTAGATGCCGTAATATAATTCTTATCACACTAGAAACCTTTATCAACCCCAGTAAAACCTTTTGTCTTGCCCATTCTTTCTGAAATTTAAAGCAGTCAGTAAATATTTTATATTATTTTCCTTGTAATTAGATGTGGAACCTCTTCAAAGCTATGAAAATAGCTAGTACTTCTAATTTACAGTTGTTATAATTATTTTTCACTGGTTTAGACTTTTGATCTCACACAGCAAACATTCAACTGATTGTAATTGGATGTTCTATTTGTAAATTTATGTTTATTTATGTTTGTAAATTTATGATTTACAATAAAATTGCTCCTTAGTTCTCTATCTGTACATTCATAAATATGCATTTTGGTGCATTATTTTGGGTTATATATCTTAGGTAAAGAACTTGTCGTTGGAATATATATAAAACGATTAGATGCTCTTTCTTTTCTCAAAATACAAATTTAACTCCTTTTTTAAAGTATCTCAAAAAATTAGAAATTCTGATGTAATCTGAACCAGTAAATAAGATGTCACACCATAAAAACCATATAATTATTTTTCATTAGTTGAAACTAAAAATTCTTTGTCTGTCTTAACTTTAATTGTATATGTAGTTCACCATTTTGAAATTTAAGAAGTTATTTTTTTTCCAAAGAACTACACTTTTTCAAATTGAAACCTAGTTTGTATTTTTTAGCTACACCTATAATACAATTCCCAGTTCTTCTACAGCATCATCATATCTCTTACTCGTTGTACCACATCGTGTAAGTAAATTAGTAATCTGAAATTTAAAAAATGTCCTTACTTTTTGATCACACCTCGTATATTTTGTGTTTCATATAGCTGTCTTCAAAATTTGATGAACAATTGTTCCTGTGTTTATTGAAAGTAAGTGTGAAGACCAAATAAAATTGTTTAAAAAAATATACATTATTTATGAAAGACAAATTTTTGTTCAATCTTGTTGTTTTCAATTTCAAAAAAAATCACATTTTTAAATTAAGGGTAATTGTGAGGACCAAATTAAATGATTTATTAAACTAATTATTATTTTTGAAAAATTAAATTTTGTATTTAATATTACTTTCAATTTGAAAAAAAAATGTTTTGATATGATTATTAAGAGTAATGGTGAAGATCAAATACAACGTTTAAAAGCCACGAAGTCTAGCTTGTGTGCTATATCAATTATTGTTGGGACAATTAATCTAAATCGGAATCATTAATCGTAAAAATCGTGTATTTTTGGAGGAATCGTAATAGCATCGTTAACTAAATACCCCAAATTCCCGATTCTATCATTACAATTCTCTTAAATTTTTAAATTATCTAAACTGTAATAACAATACTTTTACTTGTTTGAAGTGCGATTAACAGTATCAAAAATGTACAATAAAAACATCATATAACTTTTTATGACTTATTTAATATGATGTACAAGAAGCTAATTAATTATCAAAGATAATCTCAATGAGTTTACTTATTCCAATACATACATACTTTGTGGATTCGACAATTTATGTAAATAAGAGTAAGGGCGGCCGTCTCAAAGGTACTTTCTGAGTGAAAGGTTATTTAGTGTAGTAGGAACTCTTTATTCAGAAAAACGAAATAGAATGACGGCGGATACAGAAGACATACTGATGTTCCTCATCATAATTTATTAATGTCAGGGTTCAATTATGGATAAGAAGTCAAATCAGGGATGCCACGCAGATCCTTCTAATCCTGTCCCTTTTAAAAATACACATTATTCATACTTCCTTAACTGAGTCAGACAATTTCAGAGGAATAACTGGACAAGAATAATTATTATCTACAGAACTATTATTTAAAAATAGTTGGTAGTTACTAGTTGCATAATTTATAATAATGTTTACTTTACATGACATTCTCTATTAATTAGTATTTTTTTTGTATTCAGTTGATTCGCAAATAGTACTAACAAAATTGGTCTGTAGTTTTTTTATTTCTGGCTACTAAAATATTTTGATTACTCACTATTCACACCTTTGTTAACTGATCTAGTTGCATGTACAATTTTCCTGCTATTTGTTATACAATGAACAAATCAGATCAACACAAAAATTAATTGAGATAGTTGAGTTGCTGAGCATATACATGTAGAACCTAAGCAGGAATCGGAATCGTACTTGGTATCGGAATTAAAAAACATTTAGGAATCGACCCAACACTAATGTCAATGTATTTTAAAAACATATTTTGTGAGTAATATTGTTCTTTTAAGTTTGAAAAAAAAAAAATCTTTCATATGTCTATGGGTTATAGGGAGCCAAAAGTTTATCAAGAAACCATGGGGGCTTAGGGAAACCTTGGCTTAGATGATACCTTGGCTTAGGGAAACCTGGCTTAGATGATATTACTGATCAGCTAACTATGAAACCATAAATGAATGATTGAAGGAAATTAGTTACAAACCACTTCTTACTGTTCATTAAAATGGACGGACTATTGATATATAGAAATTTATATCAAATTATTTTAATTAAATAAATTTATATCACAATAGCTATTGTGTAAAGCACACTTCGCACAAGCTATATAATATAAACATATAAATTAATTACAAATTTCATGTTGCAAAATGTACTCTCTAAAACTGATCGCTTATTCCTCTGGTGTCTGATTGCATATGTAATAAGAACGGTATTGAATAAATGTGATCTACTGGTGCTCTTCTAAGCATATACTTTCCTTCTACTTTACATTCAAAAGTGCAATAATGATACTATTGAAACAAGTTCATTACAGAGTTGCAATATTTCATAAAGTGCTTCAAGTGCTAATAAATAATAATTGGTACATAATTCCATTCGCCATTAAAATATATATTTTGTTCAGTTATCTTATATAATAAATGGATAAACTATCTCAGGTACAGAATATAATATGAATATTCATTGCTATTTCTTTACTTTGCAAACCTCATTTTTTTTAATCTTTTCAGAAGTTGCAGGTCAGAAAATATTTGTAGAAGTTATATTTTTTTTTAATTAATATCCATCTAAAAATTCGTAAATAATATTTTTTGCATTGAAAAAAAATACACATTTTATTGGATAAGCAATTAATACCAGGTTCTGTTTCAAACAGCACTTATTATACATAAGAAGTCTGCGTTCCATGCAGGCTCCATCTGATAGGTCTAAACCTTAGCACAATTCTGTATTTTCCATCTAGACCATAAAATATTAAATAGTGATAGCAACACAAAGAGGGCTTTGTCTTGTGTTTCATCTTACTAACCAAGGTTCTAAACAATCCATCTAACAGTCGTTTATACCACAGAAACTCTGTGCTTTGTTGATAGCTGACAGGAAATTTCTTAAACCATTATATCAAGAGTTTATTACAGCCCATAATGAAAAACTTAAAGCAAAGGTGATTTCAAATTATTTACTGTTACATGTAATGGCTGGAGTACAGGTAACAGTCACGTAGTGATGGACTATTAAATAATGCCATTCATTATGATTAACCATGTTCACTAATGAATATTAATATCCAGGACTCAATATTCCTTTAAATACTAGTGACAGCAGTAAAGTACAGTTTTTTAAAATTTGTAAGTTATTCACTTCATCGTATCATTTAATGTATTTACTAAAAAGGTATAATATTTGTTTAATTTCCTTCCAAGCGTACTTTTTTGGTCTAATACGAGTATGTGTATAATTCATAACGTTCAATTGATGAATTAACAAATTACCACAAATTATAAATATACTTTTGAATATAATATTTCTTTCATAACTCCCTACAGTAAAAATGGTTGTATTCTAGCAAATATGAATAAAGTAATACATAAAAAGCAAAGGTTCATGTTAAGTTAACCACGAGTGTTCAGAGCTTTATCATTGAGACTTATGTTAGACTAACTATCAGTTAGAAAGTTTAACTATATTTAATTCAGATTATGTGAATGGTAATACAGATTATGAACTATCTGTTTTTATGTTACTGTTATTATGTTTTCTACTATATTAGCTAATGATGACATGAGTACAATAATAAAAACTAATTTTTTTTAACATAAATATTTTAACGTATGATTTAAGATATTATGCAAATCATAGGAAGGAACACCTTTGCTCCAGGCGATCTTTTCCCATGCTACAACATTTTCAGTTCCTACTATGTCTGATTAAATGGTACCATCCTAAAAACAACATTGGTTTTTCTATAATTCAACGTAAATAATAGTAGTCTTATGAGTTCTAAACGATATTTTTTTTTATATCACTCTTGTTTTGGTGTTTTGTAAAAAGATATAATTGATCCCTAAAAATATTGAGTATTTTAGAAAAAAATTAATGAAATATTGCATCAAAGATAAATCATGACTTTGAGAAATGTTTCATGTTCTTGAAGAAAACGTGTGATTCTGCATTAGAAAAAAACCAACATGGGATTATAAACCATCCTTAATTTTCCATAAAATGTACATTCCTTTTTATTTTCATACCTTCTTCGATATTTGTGATTCTTTCCTACTTTTACTTCATCAAATAATACCTGAACTGTTAGAACTCCTACCTTCACTTGAACTTGATTAAACATGAATGTACGGAATTAATACTCCAAATAACGAGCGAAAAAATAAAAAAGAACTCAATACTGACCATGTGAAGTGGGACACTTTCAGAAACTGTTTAACAAAATCGTAGTGTTTAATACCCTAATGAATAAATAAATTAAATATAATAGTATTCATTATTATAAATTAATTTATAATAAATACTCAGTAGTAAGAAGATACTATTGCTCAGTGCCTGACAACTATTTTTGGCGCACGGAACGGTGTAAATGTATTACTTACAGCCGTCATAAAAGAAAACCAATGACTTTTCAAAACAAAAACGAATTATTCAAATCATAAAAAAAATTGTTAAATACATGAACTGGCTATGAAAACACGTATAATAAAAGTTTAACCCTTTTAAAAAACTAGTTTTGAAAAATTTAAAATACATTTTTTTTTAATTCTTAAATATTACATTTGAAAAATCCTATTAAATACAGTATTACACACATAAAAAATAAAAACAATTATGACCTTAAAAATGCATTTTGTTACAAAATTTCAAATTTTTTGTTAGCTTTTATTTAGTTTAATTTTTTTCAATTTTCTATTCTTATCAACCCTCTGACACGAAACACCTTTCTCCTCCCCTTTGCTACGTAATTACTGGTATTTACCTCCCTTTGGTATTACTGTAAATAAATATATTAACATTTAATATTAACAAGCAATGAGAGCACTTGAGAAATTGTTGTCATTTATTGGTAGGAAAACATCTTTATTTGACTATATATATTTTTAATAATTAATAATAATAATTATTTATAATAATAATAATAATGCAATAATCTTTCCGCAACTAGAAGAGAACTAAAAGTCTAAGTTTGTATGTGGGAGTCAGTTATAAACAAACATATTCCAGATGTAAGACGAATTGTTACAGTGGTTTTATTTTTATATTCACTCTCCCCTGAAGTAAAATTGAGCATGGTTAGCGATTGGATAGGTGACACTAAGTGTCGTTACGCCTTTTGGTGTATAAGTATAAGGGAAAATACTTGGAGCATAAGCATAAGTGCAAAATACTTGAGGTATAAACACCAAAATTATTAACACTTTTAGCATTTATGCACCCGAAGGGCCTTAAGCCTTTATAAAGATGGGTGTTGTGAAATAGTTTTTTGTCAACATAAATAAATATACCAATATAATAACAATTATCTTAATCAATAATATAATCAATAATAAAATATCAGTAGTATTATGATTATATAATGTAATCAATATAATATAATCACTATATAAGATAATCAATTCGTAATTATGTCTTTTGGTTCTTCATCTTTCTATTTCCTTGATAGTGAAACAATAGCAAACAGAGGTAGAAATCTTCTTTCAAACTGCATATTAATTTAATGAAATATATACTTTTTTCAATTATATAATCAATATATTTAAGAGTAATATAATAATAAACTAATATTTAATTTATAAATTAAATATCCTTGTATAATGCTTTCCACAAAATAGTACTTTTAACTCGAATCCTTAGTTTTTGGTACTTTTTCTTCTAATATCTCTGAAAACCTAACGACGTCTCAAGAGGATATAACCAAGAGACGCTTTGATGTAAAGACATTCTATTGTCATCCCTGCTCTCTCATGTTTCGCCGTACTTATTTATGCCTTACTTTTCATGTCAAGAACTCCAATCACTGGTTTCTTTTATCTTGTTTCATTGTCATCAGCATTATCCATTTCCTTTACTTATTGACACTATTAACGTTGTTCATTCCCACGACTTTTTCTTATTTGCAAAAAACCAAAAAAAAAAAAAAATAAAAAAAACGTAGCCACTAGTATTTGCAAAAACTATATATTTCGATAAAATTAAAGTTCAAAATAAACGAAAATAAAGAAAATGTCCTCCTGTCTAATATTGTTCTAGTATTAAGCAAAACAGATAGATGAAGGAACAAAAGACATATTATTACGAAGTAAAAGCAAAAGCACTTCAACTGAGATAAAGATAAACTTATATAAAACATTCAGTGCACAACTGGAAATAACCGTAGTAAAATGAAGACTTATTGATGCAATATTTAATGTTTTAAAAGTACTTTAGTTCAATCTTTTGTGTATTAAAAACATAATAATAATAGGTTCTTGATATTATAATTGCTACACTCTCCACTCAGCATTGCTTGAAGTTATCAAAAGCATTAATTCAAAATATTAAACTATGAAGCATCCACATATGAAGCCCTTTACTCGAGTGACTTTTTTTTTTTTTGTGTCTAACCTGTAGCTTTTGTGCTTTAGTAGTTTTATTGAGCAGAAAAATGAAGTGCAGGTATGAATAGGAGATTTGCAGATATATGTCTTCGCGTAAATTTTATGTAAAAACTGATCTGATATAGCCAGCTGGTTTGTTTCAGAATGAATTTCATAATTTCTACTGAAAGTTTATGAATGAAAATAGGAAAACAAATCACTAGGTACTGTCTTAGATGCATGCCTTTTTTACACTATAAATAGACATGTTTGCAGGTTATCTTTGGCAGCCATTTACTTTATTATTTACCTAATTAAGGTACCAAATATTATTTTGAGTTTTGGGTACCAAATTGGGCTATTTGGTCCCTGGTGTGTTACTTTCACCACCAACTGCTTTAAATGCTGATCACCAAAACACGATAAATCAGTATTATATATGCTGATACCTTACAAACCACACCATCTCATTAATAATAACTGACTAGTTTTTTTTCTATGACTACAATTTCAAAACATAACGAAGTTGTATAAAGAAAACAAAGGTTTTTTTTTGTACATTGCTTAGAACTTACTCATTTCAAGTCATCTTTACATTTTATACATACGAGAAATCAAATCCACTCTTAGAAATATTGTTGTCTGTTTCATTATTTGTTTGCCCTCAAAATTCTGTCCTAAGTAAACTCATCCATCATAAGTCATAATGATCTGAAACTTTTTCAGTAGATTTGCGTATGCCTAACTTAAAAGCTGAGATTTGAATGGATTCAGAATTCAACGTAGAAGCAAAATTATGGACTTTTAGCTGTATTTTGCAAGCCAAAAATTAAAAAATTTTATTTCTTGGTATTCCAAAATTCCATTAGAAATTATAGAATAGTAGAAAATACCATTATTAGTACAGAGTTAAGAAAATGTCTCTGTATACACCACATTAGCTGTCTGTTCTTCAGGTTCATGAAAGAAATAACAGTTGGAACCTCCGACTCTTGTGCAAGTAAACTACAGTTGACCATGTGAGAAAAACTTGGTCTCGCTAACTTGAATTCCTGCGTTAGATAGTTTCCCCTTGGGACTTAGTTAACGTGATTGCAAAATAGACTCTGACAGGATTTTGCAATTGTTTCCATGGAAACAGATAGTTGCTCGGAATCAATGGTATGCGTGGTATACACACAGACTCCCCAATACCACACTCAGTCACGATGTCTGCCTCTATGACATACCTGTGCAGAGCACAAACTCAGAGTCGTGTCCCGTCGCACAGTTTTGGGGCACTCACGTTTCATAACAAGAAATTTGTTACTGCTACTAAATTGCAGCATGATTGGTGCTCCTACTTTATGTTTTTACCCATGAGCAGGCAGTCCAGGAGAAAGAAATCCAGGGTCAAGAAATTCAGTTGGATAATGAACTGTTTCCTCTTCACTAATCACTCTCTTTACTGACTTGTAAGTTCCTTCCTCGGCATGATATAGCATAATAACTTGTTTGTTCATTTTTCCTGCCTGTTCATATTAAGGGCTGAGAATTGCTCGTTCATAAAACTATCTATTCTTAATAGAAAGTACATCCTCAACTCTGGTAAACACCTTTCAATGATGTCAAATACGCAATATATTCATATGCTCAAATGAAATTAAAATCAACTAACAATACCTACTTGCTACACCTGTATATTTTCAAAACAAACATGTCTGTGAAGTTAGAAAAATACAGCTTAAAGCCCCATAACTTCGCTTCTGCACTGAATTATCAATCTATTTAGAGCCTATGTTTTAAGTTAGGCATACACAGATCTAGTGTCAAAGTTTCAGCTTGCTATGTCTCATGGTGACTGAGTTTACTTGTGACAAACGTTTTTGCTTTATACGTCCATAACTTCACTTTTACGTTGAATTTTCAATACATTTAGAGCCTGAATTTTAAGTTAGACATACACATATCTACTGTCAAAGTTTCAGCATGATATATCTTATGGTGACTGAGTTTACTTGTGACAAAATTTTGCGGACAAACCGACAAACCGACAGAAATTTTCCTAAGGGTGGATTGGGTTTCTCCAATGTATGAAACGTAAAAAAAACTTGAAATGAGTCAGTTCTAAGCAATGTTCAGAATAATCTATATAAATAATTATTTTATTTATATAGATTAAGTTCACTGTATGTTTTGTAACAATTTATAATAAATTATTACTATTGGACTGTATTTTTAAAAAAGGCGATAACAATATATTGTTAAATTACTAAAAGTGTGTAACATTCTTTAGAGAAAGATTTCTTGTAAGAAAGAAACCATTGCAATACAGAAGGTCCATTTAATTTTCAGTGTGCGTGTAGAAAAGCTCTTTAAATGTCCCTCCTTCTAACTGCAAGGTTAGCTGAGAAGGAGTGCCATTTATCTTTTGGATTAAGGTGCATTTCATAAACGACTTCTAAAACTGTGCCACAAGTGGCTCACTAGTCGATTGGATTAATAGTCGGTTCTGTCGTTAAACCAAGCATGCTAACAACATCTGTTATTTTCTCATAGAACATCCATCTTGAATTGTAGTATATTCAAGAAGAATTTTCCAAAAAATCATTTGTCATAATATAATACATACTTTATTAAATTAAAATTAAAGTATGCAACATTAAAATTAAATAACAAAACTTTTAAAATTACACCAGCTTTATAAGCTAGTCATATGTTTAAATAAACTAACATTATATATACTTGTTTATATATTTTATAAACTATGTTACATATGTACCAGTTTTTCATCTAAACCACAGTAAAAAAAATGAGAAAAATGACTAGATCATTCAACCAAAACAATCTGAGTCTCACTGATGCTATTACAATGATACTCTGATGATGACCACTTTTCTGTTGAAAGATCTTAGTAGTCATTTAGCTAATTTTCTTACTTTGATTATGTAAGTATAATTAACTTACTTTGTTTATATAATAGTTTATACATTATATAAACTAGCATTATACTGTACTATTTCATTTGACATTCATTTATGTTTATCTATTATAATTAGAATAACCTAAATTAAAAATATAATGAAACTTCATAAAATTTTTATTTCTGAAGTAACAAAAGTTCTTGAATTAATAACATTATTATTTGTATCTATGTATATTATTTATATTAAAAATTATGTTTATTATTAAAATTATTTCGTTCTTAAATGAATGAAAAAAGGAAAGTGTTTTGATAGCATTTATTTTATCTTAATAAAGGTTTGGAAAATTACTTAGATAAATCCTTATACAGAAAAAATAAACGCTAAAAATACAACAGAGCTGAACATAGTTTGTGGATTTTTAAACTGATAAAAAAGAATTAGTTTATAAAGGTAATTTTCTTGTTTGTGTAAATTAAAAGAAGCACTCAACATTACTTAGGGATATTAAAAGAGATATTTAAAAATATAAATCTCAGAAAATAAAACTCAATATTGCATTTTAATAAATGTAGCTTACTGTATCTTGTGCTTGGAATGTAGAGAGGAATTACTGTTCTGATTTTTGATAGATCACGTTTTTCTAATTATTTGTAAAATAAGATTCTACAGTGGAAAATACCCACGTTAGAATCAACCAACAACCAACGACGCGCACTACAGTGCACGTCGTAACTAGCAGTTCCAGACCTTCTACTGCTTGCTTACTGTGCTACTATAACTTGTAATGTCAGTAATTCATGTCAGATATAAGTTCGTCTGTGCAGTAAAGATGTCGTATTCGCGGTCATGTGGTCTTGTTGAGGTCATGGTTTTCAAAAGTTTTTAGTCATCAGTTGGAAAAGTAGTCAGATAGTCAGTGGATGAAGTAATTGTTCAGTGAGGTTGAGGTTGGTGGCAGGATTTAGAGTTTGTACAAGGAGGTTTGGATGAGTAGATAGTTTGTTGTCTTCATTGGTAGTAAGTCGAGTGATGTAACTATCTATGGATTCCATTTTCAAGTCATGGTGAATATCAACATTACGGGCGTACCAAGGAGCCCTGGCTATAAGGCGGGCACACTTATTTTGAACAATCTGGATACACGCCTTGTTCGTTGGTGCAGCTCTAAACCAGACAAAGCATCCATAAGTCATCACTGAACGAAGAACCTCCTTATAGAATTAGAATCAGAAGCAACGAGAGACCCGAGATTGTTACCAATGGCGGAGGAACCCTAACCTGCTGCCATAATCCAACTTTCTCTATCAGGTCAGTGGTAGATAGATACAGATGTCTATGTTGCTTGAAATCAAATACAAAGCAACCACAGAAGGAATGAGATGGGCTCGCTTAAACACCTAGAAACCCAAATGAACAACTCTACCGAGTAGGTATAGAGCAGTCATTTCAGGTTAATGTGGTACAAAAACCATAATAGCCACCATAAAAAACCATAACAGGGGTTGTGGTCACCAAGGGGTGTTCGCTATTCAATATCGCAACACATTTCGATGATCAACTGCTCTGCTGTACTCTAGTACTCGGCAGCCTATTCTATCGCAAAGAACAAATAAAGATATTAACAGTCACTTTTGAAAATAAATAGAGTATAAAATAAGATGTATACGTTTTGTATATAGAAATAGTTTTGACTTACTTAAAACTAATTTTCCAGAAAACCTATAGTTCTATCACTCATATCCAAAAAAGTGTTTATCGTACAAATTCTTGTTATAATGATCACTGATTATAAGTTCCCTACAGTGACAAATGTAGAAGATCTAAATAAACCAATCCTTAATTTCCCTAATGCAATATTTCAATTCTATTTAACACACTGTGACAATAAATAATTTAAAAACAACAACTCATAAAATTCTACTAACGTAAATTTTTAGTTAGTTTGCAATTACGGAATTTGAAACAATGCATTTATTTTTATTGCTTTTGATTAACTAAATCAGAAACCTTAGTGGTTGAAGGTTTTTGAAATTACTCTTTAATGAGTTGTCTTTTTGTATAATTTCTTTAAAATACATTTATTTGACACATTCTATGACCGTTTCCTAATCATATTGCTTTCATATACTCTTTGTATGGTATATAAACTGATAAAAGTATTCGGTTTGGGTCAAAATTTTTATACAAGATTTTATCTGAAGTGCCTTTTGATGTCCACTAAAAGTAATGGGTTTTGGAAATATGTGAGTCTGTTTGAGGACGTATTTACCAAAGTTTTCACAAATTTCTAAAAAAAAGTAAAATCACCAAACTTCATGTTTGAGTGAGGTAAAAGCTGATTCTTGTGACTTAGTTGAAATTGGTTGGCACAATTTTCATTAAATTTGCTGTGGTTCTGGTTTTTCACTTAAAGCACTGGCCAGGATTCTGGAAAAACATAAATATGATATTATACAAAATATGTTCTGATGCAAAAAAACATGAACGGATATGAAAAGAAAACGAGACAAATAATATTATAATTAGTGGTAATACTGTCCATCATACCTCGTAAATTCTCAGAAAAGCTCGACCGGTTTCGGGTCGAGTTAAGTTAGTTACTAACTCATGTTAGTTGCTCTTGAAGATGGGATCCGGATGAACCGAAACCGGTCCAGTTTTTCTGAGAATTTACGAGGTATGACGGACAGTATTACTACTAATTCTAATATTACTAACCTCAGTACAACTAACCCATTAACTATACAAATAACATTGTACTTGTAAATGTGCAAAAATTATATTTACTGAGTTCTCAACCTGAATGGTCTTATTCGTCTATTAATTTTAAACAGTACTTTAAATCGTCGTTAATTTTTGAATTTTCTGTCTTCAAGTCCATATGTTTGATATTCCAGCTTTTTAAGAAATGCCAACCCTTTATTACTGACCTTCAGTTTATCACCATTAATATTACTGTAGAATAACTTCCCTCCTTCAAAAATAGTGTAATATGAGTTATAAGTAAATTAGTTCATTTATATATTCTTTAAAATTTAAAATAATGTAATATATATATTTTTATCAGTAAATGAATAAATAGAAACCATATATGTATATTAAAAAATTCTAAAATAGGAAATGTGCAATAAAAAAAAATATTTCTATCTGCAAAGTTATACTCAAAGTAGAAATAATAGTTTAAGAACAATACAACAGTCTTGGTTAACATAACACAGATAATAATGCTTCTTGCTGCGACCGGTAATCAACTGGTAGCCATTATGAAATTGATTTTGCTCTTACCCTCCTGGCATCGATTAACGAGCCAATATAACAGAATAATAAAAGGATAGTTTTCAAAGCTAATAAGCATGATTCATTTGATTACTATTTCCAGAATCAATGACCCTGTTGATTTTGTTTGCTAAGTTTAATTTTTAAAATTAAATATATAAAATACTATAAATGGGTAGTTATTCAACTCTTATATTTTATCCTTTTTTTTTTATCATCAATTAAGTAATCAATATTTTGGTTTCAATATCGTATAGTATGCAAAAATATATATCCTCACAGTATTTGCTTCAGAAATGTTAAAAAGTAAATACTTTTTGCACATAAATTAACTCACTCAAAGAACTTCACAAAGAACAAAAAAATCTTTTTTAAGTTCAATGATATTGATTCCATTTAAAGAAATGTTAATAAAACCGACAGTAGGTTGAACTATTATAAGGCCTATATAGACTCTTCGGGTGTTCGATTTGTTACAATTTCTATCACATTATAATAATTTTGAATAAATGTTTTCTTTTCAAATTTATAATAATCTGTCTCAGTATTATAATAACAAATATGTTTTTAAGTGCACAAAACAAATGCACGTTTTGTATAGTACAATTTCGCCAGAACATTTGACATATCATTCTTCTATAAAAAGGTTTTTCTGTATTAAATTTTATTATGAAATAAGGTGAAACGTATCGTGTTCACAATCATTCATAGTCAATTTTAAGCTTGATTATTTTATATACAATTTCCACTTTCAGTTATCGAAAATGTATGAACATTTTTTCCAATTAATTTAAATAGCAGTTGTATATATGATACGAATTTCAGTTTTTTACCGATGGTAATTTAATAGAAAATAAATGTTATCTAAATTCACGTAATGGTCAGTAAAACGTCTTTTCCATGATGCAACTTTGATCATAAAATATATATTTACCTTTTACAGCAGTAATTACTGTAGAACCATAGTAGAAAGCTCAGTAATTACAGTAATTATTTTCAAATTTACTTTTATCTTAATAATAGGTGTTGTTTTCTCGTATATTATCAATTTGATCCATCAACTTGTGTAACCTGTAGCATTCCACAATTTAGAAATATACACCCTTAGGAATTCACAGGAACTTAAAAATTCTTCAAAACTAAAATGTTAAGTTTTTACAAAATTCAAATAGTTGATTTATAAACACAAAATAGTTATTTATTCCATTTGTTTCGTTATTTAAAGACTATTTAGAATAAATATATCACACTAACTATGAAATGAGTATATTAAAATCCATTATTTAAAACAATTATAAAATTTGTAAAAATGAAAATCAAAAGCACCTTTGATTTCTATTTTCTCATTTTTAAGTTCATTATATATATTTTAACTGTAAATAGTAATAACTATAAAGTTTTAAAACAGGAGATACTTTCAATTAAAAGTATAACCAATTTCGTTAGCAAATCCCAGTTCAAGCATTGATCTATCCAAACTTCTTCAATTACGAAAATCCTGTTGTACTTGATCCGATACCTTAGCCTCTTAAAGAAGTTTGAGATTAAATAAAAAGTTTCTTAATTTTCTTGTCTTAATGTGAAAAGAGATTTTGAATAGGAATAGGCATTTTCACTCCTCATTGCAACTAAGAATTCAACTTTGTTTTGCTTCAACTAATTTTCCTAAGAACTTGCTTTGAATAATAATCAAAAATTGTATCTTTTCTATCTTATTACAAAACTCTTTGCTTGTACATTTACATAATAAAGAAAAACCTTTCACTCACAGTCTCAACTTTGGCTTCAACCGATATCAAGAGAAAAAATAGTGGAAAACAAAGCTTACAGATACAGAAAAGGTAGGTAACACAACGATGCAGGTTACTGCTGGCAACCTAACAGTGAGCTAGGGAGCGTTTTTGCATCAGCAGGCTTGATATACCTCATTTGCTTCTTCTCATGGCTTGAAATCAAGAATTTCAGACTCTAAGTGTGAATTTTTTCCTTTCTTTACAAATTTTATGTTACATAACGGACATCGAAACTTTGTGGGTGTTGATATATTGAGGTTTGAACACATCGTTTCATTGTTTATATGGAAGAAAAATACAATAATTTTTCAAAACCGTTCTGATTGAAAGAATCGCATCCTCTGTGAATTAAAACAATTTCTTGCTACCACAATTCAATCTATATATCATTATCGAACCCTGTTTGTTTACCTGTATGTGTACAAGAATGGCTTACATTAGCACTTCCTTATGAGAAAATTAAATAACTCTTGTGCTTTCAGTGTATTTGGGTTGTCTAATTTGTTATTATTATTTTAATTAATTGAGTTATGATGAAATAAGAATGAGTTTTTAAACATTTAATTCAAAGACATCCATTAATATTGGTTATTACTATTTGGTTATTATACCATTTAATAACGTCTAGTGTAAAAATTCCTTCTATTAATGGTATTTTTCAAAGGTTAACAATTGAATTTTTCACTAATATTTGTAAAATAAATGGAATATTCCACTTTACTAGTTGCGTATCTTTGTTTTCAACATGTTTGATTTCTTGTATTAGAATTCAATTCATCTCATGCTTATATCTTTAAAAAATGTAATTTTTGTTATATTTAAATAATTTCTTGTTTCATTAAAAATACGTCGGTGTATGTATCTTTAAGAATTTTAAGAATACTATATCGATATCATGGGCCATATAAGAAGTCTTTGTTTTCTTGATTTAATAAAAAAACGGTACGAACAGGTAAGAACCTCTTAATCACGTTCAGTGCATGTATTTTATTAACTTTCCCTATAATTTCGCAACACCGAGTGACCCTAGGTGTTACAGGAACGTTTAATATGTTGTAAAAATTACTTGATTACTTCACTAGCATTTTTGTTGTTGATATTTTTTTATCAATTTTTTACGCTCTTAGTATATGTTCAGTACTGACTAAATATTTCTACAGTTTTGTGATCTTTATTTAGTTAGTTTATTTATCTATTATTGCTTTTAGCTATTGGTTTAAATAATAAAACATTTTTATTTTAGGAAATCACAATAATTTCAGAAATGGCTATCGGTATTTGGTTTCAGTTTACATTACTTCCTACAATTCTGAAGAATCGAAATGCGGATAAGATTTCAGGCAAGTTTAACCTGTTATTTTGGTTACCTTTTAATAATCTTTCAATGACTCAGGCTTGACGAATTTCGAGATTTAAATGTGTCCAGATTTTACTATCAATAGTTGGACAATTCTTATAAAAAAAATTGTTATTGTTACATTGATGCTGCAATAGTATTAAAATTGGCATAAAATGAAAATTCGCAGGTTTTATTCCCTGATATTCAAAACAAAATTCTCTTGATTCTCAGACTTTGAAAGTTATTAAAACATGTTTACCATTACATTAAATAACCAAAATTAATCACTATATTAAGTGTAGAAATTTGAAACGCTTTAAAATTTCTAGTTACTGTTTTAGTAGAAGAGTAAGGGGCCCGTCGCCCCTTACACGTTTTACTGAACATGTAAAGGTAGGAATATAATGACCTATTAATTTTGTATTTCTATTAGTGCATCAGTAAAAATGGAATACTGCTTTATCTTCATCAGTGTTGACTTTTATTTGTTTATCACTGTCATTAAATATTCTTTTATGTTAATTCTCCTAAATTAGGCCTTAGATCAAAATTCAGTTATATAAAAGTGGTGGTAGGTTATATTTTTCAAATTTAAGATATTTTTCTTTTATAATAATCACTGGGCATGCTAAATATTATATTATAATATTTAACACATGTTTTTGTTGAAACAGATGAAATAAAATTTACTGAGTTACTAAGAAAGATATTACTAAAATAATAATTTTAATTACTATTTAATTATTATTACTATAATAATAATAATAATGCCTAAATAATAATAATAACTTCAAACATTATTGAAAAAAAACAATAAAAAAAGTAATATAAAATAAAGAAAATCTGGAGTGGCCTACACTCTACTTTACTATAAGTAACTTAATGTCAAATTTCTTGAGTATATAAACCATAACGTCTCATTTAAGCATAACGTAAACATCTAAATGGCATATAATTATTAGCCTTTCATTCCTGAGGTAGTACAGATAGTGATTGAAGGACATATCAATTTATAAGCTTATTTTTGTACATCACAAAAAATTTATTATTTGCAAATAATTTCATTAGTTTAACTACATTACATTACTACATATTAGTATAACTACAGTAGTAATAACATTTTTGAAAAACCAAAGTGAACATTTCTTGAAACAATTAATTCTCCTACAAGAGAATGGCTTTCGTTCAAACAGCCAGTGGATTTCTTACAACGTTTACTTGACATCCTTCTACATTGAATATTAAAGTAAAATTTTGAAATTTAAAACAGGAAAATGCCCTTTTTTTCTCTGAAAAACATCTTAAACAGCGAAGAAAATTTTATTTTAAGGTGCTTTGTTAATTAAAGATGTACGATAATTACATTTATTAATCTCTAAACGAAAGATTCCAATTATGAATTATCACTTACATTTTTGGTCTTTTATAGAATTATTATACTGGGAATTTCATTCTTTAAAATAATAATAATAATAAGCTTCTTTGTATTTAATAAGATCATTTTCCTTCCCCTTTGTCAAATAACATATATACGAATTTTTTCACAGTGAGTGTTATTATTTTCCTGCTTAATATTATTCCTCTTACATCTCATATAAGTCAATAAACAATTTAAATTATTCCTTTATAAATATCAATTTTATCTCAGTGGATTTGCTCAAAAAATTTCTAAGTCAATGTAAACAATGTAAAAAAATATAAAAAATTCGACAAGTATAGCAGGTGATCTCTTAGTCTAGGATAAACAAACAGTTTTTATAGCGTTATTACTATTTTCCGTAATTGAAACTTTATGAATTTTTTTTTATGAATTTCTAATTTTTTGTTCCATTTATGGTCAAATTTTCATTATTTTTTTAATGAGCCGTTTCGCGTCAAAAAATCATTTTCTGAAAACAGAAATCGTACTCTAACGCCCCTTTAGCGAATGTAATTTTGAAAAAAAATATCTCAACTCATTTTCCACATAATGTTTTATTTTTAGGCATAGTTTCATTGTGATCTGTCTAACAGTATACTTGTATCGCTCTCACAAGGTTTGAGATTGAATTATAAGTCAAAATTTTTACATTTTATTGAAAAAATAATATTTTCTGTTGTTTTAAAATTCTGAATATATTTTTCGTTTGTTCCATTTGTAACCTCAAAGATAATGTCAAAATTTCAAAACTCTAGGGTTATCAGTTTAGGAGAAATAAATGTTTTCAAAAAAACGGTTTTTGGCAAAAAAAGTGACTTTCCCATCATGCATATTTCTTCCTAAACAATAGGGATCTTCGTCCTTATGGGGCCCATTTTTGTGTAAAATATCAACTTGATCCATCAAAGATTCTGGACCGTAGCGTGGTAACAAGCAATGCTAACACATGCACCCACCCACCCACACACACACAGACATCATCGTAAAAACGTCATAAAACGACTTCTGGGACCTCAAAACATGTAATTCCGTCAAAATCTCGAGATCGAATTTTTTCATGATCACTATACTTTACTTATAGTAAAGTAAACAATCTGGAGTGGCCTACACTCTACTTTACTATAAGTAACTTAATGTCAATTTTTTTTAGTATATAAAACATAACGTATCATTTAAGCATAACATAAATATCTAAATCGGATATAATTATTAGCATTGCATTCGTGAGGTAGTACATATAGTGATTGAAGGACATATCAATTTATAAGCTTATTTTTGTACATCACAAATAATTTATTATTTGCAAATAATTTCATTAGTATAAATACAGCAGTAATAACATTTTTGAAAAACCAAAGTGAACTTTCTTGATACGAAATATTATCCTACAAGAGAACATGGCTATTGTTCAAATAGCCAGTAGGTTTCTTACATCGTTTACTTGACATCCTTCTACATTGAATATTAATGTAAAATTTTCAAATTTGAAACAGTAAAATACCCTTTTTTTCTCTGAAAAACTTCTTAAACAGTTGTTGAAAATGTTGTTTTAAGGTGATTTGTTAATTAAAGATGTACGATAATAACAGTTATTAATCTCTAAACGAAAGATTTATATTTTGAATTATCTTTTACATTTTTGATTTTTAACAGAATTATTATACTGGGAATTTTATGGCTTCTTAGTATTTAATAAGATCATTTTCCTTCTCCTTTGTCAAATAACATATATACGAATTTTTTTTTATTGAGTGTTATCATTTACCTGCACAATATTATTCCTCTTACATCTCTTATAAGTCAATAATATATTTTCATTTTTCCATTAGAAACATCAATTTTATTCAGTGGATTCGCTCAAAAAATTTCTAAGTCAATGTAAACAATGTAAAAAAATACAAAAAATTCGACAAGTATAGCAGGTAATCTCTTAGTCTAGGATAAACAAAGAGTTTTTATATCGTTATTGCTCTTTCCCGTAATTGAAACTTCATGATTTTTTTTTTATGAATTGGTAATTTTTTGTTCCATTTTTGGTCAAATTTTCATTATTTTTTAACGAGCCGTGCTCGAAACGCGTAGTTTGAATTAAAAAAAAACTTATTTTTTATGGAGACTTTGTATTATCTATTTACCCTAGTATTAACAATATATGAATAAAGCAGAGATTATCTGTAAAAAAATAATATTAAAAAATCGACTATTTAACCGAATTAAATTCAATCATTAACGAACCAGATATAACAGAAAATTGGAAAAACATATAAGCTCTATTTAAAGATTAGAAATATTCTTATTACAAAAAAAAGTCAAATCTCTACTTTTTTTGGAAAAATAAAAATTTAACATAATCAACCCTTATATAGAAGGGAGTGAGTATTTGTTTGCACGTACAAGACCAGAGTAGGTTGTGGATACTTTTATATTTTAGTACTTAATAATATTTTAGCCCGAAGAAAATTATAAGTTTTTTTGCTATTAATTGCTTTAAAGTCACTATATTCAAATTATTATTAGCTTATGTGGAGTCGTTTGTTATTGATGGTAATTTTATATACCACGTTGCAAATTGAATGGTTGTTTGTTAGTTTGGAATGATAATTTTATTTAGGCAAATCATGCCCGCTAAATAGAATGTAAAAACCTTTTGAAACTCATTAGGACTCTTTTTATTGCTGAGTAGGAGTCAGAAAGTGTAATTGAAGACAATTTTGTCTGCTCCATTCCTTATCTAGCTCCTTTATTCTGAGTCAATGTACGTCTAGATAGTATTAGTTAGTAGAAGTGGTATTTTATCTTTCTTTACTAGAAAAACTCAAGAATTTTTGGAGAAGTCTATATTCTCTAAATGTTATCCTCCAAAAAGATTTTAAAAAATGTTCATAAGAACAACAGTGATTCAATAAACATGATAAACGTTTCAACTATTGATGAATTATGTGTAAAGTCGAGTTACCATCCTCCACTGTCCCAGTAATATCAATTGAATTTATTTGAATAATAAACAACTTGCATCTCTCACTCAGTTTATACATTCCAGAAGTTGCTATGTAAATATCTACTGATTAAGGCTAAATTAGTCATGTGTAGTAAAAACCTAGTATACCGCAAAGGAGTTTTTTTTTTGTATTTACTGAAAAAAAAAAATGTACTGTACTGTTTTATATTGACATTACAGTCTAATAAAGGTTATAGCATTAAGACTATGGTCTAATGTCGAAAACATAAAATATCCTTATAACAAACAAGTAAGATTTAAAGAAGTGAAATTCATGAGTCTGTTACTGAGGCAAATGACCTTACTAACTTAGTCATCAAGTTACCCAGGTAAACCTTATTAAGAACTGGTTTATAAAACTAGTTGTGTCCAGTACTGCGAACAGAATCATTACAACATTTTTTTTCTCGTCAGTTCATTGTGTATCAGTATTGAATCTGCAGAGTGTGTGATGCAAAACCCATCGCGTGTATAAATCAGGCTGTACCGTCTCATTAACTCACCTAAGACCGGTTTTTTTTCTCTTTCATAACCGTTAAAAGAGCCCATTTCCTGTAAAAATATTTAATGTTTCATCATACTATAATATTTAATTATAAAACCAATATTCAAAATGATAATATTAATGTTTTATTTTATTATTTTTGCCTTAGTGTTAGTTATAATAGCACGTCTTATTTTTATTCTGAGTCAATGTACGTCTAGATAGTATTAGTTAGTAGAAGTGGTATTTTATGTTTCTTTACTAGAAAAACTCAACAATTTTTGGAGAAGTCTATATTCTCTAAATGTTACCCTCCAAAAAGATTTTAAAAAATGTTCATAAGAACAACAGTGATTCAATAAACATGATAAACGTTTCAACTATTGATGAATTATGTGTAAAGTCGAGTTACCATCCTCCACTGTCTATATCAATTGAATTTATTTGAATAATAAACAACTTGCATCTCTCACTCAGTTTATACATTCCAGAAGTAATAATTAACAATTCATCACTTCCTAAGTAGAGAAAGGTACATGATGTAAAACAGGATGGTAATTGATGAATGTAGGAAACTATTTTTCATAAAATATCCACACCCTCGCTAAGCCTCATTCTTTTCATTATAATTTCATACATCAAATACTTTTTTATTGTTGTTATAATGATTATTTCACCTGTGATGTATGAATTATTACACTCATTAATATTGAACAAATGAAAACAAAAAATGAATCAGACTAGTTGGATTTATTGGTCACATTCACTTGAAAGTTAATAACACTAACATGTAGATTTCAATAAACGAAGCTACTATAAAATAAGAATTTTGAGTAATTATTGGTGCTAGTTTTTTAATTTCTTTTTAAATAAAGTCTTGCACATGCAGATAGGTATTGTTCTTTTCATTTACATTCTATTTTTAATTCAATACATATAAAAGAGTATAGAAAAATAACGCAAGTATTTCATTTGAGTCCAAATTTAAACATGAAGTTTTAAAATAGCTCCTAAATAGCTGTTGTAGCTGGCCGACCGGTTTTGCACGTAGTATATTTTCAGTACGTAGGGCAAATGTGAGTATATATGTACATACATATACACTTTTTCGATGAAAATACGATTCGAAATGGACAAATACACTTCAATGTACATAAAGAAACATAGAAAAATTAAAAACACAAACTTACAGTCTCTAATTTTCGGTTGAACCATCTTCAGGAGAGATAAGAGAGAGAAACCAAGCGCACTGGTACAGAGACGGTTGGAGATCAACACTGTTGCCACATACGCGCCCGGTCATAGAGAATAAGTTAGACAAGAATAAATTTAAATTAAAATAGGAATATGAATCTATGACCGGGAGCGTATGTGGCAACATTGTTGGTCTCCAACCGTCTCTGTACCAGTGCGCTTGGTTTTCCTCTCTTATCTCTTCTGCAGACGGTTCAACCGAAAATTAGAGACTGTAAGTTTGTGTTTTTAATTTCTCTATGTTTTTTTATGCACATTGAAGTGTATGTATATATATATATATACTTAAAATAAACAGTGACACATAGACTGAAACATAACAAAAGACACACTTTTCAATATTTCGACCGTAATGGCGGTCGTCCTCAGGAGAAGAAGAGAATTGACGGAGGGACGACAGTCAACAACTTTGAACGTTGGACGTTACGACGTTGTTGACAGTCAACAACGGAGTTGACTGTCGTCCATCCGTCAATTCACTTCTTCTCCTGAAGACGACCGCCATTATGGTCGAAATATTGAAAAGTGAGCCTTTTTTTATGTTTCAGTCTTAATAACTTCTAGTTCAGCATGATCTTCATTTGAATGTGCTGGTTGCTGTCTTAAATATCTTAACCAATATCGTTCAACTAAGTTCTTCGGATAACAATTTTTCTGTAAATTTTTCTGTTGGTGAAATTATTGTTACAGAAAAATTGTTATCCGAAGAACTTAGTTGAACGTTATTGGTTAAGATATTTAAGACAGCAACCAGCACATTCAAATGAAGATCATGCTGAACTAGAAGTTATAAATAGGAAGTATTTCAAATTTCCTTATGTTGAGGGCTTATCACAATCAATTAGAAAAGTGTTCAAACGAAACGTACCTGAAGTTACACTGGCATTTTATAATAAAAGAAAAAATAAATCTTTATTTTCAAATTTGAAAGAAAAAATACCAAAGGAGTTACAAAGTAACCTCATTTATGCCATCAAATGTAAAGACTGTGACAAGTGTTACTATGGTGAAACTAGTCGTTTTCTCAAAGAAAGGTTGTACCAACATAATTATTCCATAAGAACAAATAAATGTAACGCAACAGCCTTAGCTGGGCATGCCATAAACGAAGGTCACACGTTCGATTTTGAAGATACAACTATAATAGAAAAAGAAAAAGATGAGCAAAGAAGGAAGACACTTGAGATGTTATATATTAAAAAGGATCTAAGTTCGATTAATCATAGAAGTGATATTACTAATTTAAGTAATATTTATTCTGGAGTGTTGTGCTGAGGTTTAGTGGAATTTGATTTATTTAGTTCCCTTGAGTGAACAGTGTTGAGGTTATTTGTAATGTTATCTTATTAGTCTAGTCGAAGATTTTGTCCGGCTAACATTGTTGTTCCTTTAAATAATGTAAATTTCATTTTCTTAGTTAAAAAATTCTTACTTCTGTAAGTAATATTGTTTTATGTATCTCTGAAATATTTCTGCTTGTAATATTCATAAGTTGTAACAATCCATTTTTCATATTGTGTATATGTTTGATGTTGATATGTGATTTCTTATTATCCTTTGTTTGTAGGCCTATGAAAAAGGTTTTAAATAAAACCGAAACGTTGGCAACGAGAGTTTGATTTTTTATTCTGGAAAATTGACCGAACCCCGATTAGAGAACACACCTATTCTATCAAACGGTCGATATATTATTGAATCTGTTATATATATATATATAGTATTATTTTTTATATTATTTGGTAGAATTATTAGTGAGTGCATATATGTGTGTGTGTGTGTGTGTGTGTGTGTGTGTGTGTGTGTGTTACTATTACGACATCTGTGTCTGTGAGAGGGATATCTCAAAAATTAAAAGCGCTCTAATCACCCCATTTCACGTTTACATTTGTGTTAACCTTAAATCGGCACAGAATGTTTGAGACCAATATTAAAAGGGTGCATTATCTAATTTTTTTGCTATTTCCGGGTTTCTAACTTTTTAGGTGACATATAATATGTACAGAGTGAGATCCCGTATAAATTCTCTTTAAGGTTAACATTTTAGAAAGCTTCTGGGAGCACAAATAAACTGGCTTTAAAAGCTCCTAATTAAGTTGATACGGATATTAAACAAAAGACAATATAATATAGATGATAAATATTGATGATTAAAATTATAAACAGAAACCAAAGAGTTCTGCTTAGATAAATAATAAGTTCGCAAAATGACGTAACTTCCATCTTTCAAGCACCAATCTTGATGAAAAACCAAAAAGTTTTGTTCGGTATCCAAAATGTTGCTATGAAACTTAATAATTGAATTAATTTTCATTCCTTGTGGAATCTGTTATAGCCTAGTATTTACTCATATTGGGGATTTTCAAAAATAACGTCCCCATTTGAAAAAATAGAGATCAATATCAAAACTAACAACTCGTTTCGAACACTTAGTGTTCTCCTTCAGGTTTACATGTAAAAAAAATATGCATACGTATGAGCTCTAAGAACATGAGAGTGAATTATTTGAAATTTAATACAATATATGAATGTTGAATTGCATTACTGAGATTTAACACCGGAATTAGTATGAAAAATGGCATAATTAATCCTGAACCTTAATAAATCATGACAACATAGTGAAACTGGGAGGTGTCACCCTCAGTCCTTCCTAGATCTTTCCCTGCTCCTGCATCTCAATAGTGCAGGTAATTAAAAATCTTTGTTACTTATTAATTGGTTTATGTCGCAGTATGTTTTCATGTTTTATTAAGGTTCAGAATTAATTAAATCATTTTTCATACTAATTCTCTTGTTAAAAACCTAATAATGCAATTTAACATTCATATATATATTGTATTAAATTCCAAATAATTTACTCTGATGTTCTTAAAGCTCACAGATATGTATATTTTTTTAGATGTAAATCTAAAAATGAAAAAATTATCCTTTTTTGAATCAACTTAATTTAATTTCGAAAAAATTGTATGTTTTATTTGAGATATATAAAAATCAGATGTCATCTCATACAAGATTTTAAATTATGTGTTATTTTTGTATGAAATCGTTTACATATGTGAAGTTAATTTGTTTTACCTGAGGGAATGCTTTAGCGCTGTTTTGTTTAATATATTACCTGGCGTTTTTATTGACTTCTACCCATCCTTTTGCTACCTTGCTGCATCCAAATAATATAGTTTACTACAATAAAACAGTCAGATTTTGAGAGGAAGCGTAACAAATAACTTTCAAGACAGTTAGAATTGTTTTCAGAATTTTAATTATTATAAAGTAATTATAAACTAATACATGTTTACATTCCAAATGTTAGTTTTTAAATCCATCTCCCAGTTTGTAATATTATCATATAATTAATAAAAATTATCATTATTTGAAAGTTAATATTTAACTATTATTTAAATTACATTTTAAAAAGGCAGTCAGAAGTAGGTACAGTGTGTTACAAAACCTATAAAAACAGTTATTCAATGCGCTTGAACCAAATGTACTATATTTTTTTGCTTATTATAAATTAAAAGTGATTTATATCAGAAGGCAAATCAGTTTTATACCCTTATTAATCTTGAACTTCATGAAAATACCTTTGAAATATCAAAAACCACTCATATTTACATAATGTCAGCAACTTATTGAGCGGTTTCATAGAATTTTAACTTTTCTAAGTTGTTTTAAATACATTTGAATTTCATAAAGATGTATGACACAAATAATCTTCTTGGTTACCAAATTTAATTTTGAAATACATTAGACAAGTTGATCTGCGAGGGTTGTATTCAAAAAAGTGGTAAAAACCAATATGTATACTAAACCATATAATGCTGAATAAACTAATTAATATTCTATTTTATATACCCTTGTTAATAATGCATTGATTTTTATAAATAAATATCTCATCTATTTATAATTATATTAAATTAAGCACCTCTATATAAAAGATAAGTTAATATTGAATTTATATTTGATCATTAAAGTTGATATAATTATTAAAAAATAAACTTCTGAATCATCCATGAAGAAAATTAACTCAGTTAATTGAAGTTCTATTTTTATATGAATCTAACAAATTGAATTTTCTTTACTGACTCCCAGTTTTTAATTTAATACGAACAATCCCCTCTATGAAGCAGAAATTTACTTTGAACTTGTTTGCGTCTTTTTAAAACGTATTTTAACTTTACTTAAATTATATATTATTTTACTTCTTACACTTTTTTAAATTTTATTTACTTATTTTGCTTGTCACACCTTTTTTATTATCAAAATATTCTTATTTGGTTATTATAACGATCGTATAAATTCAATTTACCTATAACCTTGGCGACACAATTGCAATAAATTGCTAAAGAAAGTTAAAATTATTAATCTGATTAAATGAAATGTTCAAACTGTAATGAGATCCAACAATAATTCAAGTTTATTCATTACTTGTGCAATCTGTTATATTGTGCTAGTTACTCATATAGGGGATGTCAAAAATTACATCTCTATGGAAAAAAAAAAGAGTTTAATATTAAAACTAACAATGCGTTCGAGCATTTAGTATTTTTTTCAGGTTTCACTTTCAGGAAAAACTAAATGTTCGAAACACGTTGTTAATTTTGATATGTGCAACCAGGGCTTCTTGTAAATTAAAAAGATATTTATTTTGGGTCAATTGTTGTTTCTAACGTTCGTAACCTTGTAGAATACATTGGCATTCTTTGGCGTTGAATATACCACACGCCTTAAAACTTTTTAAACTGTGTGTGGAGACGTAATATCTGAAATTCTTCAATATAATTTATGTTCACTTAGCCATTCTAAGATCTAAAATGATAATATCATCAAGAATCTGTAAAAAGAACTGCTATCTGCTATTAGGTGAACTGATGGAAGCTTCTTACCCGAGGTGAAACGACATTTTATGACCGTGCTCATGCATCACACCTGTTAATCCTTAGCAGTAAATTAGCAATAGAACAGTAGTACCTCGAGATTCTGTTCTGAAACTGGACAAATAGCAGCAGCCAATAAGCTTGGCTAATTCAGTAGTACTTTCTGGAATAGTGGTATATCTCACAGCACTTTAAAAGGTACTTATTATAGTGTCAACAGTAAAGAATATTAATATATTCTTTAATATTAATATATTCACACACTTACCGTTGTGTGATCACAACAAATAATAGCCGAGATTCATCCGTTGTTTTAGTTGGAATAGAAAAGATAAGCAACCTGGAACAATTCAAGGGATCAGGTGTGGTAGAAGTAGAGGGGTACAGACAAAACGACTTCAAGTATAAGGGCCTTGATTTATTGCAAGTCTTAAGTTATTTTCATGGCTCCCCTCTCCTCGAAGGTCTGGTTTATTCAGCGAAGCAGTAGGACTCCTTGCTGTTCCAAAACGTGAAAGAGAGCAGGCCAAATGACGATATGTAGTCCCCTCAGTTTTAAATTCTATTATATAATACAACAGTTATTTATTTAGGAAGCTGTCGAGATTTGTCTGCTTCAAGTCTTTCGTAGCAAATCGTTTATAAAGGGCTCATACTTATAATGAAGATCAAATTCATAAGATCTATTTTGCACTCCATGCCAAAACACGCTTCCCACATTTCCTTATTTGCTGGAATGCACATAGATGGTTGATCATCTTCTGCTTCATCGTCGCTACTTACTTTATTCTCCCCAGCCTGTGTAACAGCATCGCAGACGTCACTCTCTGTTAACTTTGCAGCCATCTTGAGGTCATTGCCCACTGCCATCCACTCTTCGAAGTTGGTTAGCGTCATGTCACTTGATTTTTCAGAAAAAAATGTCCTCTCTATTCTGGCAGTTGTAGTAGTACACACACAACCTTTCTTGGAACAGTTTGAATTGTTTATTCCGAAACATGCTTCCGAGTCCTCTTTTCGGATATTTGTAAGCCACATTTTCAAAGCGAATTCGACTTCAGTGTCTTTTCCAGTCCACCGACTTTTCTACAATAAATTTTGGATACCTTTGATGTCCATCAAAGTATCAAATCAAATTTTAAATAAAGTCAAATTGGTAACAATAACCGATGTTCTAATCACAATAAGCGATATATTTTTAATGCATATTTCATGTTGGGAAGGGATCAGGATTCCGATAATATTAACCGATTGATAACATTATCCGTGATTACATTAATCGGCCTCCACTGTATAACAGAATGGTGTGGACACTAATGATGTGAAGACACGTCGTTAAAGTAAACTGACAACTTTGTAATTGGTTACTTTTCTGATTCAAGATGCACAATGAGCTAGACCTATGATTACCTTTCTGATTATCAGCTAATCATAACGTTAAATTTAATACAATTACAGTGTCGGTCAGTTGTTTGTTATCAAAGTTCTTCTAGAAATAGACCCCATTGGAGTGGCGTACACTCAACTTTACTATAAGTAATCAGAATATCCAAACAAATTGGGAATATAATATATAATGACCCATTTAGGCATAATATAAATGTCTAAATGGGAGATATTTATTAGTCTTTCTTCCATCTGTCTTTCATTAGTCTTTCATCTGGAGGTAGTACAGATAGGAATTGATCCAATTATCAATATATATGATTATTTTTGTATATCACACCTCTGATGCATATAATATCATTAGTACAATTACAGGAGTAATAACTTTTTTGTAGTTTACAACAGTAAAACGAAAAGGTAGATTTCGTCTTACGAAATAATGTCTTAGAGGAGAACAGGACTTTTGTTCTAATAACCATTGGATCTCTTACATAGTTTATCTGACATTCTTCTACATTGAAGATTTAAGACAGAGTTCCCCATTTAAAACTTAAAAATAAACCTATTAGATCTCATATAATTAATTAAATATCATAACAAACTTTTTGGGTATATAACTTGCCATTTAAACATAATATAAATGTCTATATGAGAGATATTTATTAGTATTTCATTCCTGGAGACCGTACAGATACTGACTGAACTAGTAATTAATAAACACACTTATTGTTGTGTATCACACAACTGATGCATATAATATCCTTGATATTAATACAGCAGTAATAATACTTTTGTAAAGCCAAAGAAAAAAAACGAGTTAGGAAATAATCTCTTATAGGAGAACATTGATTTTGTTCCCATAAGCGGTGGATCCCATACACGGCCATCTGCAATATTACTTGGCCAGTGTATCTGTTACATTTAATATCGTTTATCTAACCCCCTTTTACATTGAAGATTCAAGCCAAAATTTTTCTCTTTAACACTTTAAAATATTTCTATTTTGTCTGAAAAATGTTAGAAACGTATAGACAAATTTCAGGGTCATGCAATCATAGAAGTATTAACATAAAATCAATATCCGTTTTGTAATATAGAACAAATAAATCCATTCCTAATACTTCAGTATTACCAAAAGATAGTATGAATCATAAACACCAAAAAAATTACACATATTATAATTTTTTTTTTTAATTGTGATAAATATAGATTGATTAGAGCATTTTGTTAGACGAATCCACTATACCATGGAAAGAATCATAAATTATATGTTTGACTGGCGTTGATTTTTTAAATGACAGAATTTTATTCTTCATACATCTCATATTAAGTCATTAAATTATTTCAAATTGTTTTCATTCAATCTATAAACATAAATTTAATTTAGCCGATTCAGTCAAAAATTTTCTTATTCATTGTAAACAATATAAATAAATTCAAACAAGTCCGACAAGTATACTAGGTAATCCATTAGTCCAGGATGAAAATTTGTTTCTATAGTATTATTTCACTATAGAATAATTGAAATTTTACGATTTTTTTTATAAATTACTAATTTTTGTACAATTCTTGCTCCCTAATGAGCCGTTTTGATCAAAAAACATTTTCTGAAAACATAAATTTACCATTATGGCCCTATGGTTAGTGGAATTTTGAAAAAAAGTACCTCAACTTATACCCCACATAATGTTAAATTTTGAGACATAAATTTACATTTGAGCAATAATTTAAATTATTGAGTTCACGTATGATTAGTAAAAATTGTTATATTTTATTGACAAAAAATATTCCCAGTTGTTTTAAAAAACTGATGATTTTGTTCAGTTATTGATTTTGTTGCTTCCATGATAATCCAGAAATTTCAAGACTCTAGAATCAGCAGTTTAGGAGTACAGAAATGTTATCAAAAACACACTTTACCAAAAAAAAGTGACTTTCTCATCATACATAATTGCTCCCAAACAATAGGGTTCATCTACATTATGGCCTATTTTTTTGTAAAATATTAATTTGATCCATTCAAGATTGTGGACTGTAGCATCTACACAAGTTTAAGAATACACACACACACACACACACTGGAGGAGAGAGAGAGAGAGAGAGAGAGAGAGCGAGAGAGAGGCACACACACATACACACCATTAAAAATCTTCATAAAAGAATTTTGAGGACTTCAAAACATGTAATTCGGTCAAAATTTTAAGATCAAATTTATTCACGATCACTATACTTATAGGAATGTAAAAATACATGTTGTATTATATTAAACAAAAAAACTGTCGAACTAATAAATTTATTTCAGCAGGGCTGCAGCCCTCCTGAGCTGCTGTTATTAGTATGGTTACTGGATGAATTCCAACATTGAAATAATATTTTATTTTTTTCTAAAATTAATTTCGTATTTATCTCAACTAAATAATGTGCTGCACTATCAAAAGGGGCTTCTATGCAATTACAGTACTGTCTTTTCAATTTGTACTCTAGATTGAAAAGGACCATAGGAAGTGGGGTAACGCAATTTCGGTAGGCTTTCATAGAAGTAGTATTTTAAAGAACCTTCTTGCATCGGTTCTATTTTTCCGCACCATTAATTTCAAACTACTTCAATCGAACCTTTCATCTGAGCCTGTTGGCAGACTTATATTTCCACCATTGGTGGAACGGAAAACCAGTGAGGTCGAATAAAAGAGGCAGAACCAGCTCCTGTAATTTAACTGGTTCTGACAATTCTAAACTGCTCGTTTATATTATCTTAAAAAGATGAGTCAAGCTTAAATTTTATTGAAACATAAACTTTAAACTCATTTTAAATTTGGTATTTTTTATTCTTTGAATGAAATGGTTTTTTTTCTAATTTAAAAAGCAATATACATAAAAATCAATAATCTGGAATTTCTTAAATGTTAATATTTTATTGATTCGTTTGTCTAATGCAAATTTGATGATTGGCAGAAATGTTTGTGATTACTAAAACAATTAATTATTTAAAAGGTTTACAACTGTAATTCTAAAAAAAATGTCACTATACTATCTTTTTCGTAAGACTACAGTTATAAAACAAAACTTGGATTATGAGCATTGTTTCTTAATGCCTCTAATCCATTGAAGGCTTGCTTTTTCTTTGTGTTCTAAAAGCATCCCTTGTTTGAACTTTTACTGGACATAAATAATTTCAATTAATAGTATATTAGTAAAAGATACATTAAAAATTACTTCAAATTATACACTGGTTGAGTGCTTCGGTTCGAACGCCAAGCCGTTATCAGCCTTTGGAGCGATTCACATCTATTCCTGACGACGAGGACATCGAAATAGAGTAGTGAGTTCAGTGATTTCTTTTCTATGTGTTCTTTTGAAAATTCTAGTTTATATATATATATATATAATAGATTCAATGATATATTGACCGTTTGATAGAATAGGTGTGTTCTCTAATCGGGATCCGGATAAAAATCAAACTCTCGTTGCCAAAGTTTCGGTTTTATTTAAAACCTTTTTCATAGGCAAAAGTAAGAATTTTTTTAGTTAAAAATTATCACTTCTGCATATGAAAAAGGTTATAAATAAAACCGAAAGGTTGGCAACGAGATTTTAATTTGTTATCCTAGAAAACTGACATAATTTCGATTAAAGAACACGCCTATATATATATATATATATATATACATATATTTAGATAAAAGTATCAACGAGAAACAAAGTAATATTTATCAGAACTTTGTCAGTTCTTCAGGTTTAAATTATCCTCTCATTGTCAACGTATCAAATTTGATTTAATAACTTTTTTATAGGCCAACAAAACAGAGGATATAGGAGAAATAATATAATAATTCAAGAACAGACTTATACGAAAAGCGTAAAAACTTGCAAATAAGAAAATATAATAGGAATTTTGACAAGTAAGTGAGAGAATTTACAGAAGTATCAAATTTTGAAACAGAAAAACTTAGGTATTACATTAGAAATTTAATAAAAATCAATTTGGGAATTTAAATAGTAACTTTCTAGTTTAAATAAACACGTGACATTGAACTGCAACCAAGCAAGGTAACCAAATTTCACCAGACAAAACATAAATTCACTAAAACAATACTGCAACTGCAACGATCAACAATGTTTAACTTAACACACCAGACAACTGTAGCAGGTGGTCCATTAGTTTTAGAATAGTATTCATTTTTTATAGCTTTATTGCTCTTTGCGGTAATTTAAATTTTACATTTTTTATTAATTGCTATTTTCTGTTCAATTTTTTAGAAAAAAAACATTATTTTTTATTAAGCCGTTTAGCGTCAAAAAATTTTTTAAAAATAAAATGTTAACATAAAAGTTATGTAATCAAATAAAATGCAGCTTAATGCCCCTTTGGTTACCGTAATTTAGAAAAACGTTACATTAACTTGTCCTCTATATAATGTTCTTTTTTTCGGTATACTTTCATTTTGACTCGTTAAAACACATGCATACATACAGCAAACGTTCATCATAAATACGTCATAAAATGAGTTTGGGTAATCAAGTCAAAATATCGTGGTCAAATTTTTTCAGGATCACTATACTTTACGTATAGTAAAGTAGTATAGAAAAAAAATAAAATACAATTTATGTTTCATAATTTTAATAATCTTTTTTTATCCACATATGAAGTTTTAGGCATTTGTTTCTTTATTTACTACTTGTATCACATTTTGAATTTTATTTGTAAAAAAGGGTTCCTTTTCTTTTAACGCCAAATTTTATTTTGTCTCAAATGTTTAATATTTTTAATTTTGACAAAACGGGAATCAGAATACGGTTTCGTGTTCTAAATTTCTTATAATAACACCGGGTCTATTGGTTTATGTTTATTTAAATCATAAAATTCATGAGACAATCACAGATTCTCTTAAACAATTAGAGTTGAGTTAAAACCATTTGTACTAATATCTTTATCCGTATCAGTATGTACTGTTTTAACCTAAATATGTACCTAATTATACCATAAGGTTGATGATTTTTATGTAAAATTCTTTCACCATTTTACAAGACTTACTAGATCTTCAAGATGATTAAATTAAAACAGTATCCATTATGCATGAAAGGTGAACCTGGCAGGTCTTTTACCTCCTACATAAACTAAACATAAGCTTAGGATTCATCAAAAGACTTGTCATTTTGTAAAAGAGATTACCAAGGTTAGCAGAAAAAAATTAAAAATGAAAAAGAGAAAGTAAAGAAAAGATAAAAAGAAATCAGAAAGAATAGAAGAGAGAAAAACAAGAAAGAGATGGAATTAAAAACATAGAGAAGGTGAAAGAGGAAAAGAAAGAAACATTAAACAAATCTCAGGCCGGCAGCACAAACCACCAGAGGGCACTGGACCAAGAAGGCAACATCTGACAAGAATATCATAAGCCTGACGTGGGGAAAATTCAATAAGAATACTTTTCATTTTATGGAAATGGAAATATTTGTTTTATTATTACTATGATTATTAATATTATTACTGATTACTAATTAATATTAATTATTATTCATCATCTTAGTCATCATCAACAAAACAACAACAGCAACACAATTATTATTCATATAATAACTATTATTATTATTATCCTGGAAGCCCAGCACTTTAAGCGTATATTCATTTCACCTCCTTGCCCAAAAAAAAAAACATGTTATCATTATTATTATTCCATTACTTGTGCAATCTGTCATAGTATGATGTTTACTCAAATTAGGTAATTTCAAAAATTACTTCTCCACACAAAAATAGTCTAATATGAAAACTAACAAAGCGTCGATTATTTGAAACTGAATACAATATATTGTATTCAGTTTCAAATAATTCACTCTGATGTTCTTAAATATCTGTGATATGTATATTTTTTAGATGCAAATCTGAAGAAGAATATTAAGTGTTCGAAATACGTTGTTAGTTTTCAATATTGTCCAATGTTATTATTATAACAATTATTATTTAAAGTTAGACTGCCTTACCTAAGGAAAGGAATGACCTAGGGCTGATGTATTGTGAAAAAGGATATCGTCCTAGAAGATAGTTGATATTCTGGCTTATTTGGGAGCCCAGCACTACGTGCGTCAATGCATTTCACCTCCATACCTAAAAAAAAAATTATTATTATTATTATTAGAAAAAATAGTAATCATTTCTTTTACTTTACTTATTATTATTATTATCATCATCACTGTTATTATTATCTTCATCGTCTGCAGCATCATTCTTACTATTTTAGTTGGACTCATTGTAACTAGTTAAATATCTACGTGCATAATCTGTTCATACACCCCAAAGGGGAAAAGATAAGTGGATGACCACCAAGATAAGTGGAGGCTCCACCATAATGTCACCCCCGCTGGGCATACTATGGATAAAGTCTAAATAAATTAATTAATTTTACTAAATAATTTATTCATTCTGAATGAAGCCCCTTAAACTACTACAGATCATCTCAGATATAAGTTAAGTACATAGAATCATAATTATGACATATTGTGACACATCTTCTGCGATGCGTCACGACAAATGTTTAAAAAAACAGGTTGATGTTTTCTATGTGGAGTTGAAAATAACAAAAAATAAAAAAAACTTAAGAAGATTTTTCTCTAGTCTTACTAGTAAAAGGTGAACTTTTGCTTACTAATGTTACGTGTCCATTAATATCAAAGTTATTTCCTTTTATTTTTACAAGAAATTGATTTAAAAAAAATTAGTAGTTAGATTTGGTTGATTATTTATAATCCTATCATTTTCTTCTAATAATAACAATTCAATGTTACGATTAATCTACGAGGTACATATTATTTTTTCTATAAGTTTATTGCCAGACGAGATGAATCCTTTGTTGAATTATTTATTACCAGAAGCTGCTCTTTTGATGCCTCTATTTGGGATCATTGCACGTAACGTGATTAAAGTTAATATTTTATAATGCAAATTATTCTCAAAGGTTATTGAAATAAAATAGTTAAATTATAAATTTGAATGAAATATAATTACTTCTATAATATATTATGATTAGAACAATATAATGTACTTAATTTTAAATATGATGGGAGTAATGCAAAGTTTGAAAATTAGTATTCAAAATAGTATTATTGCAATAAAAACAAGAATTCTTTATAGAAAGAATCCATCATACAGAAATTCAATTAAAGGCACTTGTCACACTAATTCATCACATTTCTCAGTTTTTGTTAAAAACTAACCTACCGCCCCGTTTTTTGTTTCTTTTGAATGTTGGTCTCCGGAATAATTTCTTAACTATATAATCCTCATTTCAGGGTTATGGTAACATAATGGGTCAAAATACTTAACACTTGAAACTGCATCTAACAAGAAGTATTATTTGGGATCCTAATAGTAAAATGAAAAATACTTAAATAAACAGATCATATAGGTTTTGAGTTGATTAGTAGGACAGACTTTCAAAATTGACAACCAGCAACTAATTACAAATTTTATAAAACTGCTAAACAACGCAGGCAAAAAAAAAACTCTTCACTTACACTCTCAAATGTTGGTTTCGACCGTCATCAGAATAAGAAAGAGTGGATGATAAAGCGTTCTGAAATAGAAACTGTAGGTAACTGAACCATACCATACATTTTCTACTCCTTATATGCTAAATGAACTTCGTAATTTCTTTTTTAACTTTTTAAAGATAATTTGAAATCTGTTTTGCATAATGTTGATAAAAATAATTAGTAAGTTAATATAAACAACCTCAACAAATATGGCTAGTAGAGATTATTTGAAGTTGAACTGATGGTGTTTTGGGCTATAATAACTCTTCTATTTTCTTAATTAGTTCTAGTTATAGTAGTAAAACTAGGACTTTAGTTTAAAAACTACAGTAAATGTTAGTCAGCAAGCGGACAGTGAGTTACCAATCGTCTCTGCATCGGTAGGCTTGATATACTTCATTTGCTTGATGACTGTGAAGACCAAAAATTCAAGTAATTCCTTCGCCTATAGTAATTTGAGCCGTAAAAATTCCCGTTCTAAAAAAAAACGATGAATTGGTACAGAAACGTTAAACATATTTCAATTTAAGTCAGTCGATATTTCTTTTCAAATGTGATAAGATCTTGTAGGCCTAAGATTTTTTTTTGTTTATTTAAGGCGCATTAGATTTGTTTGTCATTTATATGTCGATAAAACTATACCATTAACGATTCAGCTGTAAAAGGTAATTGGGATAACAGGTGAAGTGCAAATTGTCCAAGTGTTGCTCAGAGTATCTGAGCTGGGCATGAGGGAACGTGCTCGTCACGCCGCATGTGGGACGGACGTGCTCCATCCACTTGCTCTGCTCTTTTTATGCACACCTCAGGCAGACAAAGCTTTCATCCAACTGCTCCTAACGTTTTCCGACAATCACTAAATTCGAGACCCTTCTCAACTCCTCATCTCTCTTAGTATATTCTCAATGACTCAATAATAAAACATAATAGATTATTCCCTAAAAATCACAACATACTTAAATTTAGAATCTCAGATAACACTCAGGAATTGGGTTTACAAATTTCTTTAGTGTTATTTACAATCGAATAAAATGTAATTTTTTTTACAGACTTTTACACCGTTATTGGTAAATACATCATTATCATTTTATCTGGATGGAACATAGCGAGTAATCAATGAATTTTTGGTATAGCGTTATTAGTTGCAGTTTAGCGGTTTTTCTTCATAGAATTTCAAAATAAGCATGTATTCTTTAAATAAACGTGCCCTAAAATTTACATATCAAATAATTGTTTTAGCTTGTTTATTAAATTTTGGGTTTTACTTACACTTAAATATTTTAAAAATAATACAATGGGTAAATGTTTCCATAATTACAAGTCAAAGATATTATTTTCTTACTATAAGAAAAGTAATAAAAAAAATTCGATTTCAAGATGTTGAGGGATTTACAGGTTTGAAGTTTTTTTGTTGTTTTTTCCATGTCTGTGTGTGGATGAATGGGTTGATAATTAT